>CM068839.1:25760358-26360358 GCA_028554795.2 Sinohyriopsis cumingii
ATTCAAAGTAGTATACAAGGCAAAATAATGGTCACGTGTGAGGTAGCTAATAGATCTGTCCTGTACAGTGGCAGACATCATCATACACACATCAAAAAAAATGTGAGAAAAGATGTCTGTCACTGGAGTCTTACATGAGCATAGTACAGTATTTCATCGATAAGCCCAAGGGACTGGCATAATAAGATTGGTAAAAAGTGACAGGTATGGTGCTTATAGTGAGAGACAATTTACCATCTGCCTTTTTCTGAAAGTTTTAAATGTGGGGTAATCTCTTCATCAAAAAGGAGCATATTGGAGAAATATGGTATTCACATAGCAAACTATGATTTTTTTTCTGTAGCTGTGGAATTGATGCAACTGATGGATTAGAGAAGTACACTGGAGGAGTTTACAAGGAGAAAAAAATTCTCCCTATGGTAAGAAAATCGCTTTTTTTTATAAATTTTTTAGATTTTTGAAAAATTATTACATGCAGCTTCATTCTTCATCTTTGCAAAATCAGGTTTTAAAGAATACAAAACAATTTACACAGTAAAAGATGTAGTTTTTGCTCCAATTTTCATTGTCTGAAATAATTAATTCACATTCCGCTGACTTTACAGCAATACATGTTTTCTTTTCCATACCACACATGCTCAGAACCATGACCTTGGAAGGAGCCACATTAGTATAGTGGTTAATGTGTGGTTAGCATGGCTATATGCAGTTGAAAGGGTATGGGTTTGAAATCCAACCATTGGATCAGACTGGGTCAGCTACTGTGGTGTGACCTTGGGCAAAGCACATTACTCCAATTGTCTGTAAATAATCTACTTGTGTTACTGTGCCACAATCGAATAACATGAGCTATTAACAAACAAGATAATGTAGATTTTACGGCAAATGGTAACAAGTCCAGTTGCTAGAAATACAATAGAAATGACCATGTAGAAATCAATTTCCTAGAAATACAATAGAAATGACCATGTAGAAATCAATTTCCTAGAAATACAATAGAAATGACCATATAGAAATCAATTTCCCTCCCAAAATACATAACCTCTACTTGAAATGTGTTGCTGAAAAATGCATCTACGTTGCAGTTAACCCATATACCATATATTTGCTATCTCCCCCTTCCCTTTTTTTAAGAGCCTAGTGGTTAGAGCGTCTGCCTCGGATGCGGGAGGTCGTGCGTTCGATTCCTGGCCGAGTCATACCAAAGACTTACAAAAATGGTACTAACAGCTGCCTCGCTTGGTGCTCAGCATTAAGAGGTTAGTGTTAGGACTGGTCGGCCTGGTGTCCGGATAATGTGACTGGGTGGGACATCATGCTACATGTCTACAGCATGATGCCCCAGTGCTAGACATCACTATAAACTGCTACACTGCAGACATTGTAGCGATATGACTGAAAAATTGTTAAAGCTACGTTAAAAATCCAGATCACAAACACAAACACACACCCTTTTTTAAGAACAGGAAATTTAAAACCTTCCTAGCTCCTCCAACAGTAAAGCTATTCATTAGTTATAGACCAGATATTGGTCAAAAGATCTTTCAAAGATTCTTATTATGTGCCTTTACTAATTTGGGTTAAGAGATTTTAGCCCACAGCTGAGGCCTGATATGATTAAATGGAAAAACTCAAGTGAAATCAGCTGCTGCTTGTTGTTGATATGTACAATGACTGAATTCAGTGGCTGAAAGACCCCCAGATGTACATGTGGTCATAAGAGTACATCAAAAGAACAGCTTTACCATTCATTGTTGTGCTTAACAATTGCCTCCCATTTGGAAAATGTAATGCCTCTAGGCTGACGCATACATTTTTAAAACCTCAACTAGCAGTAACATAATAATCTTGAAAATCTCTCTTCATACATGATTTCTACTAACAACCTATATAAACAGCATAGAACACACACCCCTTTTTAGAACATTTTGAAGAAAAAAAGAAGAAAAAAAAAAGAAGCAAGAAACACCAGGCAAATGCAACAAGAAACCAACGATGTGAAGCAACCAGGACCGTTCCCGAGCTCTCCTTCCCACTGATGACAGCCAACCATTCAACTGTAAGGGACCTTTATGGACCCACTGATTGAGGCCAAACTATCAGGGTTCCTTGAACCCATAAAAGCCTGGGGGAGGTGGCACCATTCCCTTCCCCAGGAACAACTAGCAGGCTGCGGTGCAGTCAGAAAAAACTGGCACATGCACAATTGTACGCATGCCACTATAATTAAACTCAACAACAACAAAACTCTAGGCATTAATTAGGGAACATATCGTATATTCAGTCAGTTGCTGCCAATGAAGATGAACTGATATTCAGTTCATTACTGCCTATGGGGATGCACTGATATTCAGTCAGTTATTGCCTTTGGGAATGAACTGATATTCAACTAACTGATGATATTCAGTCACTGCCTATGTGGATGAACTGATATTCAGTTAGTTACTGCTTATGGAGATGAACTAATATTCAGTTGGTTACTTCTTTTGCAAATGAACTGATATTCAATCAGTTACTTTCTATCAGAATTTAAGAAACCTCATTATTTTTAGACAGTTATCTTTTTATTATCTGGCTCGTCTAGATTATCACTGTAGATTTTATACATAGTCATAACTTATAAATTTTTCATTCAATTTTCAGTATTTTTTACAGTGTGCTCAAAATTCATTTATTTAATATGGAGTTTGTCATCAAAATGAAACACTTTGTTTTATTATAATGTTTTCTAATGATTTTACAGTTATTTCTGTGTTGTACAATAAAATTTTATTATAATGTTATGCTAATGAGTTGACACTTAGCACCATTTTGGGCAATAAGTTTTGAATTATAATCCTTTCTGAATGAGTTGAGGGTTGATTTGGGCAATAAGTTTTAAATTATAATCCCTTCTGAATGAGTTGAGGGTTGATTTGGGCAATAAGTTTTATTTTGCACATGTTTGTTAATGATTTTTTCATGTTACTAATGCTTTGTTTATTCATAACTTAAAATGGCATCTGGCACGAGCCTTGCATAGGTACAAGTAATTTTTTAGAATAAAATGGAGATGAACTCTTAGTAGACCAAAGTATGAAGATTCTATCTAGATGAAGAACTTCCTTAGGAATTAGTTTTTAGAAGAAACAAATCCATTCTCATGGATGATTTGTGCTTGAATTGAGGTACATTCTCAGCCTTCGATACATTTAGGTTTAATTTTTCAGGTGAACCATATTGTGTCAGTGGTTGGTTGGGGAGTGGATTCGACTGGAGTGGAGTATTGGATTGTCAGAAATTCCTGGGGGGAGCCATGGGTAGGTAGCTTGTTAACTTAACAATTGCTTAAAAGGGAGATAATCGAATTATCTGTTTTTCTATGGTAGCCCTGAAGGTTAGCACATTTACCTTTACCGTGGATGGATTGAATTCCAGTGAATGATCTTTCTTTGAGTTTGGATGAGAGAAGAGATTAGCAAAAGTACATCTGCATAAAGTATTTAAAACAATAGTAGAATCCAAACTCTAAATGGTAAAAGTTTTAAATTTAATGCCCTTTACATGATTTGATAAGTAAATCTTGCCTGCATAATGATAATATAAACATTAAAAATACAGAAGCTTGAGAAGAAGAAAAAAGGGGAATAGTGGAAGAATGATTAATATGGTGTTCAGCAGTCAGTTGTAATAGATAAAGAAATTACAAATCAGGCTACCAGGGAAAAAATCTTACTTACTAATTCTTTGCCACACATTTTAATCCGAGGTTTGAACTAAAGATGATCTTGATGAATATTGCAGTGCAATGTTACTTGCACATATTGCAGGAATTGTGTAGGAAAATGAGCTTGGAAAAGTTTCAATGTTAGAGCACCCATCTAGAGTTACAGATATCTATATTTTTAGCTTTAGAAAAGCATGGGTAATACATTTTGGGAATGGATGAGATAAATTAGCTTGGAAAAGTTATAATGTCAGAGCACCCATGTAGAGTTACAGATATCTATACATTTTTTAGCTTTAGAAAAGCATGGGTAATAAATTTTGGGAATGGGTGAGATAAATTAGCTTGGAAAGATGATAAAGCATTCATGAAGTGTTACAGAGGTGCTGGTTCCACCATACCAGTTTTTTTGTGTTACTAATGTCAGCAGATGATGTCTAATTTAAAATACATCCATAAGGGCATTAAGACTGTACTTATTCTTCTTTGAATGAACATTATTTCTCCAATGATAAACCTGGGAGTGAGTATTGACAGTTTTAACGCTACAAGTCATAGACCTGAAGAACATATAGAATAGTCTGTTATCCATTGTCTGTCCACATATAAAATAGTCTGTTATCCATTGTCTGTCCACATATAGAATAGTCTGTTATCCATTGTCTGTCCACATGTAGAATAGTCTGTTATCCATTGCCTGTCCACATGTAGAATAGTCTGTTATCCATTTTCTGTCCACATGTAGAATAGTCTGTTATCCATTGTCTGTCCACATATAGAATAGTCTGTTATCCATTGTCTGTCCACATATAGAATAGTCTGTTATCCATTGTCTGTCCACATGTACAATAGTCTGTTATCCATTGTCTGTCCACATCTAGAATAGTCTGTTATCCATTGTCTGTTCACATCTAGAATAGTCTGTTATCCATTGTCTGTCCACATGTAGAATAGTCTGTTATCCATTGTCTGTCCACATGTAGAATAGTCTGTTATCCATTGTCTGTCCACATGTAGAATAGTCTGTTATCCATTGTCTGTCCACCTGTTTGAACAAGTTTGATATTGCTGCTCAGCCAAAATACTTGGAGGATTGCCAAGAACTTTATGTACACAGGCACAATGGCACTGCTTCTTCCATGCTGTATTATTCACATCCTCCCACTTGTTTGTACCCCCTGCTGATTTTATTAACAAAAAGCATCAGTGTCATAAAAAATGCACAAAACTTAATTGGAAGATTCATCAATTTATAATTTCTAACCTGATTTTTGCCAGGAGGTCCCAAACACTGTCAAAGTGTTGCTCTTTTTAATCAATCAAACTTTAGTAACACATTCACCATGGGTGAGTCAGTGTTTTCAAGCAACGGATGTGATGTAGTTCACTGTCTTTGATCATCACAATAGTTATGTAAATTTTGGGGTTACATCTCTTTGAACATGTATTTTATTGGTATTTTATTTTATTTGTTCAAATATTTTTAGAAATATTAAGATGAAACATTGCAAATATTGAGATGAGACATTGCAAATATTGGATGCAAATGAGTTTTTACTGAAATGTACTGCTTTAGAAACCAGATAAGAATAGCGAGTATTCTGTCTGCTTCTTTAGATTGAGAGTTTCCCATTGGTTTGAAGCACCAACAAAGTTGACAGTGTCAGTAAAATCATATTAGAAATTATAAATTGACAAATGAAATTACTAAGTTTTGTGCATTTTTTTTATCCTTGATGCTTTTAGTTTTTTAAAATTTGTAGGGGGGTACAAATAAACAGGAGGGTGAGCGAATAGATCTGTCATATGCAGACATGAAAGGCAATGCTGCACAAGGACAACCTACACAGTGAATAAAGGGAAAATCTTGAACTGCTGCCACATTTCAGTCTCAAGATGGAGTTTAGTTTTAAAGCTGGAATCATGAAAATTTACTGGATCTTCTGGTCACCACTCTTTAGATTACAGCAGTCTCTGAGCTCTCCATGTTTGAATGCAGAGTTTAGAAGCAATTGACTGGCAAGCACAGTCAGCCATCTTGAGTTCCTATCTCAGATCTAGTAAAACATTGATGAGAACTGAATATGATGGGTCCAGTGGCTGTGGCAAAAATGAACACCATACCCAGTCAACATCAGCACTTGAACCTCCTCATGGGTACAGGTTTAGAGCTTTTTGCTGGAGACACCCAATGACTTTCGTTTCTTGGTACTTGTGTATTGATGTTGTGCTGCCTTTTTGTTAGGGGAGCGCAGTTTATCCTTCACACTGAGATTCCAGTTGTTTTACTTGAAGAAAATGCCTATGATAGAGGTTGGGTACTTAAGCATTTCTTATTACCTATTCTCCCAACATTAATGTGATTGGGGGACATATTGAACAATGTAGATATTTAGTAAATTATATCTCTCAAAGAACACTCTTCCAGTCACATTGCCATTAAACCCTCCCACGTCTCCTTGAAATATGAGCATCCTCATTAATGTTTGCTAAGCTTATACTGGTAAATGTATATGTTTGGTCACCTAGCAGTGGAATTGATTGGGGGGGTGGTAATTTGGAAGATTTTTCCCTTTGTGTTTTATGGTGGGATAAGAAAATCTTTATTATCTTACTGGGCTGGATTTGAGAGGGAACAAAGTTTACTTCCTAATGTTCCTGTGGTTGGGTGAGTATTCTTGCAAAATTATAATTTACTACCAAAAAATATAAAAACGAAGTTTCGGAAAGACACATCATACACATCTTAGTAATATATCAAAGGAGATATAATTTTCTGCCTACACCTTAAGGAAATATGTAGAGTTGAATTATGAATACTAGATTCTCACACATTGTTAGTATCCTGCAGTGTTAAATAGGATAGTGATTTTAATCCTTATTTTCCACTGATTTGTTTACCAGGGTGAACATGGCTTCTTCCGTATTGTGACCAGTACATATGATGGAGGACAAGGCAATCACTATAACCTGGCCATCGAGTCTCGTTGTGCCTATGGGGATGCCATAATTCCACCAAACTATCGAGCTAGATTTGACTAGGCTGATGAAAATGTGGCTTTAGGACTGAATGAATCTTTGTCAGTATCTGTGAAAGAATGAGAACAAAATTTCAAATGACAGTTTTAATACAGTAAATCTAATATGAATGATTTCTGTTTCGCCTGTTAAGAAAATTAAAAAGTCACAAAACATTGTAAAGCTATATGTGGACAGTTATCTTGAGACGACAAAAAGGGTCTTCAGTTAAAACTGCATATTTAGAAAGAAGCAATCTGAAAAATGTTCAGCAGTTTTATATGCATAAACAGCAGAGCAATTGAGTGTATGTATGTGTGTTTTTAAGCTTTCTGTCATATGTTACACCTCTAGAAAGCTTGTGTCTTATTATCAGGACTTTTCTCATGCTGTGATAACTTTACATAGTATGTCGCAAGTGCATTGTTGATTACAGTCAAACTACACCCAGGATGACATTGAAATTTGTTAACTACTTTTGTAAATGTGACCTGTTAAGTGCAATATTTACATGGTTTGCAAGTACTTTTGTGAACTGTTTGATAAAATGTTTTTCTGTTACACTTGACTCCAACTGCCTTGGTACTAAATAACCTATTTGTGTTGCTGTGCCACAAAGCACCAAAACAACCCAAATCTTACTGACTTTAATGGATTAATAGACAGACAGGCAGACAGACAGTCAGTCATACATATCAGCAGACAAACAGACTGGTGATTAATTGCATATTCAAGGACCAATTGTTATAGAATAGATTTTCTCCATTTTCCAGCAGTTTTTTTTAGTGATTTGCTTGTAAATTTGTAAATGTTAATTTCTGGCTTTGTTTTTCTTTAAATGTTACTGAGTGTCTTTTGGTCATAAAGTTTTAATAAAATTGATCACACTGGAAATATGTTCATCTTTATTTCTTTAGGAATCAATACATACACAAGACTACACGTTTTGTTTTGTGTGAATGGAAAATCAGTTTGTGGCATTGGAATTCCCTGAACAGCTGAAGCTGTTGGGATGAACTTGTTCATACTCTATAGCATACAGCCATTGCCCCACCCCACCCCCAAAGAATAAAAATAGAACATGGATGTCATTTTATATTTATTATGCACCCCGTCTTGCAGGTTTTTTAAAACATTTTTAGTTCATTATACAGTGAACTGAATTCCAAAGAAATTATGATTGATAAAATTTTGATTCTGTACATCTAATAATATAGCAGTGGGTATGTCATCAAAAATTTCTTCATGGATTGGGCAAGTGATGTGAAAAGACTGATGGAACATTGATATCATGTGCCAGATCAAATTAAATGGTTATGTAACAAATTTTTGAACAGCATTTATTCTTACAAGTTCAACCACTTGGTGACTTGAATAATTTTAGTTTTGGATTTGGATTTTTTAAAATGTAAGTCTTTGGTATGACTCGGTCGAGAATCGAACCCACAACCTCCCACATCTAAGGTGGACACCCTAACCACTAGGCCACCAGAGCGGTTAATATTTTTAGTTTCACTCTAACTCATTTTTACTGACATTCACATTATTTACTTATTACTGGATGAATGAAGAAGCCTGAAAATATCAATATTAGTAGACACAATTTTTTTTCTAACCTTGAAAGCAACTACAGTTATCCACTAATTGAGGAAGGCACCCAAGACAGAAAAAGATGTCAGCACAATTAATCAGAGAAAAGGTGCTGTATAAAGACTGATTTTCATGGCAATTTGCTTTGTGGTATGATGGCACTCTGTTGTATTTAACCTGCAAAATCTTTCAAACAAAACATAAGTAGACTCCAAATGTTGACACTTTCGATGCCATTAGAGTCACTATGAATACTGTAAACGGCACAATGAATACATGAACCTGTCCCATATTTAATGGTTCTCTTTTATAAATAAGCAATTTTTGGTACAGAAACCATTTTTCTTCTTTCCGAAAGTGACCTTGACCTTTTGATTCCGAAATCTTCTATACATTAAATACAATCCATGGTTGAAATCTGTGATGTAGAACATTATTATACACAAGAATTTACGAAGTTTCTAAAAGCTTGCCCCAGGCAAGCTGACTGGAAAACAACTTAAGATTGCCCCAAAAATGGACAGGTAGAAAATGGTTTTGAAATATTTATATTTATAAGAGATAATGAGAGATATTAAGTTTTGTGAACAACCAATAACAGAGCTGCATTGATTTAGTTTTAATCATTTTTCTGCAAAATGGGTTCATTAGAGCTAGAGAAAAACTTCATCAAGTTTCCTTTTCTTGCCTAAATAAGATTAAATGAGATACGACCCATTTCATCAACTATGATACATTTTTAAAAAAATTAAAGCTTGACTCTTTGTAATTATTAATCTGTGAACTCTGATTTTATTAATATACTTCACAGTTATCATTTAGTCATCTTGAAATTACTGAAATTCATCAAAATATTTGACAAGCCAACTTTTGAGATTGAGATTTTTACTATTTAATTGTTTGCCATCAGTATTTACTTATTGATCTGTTAATTACCACATAAACAACAGATGAAAAACACAGCATGTGGATGTTATTATTTTGGCTCATCAGTCATGCTTTGAATGAAATCCTGGTGGTTGATTATTAGTGATGAGTACCTTTTATTTCCAAAGACACCTGTCAATCAAATCTCTTAAGTTATGTTATTAACAATTAACGCCTTACTCGCCTAAAGACAGCAACATGCATCAAAACAATCTTTAGACTTGGCCAACTAACAAACTGCCCAAGGCAGTTGGGGACCTGAATGTTGGGTAATCCTGGATAAATATTACAATTCAAGTTGAAATATCAATATTTATTCCTCAATTTTCAAAACTAGCTTCAATTAGTAAATATTCATATTATCACACCTGTGCAAGAAAATGCAAGTGACCCTGGCATTGACTACAAGATGGAAATATGTATTTTAGCATTACAAACATCAATAACACTCCCCAACTCAGGTTTTTGGACTTGCCCATGGGCAAGTGTCTTGGAAACAAGCTTGCCCAAGCCAAATTAGAGCTTGTTTCAGGAGACTGGCAAGTTGAATTTTAAATCCCTGATTGTACACAAACCATTTGTCATCTTTCAGAAACATTGACCTTGATTGCAAAATCAACAGGCTACTTTAAACTCCAAGTGCAAGCCATCCACAAAGTTTGGATGAAATATGTGATATAGAATTGATGTTATTGTTGCAAAAGTATTTTTTTAATTCTTTCCACAGTGACCATGACCTTTTGACTCCAAAAACAATAGGTTTCTTCCATACTCACAAGAGGAAGTCATCAACAAAGTTTCATAACTGGAGATGATAGAGATGGAAACCAATTTTTTCTTTCAGTAGATCGATCTTGACCTTGGACATTTTATAAGCCCATAATTGACAGAATTCTTACTCCATGTGCAAGCTTTCCCCAAAGTTTGGTAACAGGGTTCATTCAGAATAAATTCAAAGTCTTTTCCCAAACTTTCAAAGACCACAAACATAGATTTCCAAGACCTATTTTCGCAAACATTTTGTATGAAAGTTATGTTAAATGAGTGTGTGTGTATGATTTAGATTTTTAACGTAGCTTTAACAATTTTCCAGTCATACGATGTCTGCAGTGTGGCAGTTTAAAGTGATGTCTAGCACTGGGGCATCATGCTGCAGACATGTAGCATGATGTCCCACCCAGTCACATTATCCTGACACCAGGCCAACCAGTCCTAATACTAACCTCTTAATGCTGAGCGCCTAGTGAGGTAGCTGTTAGTACTATTTTTAGAAGTCTTTGGTATGACAAGGCCGGGGTTCTAACCTGCAACCTCCAGCATCCAAAGATGTTAAATGAGAAAACAATGAATGCAAAATACTACAATATTGTTTAATGATGAAATGAAACTGAATGAGTCATCAAAAGAAAGAAACCAGGAAACTAGACTACATCTGAAAATAACAACCTTGGACAATTTTATTTGTGATTATGGAAAGAAATTAAAATGTTTGGGTTTATTTCAATTTTGAAAGACTTTTAAAGACCACAGGGTAATCTGCAAAATTTTTTCCAGACTTTCAAGGCCTTGAAAATGCTACCTCATTTTTCCCAAACTGTTAAAGACATTCAAAGACCGTATGAACACTGACAGTAGATGGTGGAGAACCTTGTGCAGGAACCAATTTCAGTTGCAGAGACTTGACCTTTGAGTGCAATAAACTTAAGCTGTTGTTATAACTGAAGATGACAAAGATCTCAAATTTTTGTAAGGAAACCATATTTCATTCTTTCAGTTGAGTGTTGATCTTTGACCTTTTAAAAGTCCAAAAATTGATAGGATTCTTCTTACCCCTAGTGCAAGCCATCTACAGACTATGGTAACAGACAGACGACAGACATAATACTTCTGTCTTATGGCAGGTGTATAAAAACTTGATCTAGTGTAAAGGAGACAGAAATGTGAATAAGGAAGCTTTTTATTTCAATTTTGTTAAATATTTTCTTTTACTTTTGTGTAAAAAGATTGATAGTTATGTGGAAATTACTTCAAAAGCTGCTATTCAAAATTTAAAACTTCATTCCATCCTAATGTCGACTGCTCTGGTGACCTGCTCTGCATCCGATGCAGAAGGTCGCATGTTAAACCCCTGGCTAAGTCATACCAAAGACATAAAAGTGGTACTAGCAGTTGCCTCGCTAGGTGCTCAGCATTAAGAGGTTACTGTTAGGACTGGTTCGCCTGGTATCAGGATAATGTGACTGGATGGGACATCATGTTACATGTCTTGTAGCATGATGCCCAATTGCTAGACATCACCATAAACTGCCACACTGCAGACATCATAACAATATGACTGGAGAATTGTTAAAGCTACATTAAAAATCCAAATCACCACACCCTCCTTATGTCAATATTAACCCATTATTGAGTCTGCTTGACAGGTAACATATATATATATATATATATATATATATATATATATATATATATATATATATATATACTACCAAACACTCAACATTAATCTTAACCTTTGACCTTTTATTTCTGTCAATGTTCATTTGGAAGGCTTCTAATCCTATTCATATGTGCCCACATCAGGTATTGCTTTGTATCTTGAGAAATATTCTCGACAAAATCTTAACTTTTAGCAAATATTTTCAAAGGTAAAAGAAAAGTGACAAATTAGTCAAATTACATTCTTAAGAGTTTGCAACTTGAAACATAAAAAGGTGTTTTAATTGTGCAACTAAGTGCTTCATCTGCATTCTATATCCCACTTGATCATAATTGAAAGGTCCCAAAAAGTTCTCTCATCATAGCATTTTGCACTGCATGAGAGACATTCACTGTTGACCATGTGTGATAGCTCTCTTTTGCTGAATTTATCTAGCAACACATGTAATTATTTTGTTCAAAAGTACGGGTAAATGGGCAAAGAAACAGCATAATCCAAGTCATTCTGTAAAAGAGGTGAGTCCGAGTTTAACACCTGGAAAACATCAATCTCACAATGTAGGGGCATTTACACAAGTACTGTATGTCAAACTGAGTCAAATTCTTCAGAGTGAGTTTTGAGTAAAAAAGCAGTTGAGTTTTTCTATTTTAATAAAAGCAACCATATTTAATATGCCTGCCCATCATCTATACATAGTCGTGATGCCAGAAATCTGGACAAATTCTGTCATTATAGACGTGAGATGTTTAAATTCTATTTTCAGCAATGGTATCCATATATATTCTGGCAGTTTGGCATCACATGAATTTTTTTTTACACTAATGCCAAGATGGTAAAGTTTGTTAAAATTCTATTGAGCTGTTTGAAGTCATGTTCTGTTGTTGTTGTTGTTGTTGTTGTAGGGTTTAATGCCATTTTTCAGCACACGATAGGCTATACATGGCGGCCAGTATTAATGGTGGAGGAAGAACCCAGGAAAACCCTGGAAAGAACCACCTACCCATGAAAAGCTACTGGCAAGCTTTCTCACATACCTACATTGGCTGAATCCGAGACTCGAACCCACGCAGACAGAGGTTAGATGGCAGTGATTTGTACAGAGAGCGCTTTAGACCACTCGGCCACTCGGAAGTCATGTTATGGTTGATCTCTACTTAGTTAAGGTGTCCATATTTGATAGTAGATTGACGTCCCTTTATGTTCCGACATTGCTATTTCTACAATAATTGTGGATATATCTGATTAGCCTTGATACAAGAATGCTCTGTAAAATGGTGTAAATGGATCTCAAGTTTTGTAATAAGTTGAAATTAATGTAAACAGCCACCAGACATAAGACTTTTGGTCTACTGTATCCCAACTGATAAAAGTATGTTTAGGCACCCTACATGCTTTGAAATTATTTAAACAGGACACTGCCAATTATGAGAAGAAGAAAAAAAATCCTCATAATCATGGACAAAAAAGGTTGGTCAGCAGTTTTGATTGGTGGGTCATATGTAACAAATAGATCTGTAAGCTTGACCCAATAAGTGACACACTGTACACACCATTTATACACAGTAAGTGACACTGTACATACCTTAGATATTCATGACCCAATAACTGACACACTGTACAAACCATTTATTACTCACACGTTTAGTCCAAATGAAAACTGAACAGACTGGTTCAATGTAGTTTGTTTGGAGTAATCAGTTGAACAAGCAGACCCTCATCTGCCAGTGCATTATGTGAGTACATGTTCATACTAAATAGACTGCATTATACTTTTTTTTCCTCAATCAGCCATTTAAACTTTCTTCATGTGTAAAGCATGACATTGTTGTATGACTTTGTGTTGCATCATCTGACTAAGCAACAGAATAAACAATTTCGGGAAAGTTAAATTTTCATATATATAGAAAGAATGTTTGCTTACATCTCACAGAGTCATGTAAGAATCCAACTGAACAATAATATTGTCCTTGTTATGTGCAGTGGAGGTTGCAATGTAATTATAAATTCTTGGCAGGTTCTAATCATCAGTATTATGTTAACCATCTTACATAATCCTTTGATTAACTTACATAATATAAGGCACGGTCCGAGTCACGTTGCTCTCTGATAACGATTGCAGCAGAGCCAATGGGTAGAAATTCCACTTTCTTAAATCATATAAAGACAATTATTTTTTTATTTTTTTTATTAGCGAAGTAAACATCAGAATTAAATAATACTTAGCAAGTATAAAAAAAATACTACATTTCCTGAAGACTAGAACATTCTGCAGTAAAATATAACAAAGTCAATTACATGCATGTTCAATTTCAAATGTAATTTGTTGAAGAGAACAAGAGACTTTTTCTCCCACCTGTCTAACTCTCTCTCTCTGGGGTCTCAAATAGCCCAGCGGTTTCTGACCTGACCAATGTGGGTATGCAAGAAAGCTTACCAGTAGGGTCTCATCGTCATCCCAGGTTCTTCACCCTCCAAATGTACTGGCTGTCATAAATGGACTACCTTGCTTAAAATGGCTTACACCCCCCAAATCACAAACCAGTCTCTCTCAAATTCATTTATGTTATATACATCACGTGTTCAAGAATAAAAAAATTTGCATTCCAACCCAAAACCAAATGAATTTTTTTTAATTAAAATGAAGAATATATCCCTTAAAGTTCATATCTATTTAAGAAACCATTGTGCATTTTTTAGGTTTACAGCTGGACTCAATGTACTTTCCTGGTGCAAACAATGTTTTAAGTTGGACAGAGATAATATTGTAAAGACAACAAGATAGTGAGATCATGTGCTCTACAATTGGTAGTGCCAACCCTAGAGTAAATTAACATGTTCTCTACACTTAGTTTTGTCAAGCCTGTAGTTAGTTATGGATGGACTTTGTTTAGTTGTCTCGGACAGTAAAAGCATGTGCTCTACACTTAATGTTGCCAACTCTTGAGTTCATTATGGGTGGACTGTCTGGGACAACATCTGCTCTATACTTAATTTTGACAACTCTTGAGTAAATTATGGGTGGACTGTGTACAGTTGTATGTAACAGTAAGAGCATGTGCTTTACACTTAATGTTGCCAACTCTTGAGTAAATTATGGGTGGACTCTGTACAGTTGTATGTGACAGTAAGAGCATGTGCTCTACACTTAATTTTGCCAACCCTTGAGTTAATTTTGCATTGGCTGTACAGTTGCATATGCATGGCTAGTTTGTTTATCACTTAGTGTGTTCACATGCTATCTCATCTGCCCATCTGATAGATATCCCTATGTCTCCCCTCCATGAGATACAGATATCCCTATGTCCCCTCTCCATCAGATACAGATAATATCCCTGTCCCCCTCTCCATCATACATAGATAATATCCCTATGTCCCCTCTCCATCATACACAGATAATATCCCTGTTCCCCTCTCCATCATACACAGATAATATCCCTATGTCCCCTTCTTCATCAGATACAGATATCCCTATGTCCCCTCTCCATCATACACAGATAATATCCCTGTCCCCCTCTCCATCATACACAGATAATATCCCTATGTCCCCTTCTCCATCAGATACAGATATCCCTATGATCCCTTTGCATCAGACACTGATATCTATATGTCCCCTCTCCATCACACACATATAATATCCCTATGTCCCCTCTCCATGAGACACAGATATATCCCTATGTCCCCTCTCCATCAGACACTGATATCCATATGTCCCATCTCCATCAGATACAGATATTCCTATGTCCCCCCCTTCCCTACTCTTGTATATATTTCTGAAAATGTTTCACAACAGTTTTCCTTAGGACAAACACAATCATATAATGACTTTATCTCAATTAACAACTCATTTGTGAATGCAACTTTAATAAATGTCCCATATGATAATACTGTTCCATGAAGTCTTTGCTTAAATAAATGTTACTTTGCTAAATTGTCAGATTACTACATGTAAATTCACAAATGTTATACAGAATGTGAAGGATCAATGAATGTCATACAAGTGTACAAAGTTTCAGTTGAGTACAAGAAAAAGCTGAAAACATGACCTTCAAGAATTTAAACAGAGAATGTTAAAAACTGTTTACAACAATGTCCATTCGTGTCTGAAAAGTCTGACTGTAGTCTTGTAATTAACTGGTACAACAAAAATGAGAATTTAAAATAAAAAATCAATATTTGCAGTCTGGCAAGTTAAAAGTTACATTTAGACAAATTCCACTCTAGTTTTGCACAAGCCACAGTCTACATCTCTATCTATATCTAGTCTAATTAAATTTCTGGAACAATAACATGTATGTTTTAAATAACTTCTCAAAAGAAGCAAAGGATTCACGTACAAAAATCTGAACTTCTAATCTAAATAAAATTTCAAATTTGATACTCTTCTCCATTAAAATTTAAATGTACATCTTAGCTTCGTGCTAATGCATGATGGGAATCATAGTATAATTGTAGCTTGTGTGTGGCTCAGAAAGGCTGGACAGTGATGTAGGTCTTTATTGAGACTGCAGTCATTAATAGCTAAATTATTATAATGCCATTCATGCTAACAAAACAATTATCTCTTTTGAACTAGCTCCTTTGGGGAATGGCCATTTTTGCTGCATGATCCAAGTTCAGAAAAGGGCAAACAGAAAATAACAAACTGAATGTATGCAGCTTGACTCCACAAGATACTGTGGAAGTAAAACTAAAAATTATATAGAATTCTGGATGCTTAATCAGAGGATATTTTACTTTATTGTTATTATCTACTTCGAGAGTGAAAGTTGCCATAAAAGACTGGATCTCAAGTTCCTTTGTCACAGGAGATACATCTGACTGGTGATGAAATGTCTGTACACATAACAGACTAATTTCTTCCCTTTGTACAAGATGTGATATTATTTGTTAACTTTTACATAAATTGTTAATGGAATGATACAAAAGAAAATGATTTCTGGGGTTCAGCTTCAAATACAAAGCCATACTAATGGCTATCTTTTCCATATACCAGGTACTGTATGATGGATTTACTGAGACAGACAAGCATTTCCAAAACAATATTTAAAAAAAGAAAATGTATGTTTCTTAACTTAGAAGAATCATTTACTTTAAAAATATACAATAGTCATATTCTATAAAGAAAATCTGATTGTAAATTACATGTCAATGAGATTTACTAACTTGATCACAGAAATGTTTGAAATTAAATTCTCCTACCTTTTGAATCCAGCCCCCACCATTAAAGAAACAATTCTTTTCCTATTTATATATTATAGAGAGAATTAAAATATCATCTATAGGAAGAAACTCTTCCAAAATTCCATGACAATCTCCTCCCCTTGTCATCACAAAGTGGCCACCCATATATTAGATGTTCCTCAGCTTAAGCTAGAGCGAAGCTTCACTGAGGATACTTACATTTGTGGGGAGTTTGTTGTTGATGGTGTAGGGTTTAATGCCATTTTTCAGCACAAGACAGGCTATACATGGCAGCCAGTATAACTGATGGAGGAAAAACCCTGGGAAGAACCACTGACCCATGAGAAGCTACTGGCAAGTTTTCTCATGTACCCATGTTAGCTGAGCCTGAGACTCGAACCCACGCAGACAGAGGTGAGATAGCAATGATACAGAATGGTGAGTGCTTTAGACCACTCAGGGCCCCAGGGAAGTTTGTCAGGGCTTCCTAGTAATTTTTATCAGGAGATATGTATTTTTTTTTTATAAATTACCTGATCACATTAGCAGCATATATTATAGGAGGTGGAAATCCATGAGCATCCAACCTCTACCATGGTTACCCTTTGAATTTGAAAGAAATATGACCAAATTATTATGTGAAGGACAAAATTGCTCTCCAAATATAAAGACAGCACAAATGAAGGTCACATAATATCTACATAATGGTAAGAGAAACAAATTGCAGAAGATCTTGTAGAAACTTAAGACGGTATCCAGTCAAAATGCTGCATTAAACTGTGAAGCTTAGAGATTTTGTTAATATTATGTGCTTAAAATGTCATGAGACACATCTGTTTTGAACAACAGAATATGCTGAGCAGATCACAAACTTGAAGATGGACATCAAATGCCTGGGAAGGGGGTATGTCAATCTTCCTCTCGTTTACTGGAAGAAATAGAAATCAGGCCCCACATAAATTTTCTGTGCTGTTCAGGTACTACCTGAGAACACAGTCAAAGTCTTCCAGAACTGCCCACCTCAAAGTATTGAGAGAGAAATTATCAATATCTGATTGCTCTTGGACAGCAACCTCTTCTTATAAGAAGCCTGGCTGCATTATCAGAAGGACTGAACCATCTGATAGGAACTGGAGATAGTTTGGGTCTACCAACTGGGCATTCACCCTCCCTATAGGACAATGTTATATGGTTATCAAAAATAATAGTTTGTAAGATATAAGTTTTAGCAAGGTTCTGACCAAAGCCTTGAGTTTGCCTGAGTTAAGTCATGTTAGAAACCAAGAGAGGCTCCATATGGGGAACAAGGTGAGTTCTGAGTTGAGTCATGTTAGAAACCAAGAGAGGCTCCATATGGGGAACAAGGTGAGTTCTGAGTTGATTCAGAATAATAATGGACATAAAGCACTACAGGTCATCAGCATGGCTCATATATCTCTCCCATGAATGTCACAAATCAAAGACCAGTAACGCTTGATATTTTTAGAAACTCACTCCTCAAAGAGCTATAGAAAGAAGTTTGCAAGCTGAGAGACTGAGGCTTGCAAGAGGATACTGCAGTTGTACTTACACCAGCCTGTAAAGACACTCTGCATCCCATTATATGCCTTCAAAGTGGAGAGCCTTCTAGCAAATTTCTAACTGCAATGAGATTTATCATCAGATGAGCCTAAAGTGTTGTTGTTATTGTTTTAGGGTTTAATACCATTTTTCAGCACAAGATAGGCTATACATGGCGGCCAGTATAACTGGTGGAGGAAGAACCCTGGAAAACCCAGGGAAGAACCACCGACACATGAGAAGCTACTGGCAGGCTTTCCCACCTACCCACGCTAGCCAAGCCTTGGACTCAAACCGATGCAGACAGAGGTGAGATGGCAGTGATCCGTAACAGTGAGCGCTTTAGACCACTCGGCCACTCAGGGCCCCAGCCTAAAGTGTTCAAATCTAATAAAAGATTGATGGGTGAAGGGACCACATGGTATGAAGAGTATGGCCCAATAAAAGATTGATGGGTGAAGGGACCACACGGTATGAAGAGTATGGCCCAATAAAAGATTGATGGATGAAGGGACCACGTGGTATGAACAGTATGGCCCAATAAAAGGTTGATGGATGAAGGGACCACGTGGTATGAACAGTATGGCCCAATAAAAGATTGATGGGTGAAGGGACCACATGGTATGAACAGTATGGCCCAATAAAAGATTGATGGATGAAGGGACCACGTGGTATGAACAGTATGGCCCAATAAAAGGTTGATGGATGAAGGGACCACGTGGTATGAACAGTATGGCCCAATAAAAGGTTGATGGATGAAGGGACCACATGGTATGAACAGTATGGCCCAATAAAAGGTTGATGGATGAAGGGACCACGTGGTATGAACAGTATGGCCCAATAAAAGGTTGATGGATGAAGGGACCACGTGGTATGAACAGTATGGCCCAATAAAAGGTTGATGGATGAAGGGACCACATGGTATGAACAGTATGGCCCAATAAAAGGTTGATGGATGAAGGGACCACGTGGTATGAACAGTATGGCCCAATAAAAGGTTGATGGATGAAGGGACCACATGGTATGAACAGTATGGCCCAATAAAAGGTTGATGGATGAAGGGACCACGTGGTATGAACAGTATGGCCCAATAAAAGATTGATGGGTGAAGGGACCACATGGTATGAACAGTATGGCCCAATAAAAGATTGATGGGTGAAGGGACCACATGGTATGAACAGTATGGCCCAATAAAAGATTGATGGATGAAGGGACCACGTGGTATGAACAGTATGACCCAATAAAAGGTTGATGGGTGAAGGGACCACATGGTATGAACAGTATGGCCCAATAAAAGATTGATGTGTGAAGGGACCACATGTTATGAACAGTATGGCCCAATAAAAGATTGATCGGTGAAGGGAACATGTGGTATGAAGAGTATGGCCCTTCCTCAACAACTAGTTGGCCAGGACACTGATAACCTAAATTTAATGCAATAGAATGTTATTATGGCATGCAAACATTAAAATGTAAAGATGGCATGTCAGTGGCCAAGCACATGATGGTAAAATGACATGCAAAAAATACAGATGAAAACAAAAAAGTTACCAGTGGTTGAGGCAAAGGAAATACCAACACTCCTGACAGATGGTTGAAAATTCCACAGAAACCAATTTTTATAGGTATACCTGTATGTTACCTGTATCGAGTGTATAGTTAAACTGAAAAAAAATCAGGTATACTGATGGCCACCTAGTGGTGACAAAACATATTGTAATTACTGCTATCCTGGAAGAGTTTCTTCCGATAAATGCTATTTTCATTGTCTACATAATACACAGATGGAAAAGACAGAATTTGTTTTGTCCTTGTAAGACTGCTGAGTTTGAGAGATAGAGTTTAATTCGCAATGTTAATGTGATCAGTTAATTTGTTTTTGATGTAGAAGTGCATTCATGGTATGCTGTCATGGTTAAGGAATTGTTAGATTATTTTCTTTGCAAAAAAAATATAGACATTAGTGCTTGTAAACATTCAATTATTTTAATTATTTTAAAAGTATTTATATGATGATGCATTTTCATACAAACATTACTTTTGAAGTATATGTAGGTACAATATAATCCACCTTTAGCTTTCCTAGTGCTTGTTCATGGCAAATTTGTTCCATCCTCTATTTGCGAAATATGTGTATATAATAACTAAGCTGTAACATTTGATCAGAGAGACAACTGTCTGTAATACCATAATAATATCATGTCTTCATACATATATTATCGTGGTCTGGCAAAATATGACATGGTTTTTATATTCCAATTTTGAACTTGCATAAAAAATAACCAAGTTAAAAGAAGCAATTATAGATAAAGCTACACATATATGAAGTATTATGAATGCTGACATTTAGGCCTGTTTGAAATTACACCATTAAAGCCATTCTGACATTTCTCATTACCATATTATTTTACTCTTGTATTAGATAAACTCATTAGTTTCCCTTCATTATTTCTGGACACAGATTTTTTAAAACTAAATGTGCTACAACAGTTAAATTTATATTTCATAATATTAAAGGAACAAGTTTTATAAATGTAACATAAAATGACTGAATACTAATTTTCTGCACTAAGGACGTCAAACATATAGATGATACATGTATTGCCTATAATACATGTCTTAAATATACAAAACTTTATTAAGTCTTTACAAGTATGTATTTGTGTAAGCCTATGTGTCCTGAGATATATAACATTGCCGACTTCATAGGATTACTACTCTGAACTATCATGGTGCATTCAGTAACCATAATATGCCATCTGTGGAACTACTTTAAAGAAAAAGAACTTTAATTTGACACATCAATCCCTATGGTGCATGTCATAGTTATTAAAGTGTCTGCCACAAAATATGGGTAACAAGAGACCCTCGCAAGGACTAATGCTCTACTGGCCAAAAAGCCAAGAATCCATGTAAGGTACATTTCTTTTGTCCTCGTATTATCTTTAACTACAGAAACTTCAAACAAATTCTGATATTCTTAAGAAGCTCCAGGATACTAAAATTGATAACAGAAACATTTTCTGACATGTTTCAGTTAACAGATTCACAAAATGCATGATAGTGTAGTAAAATATTTGTTTTGCCTTTGCCTTTGACCTTGAACATGATATCATGGATAGATGATTATTAAACATGAACTTGTCAAGATATATCGACCTAATTTTGGACAAAACTATAATTAATATTTTTTGGAAATAAATAGTGAAGTTATTGAAGAGGCATCATTCAAGAGATTCGTATGGCGATATCCACAAATCAGGTTTATCACCTGATCCCTAGTCTAAATTGAGACCGGTTTTCAAAACTCCTTCACAAAAATGTGGAGATGTTGGAGATCAGAAATGTACCATTTTCATTCAAAAGTAATTAAATATTGCAGCAATTGTTTTAGTGAAAATCCCAGGTCAGTTCCACCATACAGGCAAAAGGGTTGGTGATAACAAGATTCTGGACACTGTGGTGCTGTGTTGCACGTTAGGTGAGCACCATTTTCATCCAGAACCGGTTACATGTTGCTAGTCTTGTATTGAAAATATGATGTCAAAATGACCATCAATTCAAGAGAAGTATCCACATAAAATTTTCAAGATGGCAGTCAAGGCAGCCATTTTGTAGGTTGGAAAAGCAAATTTTGTATTCATGATCAACTAGATAACATAATAAGTTTTATAATGAAAACTCCATTTAGCTGAGACTAGCCATTCAGGAAAAGAAAATTAAAATGGTTTTCAATATGCCCACTGTGGACATGTTGGTATGATCAGCACCATTTTCATTTACAAATAACTAGTTATCATATGAAGTCTTTAAGTGAAACACCCATATTAATAAGACCATCCATTCGGAAGTAGCAATAACAAGATTTTCATCATGGATAACATGGCAACCATTTTCACTAATGAACAACTACATACACCGCTCCCTCGATAACTTGCGCCCGGATAACTCGTGATCCCGCTTATAACGCAGTGTCCGTCTTGGCTCCCGATTTTTTCCAGACAAAATGTATTTAAAATATCTTTAAAATATGCTAAACATGAAAAAATTACGATAAGAATTGATAAATTAAACCTTGATACATTGCTCATTTTATCATCGAAAATGGTGATTAATGCCCGTAAAAATATAATTCATATTTTGAAATTTGCAAGTTCTAAAGAAGAATTAATTTCAGAGATCTCAAAAACGCTTAATTACACGTATTTGGACGCCAATTTTTGATCTGGGACGCAGAAAATCACTGAGGTGGGAGTCCTCCGTACGCATGTAATAGGTGCACGGGAAAATTCAAAGATCTGCTGGTCCTGTTTCAGCCACCTGCTTTGTGGGAAAATGTGTTGATCAGTTAACTGTGCTGATATTTACAATGACAGAATTCAGTGACTGAAAGACTCTTTGATGTACTGTTGACATTTTATAAGAGTACATTAAAAAAAAAAAGAACATGATGCAACAGTTAGGCGGCTAGTTCAAAGGCTTTGACTAGCGGCCGAGTGAGAAAATGTACTGATATTTAGTGATTGAATTCAGAGGCAGAAAGACCCAGTTTTAAAATCCTAGCGAGACCCCTGTTTAAAGATATCATATATTATGTAAGTTTTTATGATAAATAGTTGTCAGTATGCTGTAAATAAACAGTCTGGTGAAACAGCGATCAATGAAAACTTCTAGTAAATGCTAACAGGTGGCAACAGAGAATAAAATAAACACCAATTAAACGTCTTCCTGTGTGAAAGTCATGTTCTAATCCTTTAATTCCGTTTCAGTGTAAACATTATAATCACAACATATTCTGTTCATTGAAAACATGAAAAGAGTCAATCGACCGTCACATCGAAACCCGTGAGTACTTCTGTGAGAACCTAATTACATGTACATGCTGGCTTTGTTTTGATCAACAACTTGGGGAAGTGCTTGTTGCATTAAAAAAAAAAATCGATTACAAGAGACCTCGGGTGCTGGATTAAGGATCTTGGAGCTGCCTTTGACGTGAAGCAAAACAGTAACAGAGACAACAACGATGATAGTGACTTCGAATGTTTCAGTGAAACTGATGTCATTAATGCCGAGGCTGTTTGGGAGAAATTTGTACAGACTCATGGTCCTGAGATGGGCGTTTCTCTTGATGATATGGAGGAGTGGATTTGTGCTGACAATGATTGCCCCACAGCCGAATACATGTCAGATGAAACTATAATTATTTCTATAGCGAACAAATTTGCAGCAGAAGACGATTCTAACTGGAGTAACACAAGTGTTGAAAGTGATGAAGACGCAGATGTTGCACTCCCCACCCCTCTGCACAGGAAGCAATCAAATATTTTGATATTGCCATAAGGTGGCTAGAGACCCAAAATGTTGACTACGTAAAGCTCATGCAGTTGAGAAATCTGAGGGATTTTGCTCGGCGGCAGAGAAACCAAGAGTAACACACACACACAAAAATAACTGATTTTTTCAAAAAGTGAATTGATATTTGTCAAGCGTGGCACAAACGGCAAGTATTAACTTGTTCTAATTTACGTTGTTTTAAATTTGTAGACCAATTAAATATGTTAGTACTGATTAACCCTTGTTTTTGTTTTCCATTTTACTTCTATCACATTCAAATCTATTTATCAATCTGTCGTTCGATCGACACTGTTTCTCGAAAAGAGTCGATCTTTTGTATATAAAAAAACGTCTAATTTGGATCAAACAATAAAACTAGAATGTATCCAATTCAACATAAAAATTAGTGACGTAGTACACAATGTGTGAAGTGGTACACATGTTAAGCAAACGGAAACCACGTGGAATAATGTTTTCGATGATCGCCTCAATATACTGTAATTTATCCTGAAATTAACGTTGTCCTATGAGGAAATAATAAAGTACACCGTTATGAAGAGATATTTATTAACAGTTAATCTCAGAACAATTATAAAGTGAGTATTCAACAGTATAATCTGCCTACCCCCCCCCCCTTATTTCTCCGTTATGTCGTCAATCACTTTATTGGTTTTGGGCTTATTTTATAGGTCCCTCGATAACTCGTGCCTCACTTATAGTGTGGTCGATGTTTCTAGACCCCGATGTGCGTGAGTTATCGAGGGAGTGGTGTACTGTAAAAAGTCTTCAGTGAAAACACCATGAAATGGATAAAGCATCTGTAATGCAGAAGCAGCAACATCAAGATTTTCAAGAAGCCCACATATGCAACCAGAGTGGTTGTTGGACTGGTGTCACTTGTATTTAAGATCAACTAAACATCAGTACTTTTATGAAAATCTCTCGTCACTTTTGCTAAAGTATCAAAAATGATTTTCAAAATGGCCACCATATTGACCATATTGGATGTCAGACTGGCAACGTGTTTGTTTTGGACTGATTATGCATGATAATAAGTCTTTAGTCACCATAAGAAGTTTTCGTGTGAAAACCCCATTTAGATAAGATTTTCCATTTAGGAGTAAGATTTTCAAGATGCTGTCATATTGGATATCGGAGTGGCACCATTTACATTTCGGACTTACTACCGGTAGACAGAATAAATCTTTAGTGAATACCTCATGTTCACATAACCGTCCATTTAGCAGGAGTAGATGACAGACATATTGGGTGTCAAAAGGGACACCATTTTCATTTTACATCCACATGACATCACATGAAGCCTCTGAGTGAAACATCAAGTCAATATGGCTACCCATTCAAAAGGAGTAGTCTTAATAAGACTCTCAAGATGACCTCCATGGCAACCATACTAGGTGTCAGATGTGCAAGCATAATTTATTTCAGAACCAAGCAGACATCATAAAAAGTCTTTCAGTGCAAACCCTATGTCAATAAGATCATCCATCCTGGTGCTGCAGCAAAAGTAAGATTTATAAAATGGATAAAATGTACTGAACATCTCTTGGGCACCATTTCCCTTTAGAACTAACTACTATTGTTGCTGTAGGGTTTAAAGCCATTTTTCAGCATAGGATAGGCTATACATGGTGGCCAGTATAAATGGTGGAGGAAGAACCCAGGAAATCCCCCAGAAAGAACCACGACCCATGAGAAACTACTGGCAAGCTTTCTCACATACCACACTGGCCAAACCTGAGACTCGAATCCACAGACAGGTGAGATGGCAATGATCCGTAACGGTAAGTGCTTTAGACCACTCAGCCACTTGGGATGAATGTTGGTTAATAGTGTCATGGCAGTCCTCCTAGTAATTTAGGAGAAATAGTAGAATATGAAACTTATACTAACAGCATGATAACATAGACGTGATATGCACAATAAGCTATCACATAAGCTATGTTGGTCTATGACCAGTAAAGCAAATGATTGATCAAGGTAAAAACATTTTATTAATTCTGTTACATTTTCACAATGACTTTCATAATGAAATGATGAGTATTTCAATCAGTCAAATGACTTCTGTATACTTATATCCACTGACTGCGCATTCAGGTATAGTTCCAGGAAAGAATTTACATCAATGCATCCAGTGATTTCCTAATCTCAGTCTGAGACAAGGATGTCCTGAATGAAGACTGGTTGTGCACATGTATAATACAAAGTGCTCAGACCCACAATGCATCGGTATATTAGGTTCTCTCCTGCTATTCACTTAAAATCACAAGTAGAGTAAAGAACCCAATCTTAATATGCAAGTGCATCATGTGAAGGCAAATCTGGGTAGGTGCTATGTTCCAGGATGACAGAAAGAACAAGTTTGATATGGTTTAAGGATGCATCAAGACTTTCACGCTGAGACATAGTCCTATGACAGATCAAACGAGTTCTTTATCCTAAGCCACACACACATCCACTGTTTAGCTTCTCAAATAGTTTATATGCATGTTATGAGTGGAATTCAAAAGAAATTGGGATGTAACAAATTTTTATTTGATGCTTCTAAGAATATATGTGTCAGTGAAAACACCTAAACAGTTTTAGCTAGAGGATTTGATACTGAAATATGAACTAAATGTCATTACTGAATACTAGATCAACTGTGTATGATTAAATGGATGAAAAATGTCAATTGTGATAATTTTTGCTTAAATTTTGACAAAGTCATGATAAATGTGGATATGCCAATGTAGCATACATTAAGATTGATCATGGACTGGCAAATGACAGTCATGATAAATGGATATGCCAATGTAGCATACATTAAGATTGATCATGGACTGGCAAATGACAGTCACAATAAATGTGGATATGCCAATGTAGCACACATTAAGATTGATCATGGACTGGCAAATGACAAAGTCACGATAAATGTGGATATGCCAATGTAGCACACATTAAGATTGATCATGGACTGGCAAATGACAAAGTCACAATAAATGTGGATATGCCAATGTAGCACACATTAAGATTGATCATGGACTGGCAAATGACAAAGTCATGATAAATGTAGATATGCCAATGTAGCACACATTAAGATTGATCATGGACTGGCAAATGACAGTTATGATAAATGTGGATATGCCAATGTAGCACACATTAAGATTGATCATGGACTGGCAAATGACAAAGTCACAATAAATGTGGATGTGCCAATGTAGCACACGTTAAGATTGATCATGGACTGGCAAATGACAAAGTCACAATAAATGTGGATATGCCAATGTAGCACACATTAAGATTGATCATGGACTGGCAAATGACAAAGTCACAATAAATGTGGATATGCCAATGTAGCACACATTAAGACTGATCATGGACTGGCAAATGACAAAGTCACGATAAATGTGGATATGCCAATGTAGCACACATTAAGATTGATCATGGACTGGCAAATGACAAAGTCATGATAAATGTGGATATGCCAATGTAGCACACATTAAGATTGATCATGGACTGGCAAATGACAAAGTCATGATAAATGTGGATATGCCAATGTAGCACACATTAAGACTGATCATGGACTGGCAAATTACTAAGGGGTCACAGTTTAAAGTAATTTCTGAAAAGGTTAACAAAGCACCAATGATTTAATAAAATCAAATAATCACAGACAAAACATAAAACTGCAGGAAAACATACCTGTAATACTGCAACATAAGGATGATTTAGCATCAATATATTTTTTACAAATTTAAAAAAATGTAGCATACTTGAGACATAAAATTATTTGTCTTGTAACTTCATCTTAAAAAAAACATAATTTTACATTAATTCTGAGAACTACTAAATTTATTATTTGTGCCAATACTGATCATACTATCTATACTCGCTTATTAAGTCACACTGCAAACAACAAAGATCCTGATCTGCCATAGCATAATGCACCTGCAGATCAGAGTCTATATGGTTTGTTCTTATGATTACTCCTATCAAATTGCACAGACCCAGATCTGCTGATGCATTATGTGGCAGCAGATCTGGGTCTGTGCAGTTTGCATTTGGATTCAACCTATATATATATATATATATATATATATATATATATATATATATATATATATATAGAACTTGTCTTAAATCAGATAAGACATTCATAAAACAAAAATATCAACCATCACAGAAGGAAAATACCAGGAACAATTATGAACTGGCACAAGCCTGAGCCAAGAGTTTGGGAGGTTATATAATACTTCACATTCTTTAAAGCATGGAAATGAGACAGTGCAAATCATGTTTTCCATTTTTAATTTTGGTAGTTCTGACATCCATACTATATATGTGGACTAGAAGTGTAAGTGTTAACGAATCAACAGCTATCATCATGTTTGCGAGATGAATTATGAAATTATGAATCGAAACTATATTAATATGCATCCATGATCTGATTCAGAGTTTACACAAATTTAAGCAAAATGCTACATGCAACATGCACTGAAAGCTTCAAGCAATTAATGAAATTTGGTGTGCTACATCAGTATATTCAATTTCTGATATAAAAATTACACACAGCACAGAAAAATTATTCATCAATGTATTGTTAGTCTTTTAATCTGTCAATCTGACCCATGAGAATGTTGCAATCTCTTGAAGCTGTACACTGTATGACCTCAGCCATAATCTTCCATGATGAGTAACGTTATAGAGATTGTCTTTCCATTGTCCATGTGGAAGATAGATGTCTCTGACAGTCTTTCCCTCTCTAACGACTGGTGCCACTAGCATAAAGTCACCAATCAAGTATTCATCATCAATCACCTGTGCTTCTTTATCATCGGGGTCTATCCACCATAGGGGACGAATGATTGGAGCACCTGCCAAACAGATATAGGAAACTCAATACATATAAGTGACATGTACCTATTTATTCCAAACTCTGTTCAACAAAGAAAGATTCTTAACTGATCATGTGGAAAGATAAATGATTGGACATTAAATGAAGATAGATTTGATCTAATGCTATAGACAGCAGAATCCACTAGAATGTATATGTACTTCATTTGTACAGCCTGATTTATCCAACTCAGTCAGATTTATCTGCCTTTCCAATATACATGTTGAAAATTGCATTTTCTGCCTATCATAAGTCTTATCATAATCATACAGATAAATTTTGTTGGGATAATTACATTACATTACTGACTGGTTCAAATATTATTGCTGTATTATATACTTTAGTCCAATGGGAATGATATAATAATAATAATGAGGACTTTGTATAGCGCCTAATCTTTAGAAGCTCTAAGTGCTTTACAACATCAAACGACACCTATAACATAAAAAACATATAATGATACGATTACAAAAAAACAAACACCAAGAAATTAGAAAACATAAAAACATGCTGAAAATATTTAAGGTAGGAAACATTATTAGGTCTTTAAGTTTGTTCTTGCAGTCGAAATAAGTGAGTTTTAAGAGCACTCTTGAATGGGATCACTGTGTCTTTGTTTCTAAGTTCAATGGGCAATTCATTCCACATTGCTGGGCCCTGGTATGCAGAAGAGCGTTGTCCATATTTTCTCATACAAAATGTAGATACATGAAAGATCATATTGTACCTGAACTACTGCACATACCATTGTTAACCAGGTGACACTGGACTAATTTTATCTAAAGAAAACATGAAATATTGTGATCCTGATGGCAGAGAAATAACAGTCATTAATTTTTTTATTTTTGACAATATTTTCAATGGCAATATGGCCAGTGTCGATAGCAGATGACTGCAAATATTGGCATAGTGTTAATCTAAATCTTAATTTCACTGACAATAAAATGAAATTGCCAAAAACTCCAGCTTAAAAGTACAGTAGATATATTTTATATATACAAACACTAGAGTTTAATATGTACTAAAAGCCACATAACCCCTGTCTAAAGAAGAAAGAATATGTTCCAAAAACTTTAACGCATGCCATGAAAACTTTACTGGCAATACAACATAACAGATCCATTCACAATTAAGAAAGTACGAATGGGATTATCAATCACTGAGAAGTTATGATGTACCAGGTCTTAAACTCATTCATGTGAAGATGAAATATTAATTTTTACAACTCTTTTTCTTTTTATTCAATGATGCCATCAGATGGTGTACAAACAATGTTGTTGATGTCTTCACTTGGTTTAAGCATATAAACAGGTAATAATGAATTTGTACTGAAAATATTCATTTGGCCTCATTTCTTTGGCAGGTTGACTGGTATGCCTCAATCAAAACAAGTTGTCCACATAAATATTTTTCAATACAAAGTTCAATAACCTATAATAACTCTTGTTTATGCCCCTCATTAAGTGATATTTCTGGATCATGGTTCCAATCCCTAAACTTTTCTATATTCCGTGACTTTTTCCCACTCAAAATTGTTTTACATTCGTGCGTCTGCAATTCTAACTCACATGGGCCCCCAAGTGAAGTTTACATGGGGTTCCCCAGTATCAGTTTACTTTAGCTCAATGCAGATACAGTCAGATTATCACCGTTGTTATTAATCCACAGCACCAAGCCTGAAGAATACTGTCTCGTATATAAGACTGTGTGTGTGATTTGGATTTTTAATGTAGCTTTATCAATGTTTCAGTCATATCGCTGCAGTGTGGCAGTTTATAGTAATGTCTAGTGCCAGACAAAACATGGACTGGGTCTGCAGATTTCCCAGAAGGACTTCGCTACCTAATTTATTACTAACATTTCATCGAGACACCTTGAATTGTTCATGAAGTCTATGGTCAGCATGCATTTTCATGCACATGTAAATATGCCTGGTGTCAATTACAGATGCATTGTTGTAACACTCTCAAACAGGACTCTACTGTTGGAAGCATGGGTGGTTGAACGAGGGTCTCTGATGCACCTAAGCAAAATTTCCACATGCTTAAAAAATGTCATGTCATAAGATCAGGTTTGTCTTAGACAAAACCAGCATGCAAAAAACTTTTCACTTACGAAGTGTAATTCTCCCCGTGTGGGTAACCCAAGCAAAACCTGATCAGCTCAAGGCGGCCAAACAAACAAACACCTCGATGACGTTCAAGTTGTCAAAGTCAGAGGTGACACAAATGCTGAAAAGTAGTGGAATATTTCTGTTTTTCGCAGTGATTCTGGTGCTGTTGGCAGATACTGCTTCCATGGTTGTAAAAGCAGCTGCAATGGGGATGGCTATTAAGAAGGTGGTTGGTAGAAACATAGTGTCTCGTAAACAAATAAGAAGGAAAATATCTTTAATTATCCAGGACAACTTGCAACAAGGTGTGTTTATGCTGGATGAACTTGTGCTGAAGATTCCCCACGCATGGGAAACCAGAATCTTTAGCCTGGATATGGCAACCAGATGTCGAACTTATTGGGTCATATATGTGGTAACACCTCTACATCTTTTGAATTTTTTTTCATTTGGGTTTTCACCATCATGTGAAGTTGTTGATTACTTACAAGTACATGGTAATTAGCCACTAGACAACATTTGTCTATCACTGTTTTATTCAATACTACCATTGCAAACTCAAATGGATAGCCCAATATATGGATGCCTTCTTGTTGAAGCACTGCATACACTCCCAGGAAGCAGCCCAAACCCACAAGCACCTGCTGATTTTGCATTGTCAGTTAAAAACTAGATGCACTAGTACATTAAATACTTGTTAACAGTTATGGACGCATAGGCACAGCGACCTGACACAGTGCTGATGAGGCTCTGACAGAAGCCTATTGGACTGAGTTTACCAGCTGGGTTATTGTTGTCACTGACCTGGGTGAACTTTACAAGATCAAAAACAGGAAACATCTAATGTAAAGATCAAAAGCATTTTTTTAGAAGCCATGAAGCAGAGTCACACCAAAAACTAAGAATGCACAATCACCAAAGGCTTATATGTTCCCCCAATAGATATTTTCTATGATTGCACGGCAGTTGTGCAAGAAAAAATGTGAAATTGGTTAAAAGTGTGTGTGCATGTGGCACCCAGCCATGATGCATTTGAGCATGGCCAACACGTTGAACAATTATGCTACACAATCACATTATTTATAGAAGAACTGTGATGGATCCTCGATGCAAATAATGCAATAAAAATAAATAACTTAAGTGAAACAACAGCTGCATAATGAAATCATATAGTAAACCATTTTACTCAAAAAATAATAATGTGTTTGTGTTATTTATTTAATCACCACCACGACCACCATTGACCTTGTTGTTGATTGAATTATGAATACACCAATCATCATTGGTATACCAGTCAGATTTGCTATTGCTGCTATCTTGATAGTAACCAGTGTCACTGGCAGCACTGGCAAAATAATGTTGATACATTTACAAAACCAAATAGTGTGTATTTGGAAAATCTTGTGGCACAATTGCAAAGCTTTAATCAATGGCTTTCAAAGATAAAACGATTAGCATAGCTGAATTCAGAATGGTACTGGTCGAAATGGAAAACCACAAATGACTCTGTGTGCAAAAAGAGAACCAGGGTGCTAGCAACCCAAAACAGGCAGTAAAAATCAAGAAAATGTTTGTCAGCATATAATCAATCTGTCTGCAAGCTCACTGCAGCTGCATTGACCTGAGTAACTAATACTGGGGCACCCATGGAGACTTCGCTTGTGGGCCCACTTAAGTTACCAATCATGAATGCAAGTGTTTGTAAAATATCCCTACTTGGAAAAGTCTGAGGGAAAATTGAAGAGGTTTAGTGATTGGGAACCATTATCAACTGACTAAACTCAAACTGCTATAATACTACTATTCCTGAATGTAAACCATGAGGCCAGATAAACAATTATGTGTGGTTCTGTAACACTGGAAAATAATTAGGGTATGTAGGTGAATCACTAAAACCTTTCTTAAAAACTAGATGCAGTTAAATGTAGCATGAACTAAACATCCTGAATTTAACTTTGACCCTAGTTATATTTTTTCGGTCAATTTTTCTCTCCCAATTTGGGTTCATTTTTCCAAATTTAAAAAAACCGCATATAAATTTTTGGGGTCAGCAAAACAAATGGGGATGGTCAGGTAACCAGAAACATGCATACTTATTTTATTTGGACTGACCTATATAATATATATATATATTATTAATTAATTAAACAAGTAAACCCATCATATTCTGTATATAGTTGTAACTGTCACACACATAAACTTTCTACCTGTTACTTCAGCCTCCCTTGCAGCTTTGAGAATCAATGGTGCCACTTTCTCTTCATGTTCCCTAATCATCTTCTTTGCAAACTCTACAACACTGGCATCATAAAGCCATGGTGGGTATGAAAACATCATGCATGGCATGTATGTGGCAAGTTCTAACCAGCGTATATATAATTTCTCATCAGGATTCATCTTGCTGATGTCCGAGTCAGAATTTGTTCCAGTTTTCAGGTTGTACCCATTTCCTCCAATCACATTTGGGATAATAAATGGATAACCAATCAGACCAAGGGTCAGAACTGTAGGTATGACACTCTGCAAACCTCCATTTGAGTTCCAAGATGACTGGTTGGCTGTTATTTGAATGATACCAGGTAAACTTTGACTCTGATAACCAAATGTGAGAATTGATGTTGAATCTGGGAAGGATGAAGCAACTTTGGAAAACTTTTTAGTATATTCACCTGGATTTCCATACTCCCTGGAATGAAATCTTAAATTTTCAGGCAGAAAGCTGTTCTCTCCACCAACCAATTTGAAGAAGTGAATTCCATAATCTTTTTTGATCTCATTTAGTCTGTTCTGGTACCACTCTAATGCATGTGGATTATGCAGAGAAATTATTGCAACCTTTTCCCCATTCCATGGAACAAGCACAGGTGCTGGCTCTTTCAAACCATGCTTTAAAATAAAATAATCCATGTTTTGTTTATTTTTAAAATCAGTTGAGTCCTGATTTAAGAATGGTGTCACTCCAACTGAGATGTTGAATCCTTTTTCTCTTATTAATGAAACCATCTGATGTCCATTGGGAAACAAATCAACAGGGAAAAGATATGAACTGATAAAGGAAAATGTGGGACTATACATATCTAGTACACCTGCTGGAAATTTATGATCTGTTATATCTTGTACAAACTTTAAAATGTTATTCTGATCCATTTTGCCACTAAGATATGGAAATACAGACCAAATTGGCTTCTTAAATAAAACTTCATTTGGTAAACTCTGTGGAAACTGAACGTACTTGTTCTTTAAATATTTATGAATTTTCTTCAAGTTCACGCCTTTGCACACAGTATATTTCAAACTGGCTACTTTATTTGAGCTTATCCTCCTACTTCTAACACCATCATACTTGGACTGAAAGCAAATCAAATTCTTTCCAAACTCATTAATACTGATGTGCAATGGGATGTTGTGATCTACAAATATTCCAACTCCTCTTGAATTTATCCAAATCCTTTCCAATACATTACCTATCTGATTTTCCTTGCCAGCATAATGGGCAAGATCACGGGAAATGTATGGGCTCAAAGGAATACTGATCTTATTTAACGGCCATCTCTGATCGTACATAATTGAGCCACCATACCAATTAACTTCCTTATCCGACAACGAAAAACAATCTTTTGGACTGAAATCTCCAATAGTTGGTGTCCATTTTATCTTGTGACATGTAGCATAACTCTCTTCTGTACGAGATACTTCTAATTTGACATGACTGTACCATACTGCACACAGTGAACGAGATTTGTTAAATTTTCCACATTGGACTGGTGCCCCTTGCCGCTGTAATTCATCTGATATTGAGGCACGAAGATAGACATTATTTTCATCACTTTTAAATGTCACCAAACCAGTTTGGAAATCAAGTTCTACATCTCCTACTGTTACCTCTGAAATTCGGTTTTCTAGTACAATTTTTGGCTGTTTCTTAAAGATGCTGGCACTGTACAAAATAATGACTACGAGGATGAAGAATATTACAAGACAACGGCAAGATTGCAACTTTTGCAACCAGGGATACTTGGTTCGAATCCTTCTCCATTGCACATGTAGCATCTTTACATGGTAGGTTGTCAAATTAATACCACACCCTAGAATGAAAAAAGAATATATATATATATATATATATATATATATATATATATATATATATATATATATATATATATATATATATATATATACATGTATATATAATAACATAGGGACAAACAGTCATGCAAATAATTATACTGTTATAAAGGATATACAATATATCAATTTTTTTAAAAATGTGACACATTATTTCAGATGATTGTCAATTACAAAATTCACTGAATAGATTACAAATGTATTTCCAAAACAGAAATTATCCTACACATATAATTGATTCTGCGTTGAATAAAGCCCGTAATCTTAAGAGAAAGTACTTCTTTCAGTAGCACTAATAGAAAAGAGGTATTTCCTCTAGGTGATAACGCTAACTGCAAATCAACTGATGTGATTTATTTGATAACCTGTGTAAAATGTAGCAAGCAACATGTTGGACAAACACTTCAACAAGTTTCTAAGAGAATGAATAATCATCGCTTTTATATATATATAAAAATTTGAGATCCTGTTTTCCTCTGTTTTAACACACTTTAACACTAATAATAACTCTCAACCCGATTTTTCTTTCATACCAATAGATATTGTGCATGGTGACATGAACAGACTCATAAAAGAAACTTATTGGATTCACAAGTTAGATACTTTGAATCCTAATGGCCTTAATGCCAATGCACTATATATAACATTGTATAATTCTTATTTTTATTTTTTTATTTTTTAAAAATTGGTATAATGTATATCCTTTATTACATTAATATTATATGTATGACTGTTTGTCTCTATTTTATTCTATTATTATACAGATTCAGGTTTCATTAGAGACTTGTGTATCTTTTAGATCCTGTCATATATATATATATATATATATATATATATATATATATATATATATATATATATATATATATATATATATATATAATTGTTATGACGATGCATATCATTTATGACGTTACATAACAACATAATTGTTTCTAAAAAAATTAAAAGACATCATCAGTTTCTTTCAAAACATTTTGTGCTTGAAGAAGCAAAAAAGTGAAACTAGTTGCTCAGAATTTTTGGCATTTGTGTTGTTTATTATCCCAATTATATATATATATATATATATATATATATATATATATATATATATATATATATATATATATATATATATATATAACCATTATGAATATGAACTGAATCTGATTATACTCATTAAATTGTTTCATTTATAAGTGTGACAGACACAGCTCAATATTGCAAAGTAAGTGTGACAGACACAGCTTAATACTGCAAAGAAAGTGTGATAGTCACAGCTCAATATTGCAAAGTAAGTGTGACAGTCACAGCTCAATATTGCAAAACTTATGAGCAAGAAAACTGTTTACAATCTTTATCTTCAATTCTTAACAAAGTTCAAATTGCATAACTTGCAGGGTTTTTCAATCCAGAGTTCCTCTATTTTTTTTATCCTCGATGTCTTTGGTATCCATGTACCAGTGTTTTGTCTTTATGATTTTTGCCTAAAGGAGAACCTCTTGGCATGTTGGTATGGGGCGGTTTAACAATCTTGGAAGGTGAGGGTAGAGGTGAAACTACTCATTGATAATTTTCGTTTCAATACACAGAATGACGTTAAAGGTGTAAAACTGATTTATTATATTTACCTCATAAAAGTTACTTTCAATCTTAAACACCTGGTTTTTGTTTCTTTTTTTTGTATGTGTATCAATATGTATTGTAGTTGCATATAAAAACAAGTACCTAAACATGACTTTGGTGCATTGCTTCAATTGACCGGGGGGGGGGGGGGGGGGGGGGAAGAGAGGCAGAATACATTTTTGATATAAGAGAAACAATAAAATTATGATGCTGTTACAACGAGTGATTCAAATATTTCAGCAAATATTTTAACTGTTTATCCCTTTTATCAAGACAACTGCAGCAATTAATCATGATGTCTTTGACAGCAAAACACAATTCAGACCTGTACAAACAGCAAACACATGTTCAATAAATATAATAAATAGATTTCAGGCATTTGCAGCCTTGCCAATAGCCACCAGAAAATGCCTTTGAAAAACTGTATAATTTAGGGAAGCTTCTCATTGTTCTGATGAAAAATACCAGTTAAGCTTGATTTTAGAGTCAGATACAAATAGAAGTGCTTCAAAAATCAGTTATATGAAAAAGAAGACTGAGTTAGTGAGTGAGTTGAGTTTTTTTAACTTTCACATGCTTTCTTCTGTTTGAGAGGTAATCTGCCATGGTGTTTGTAGTCCAACAAATCAACCTCCAAACATATCTTGCTACTGATCTGCAGTCTGATACCACACAAAACACTGAAATTATTGCAGGCAGATCTGTATGTAAAACATTAGTGATTATTTTTAGACACTCACTTCTTGTGGTTTATGACTTATGATGAGGTGAAAGGGGCTTCTGACAATTAGTACTGCTAATTTCTAAATTATATTTGATGTCTGACAACTTGTAATAAACATAGAAGAAATTTGAACATCCTACCTCCCAACTTTCCATTTCAAATTGCCTGCCTATATAGACAGTATTTGATGCAATTTGGGTTATAATGTAAAACTGATCCATCCTGTTTTTAATATGATGTGTTGCTGATCTGTAATAATGGTCACATGGGGGAGTGTTGCACTTAGGAGTCCCATAACTGGGATTATGCCCCCATCATCCAGATCTGGGGGGCACACAACATTTTAATGGGACAAAGATAAATAGTACATTTTACTTAATATACTAGTTGTGTTAAAAAATGAAATAATCTTATTTCGTTTTATAGTTCTGTGAACAAAGCATTGTCATCTATACTATACTAAAATCGTTTTCTTGGACACTTACATTTTAGAACAAATATTTTTATAAATGCCAAAGTACCTCTTGAAAATTTTAACAATATAATAGTTCCAAATTTTTAAGAAATTATTTTTCTGTTCAAAATAATAATTCACTGATTTAATGACAAATTGTGTAGTTGCAAAAATTAGGTCTCTCCTGTAAGCATTGCAACCTCAAATTAAATTAAGTTTTCATCACTTTAAGTTCACTATTAACCATGGAAACATGTTACTCAATGACTATACTGCAAGTCAGCTGACTATTTACAAAACCTTCAGCATTTTAATTAGCAATTATGTTGTTCAAAGTGGCCATTGCTAGCAATTACACAGATATTGATGTATTGTACTAAAGAAAAAATATATTATGACACTATGTTCTTAAACTAAGTAACAGAAAAGGAGAAAATCCTACAAGTTCTGTAAAATTCAAACAAATAATTTATTTTCCAGGAATACAATGTGAAAAATTTAAAATGCCCCAGCTACTAAGTGCAGAGTATCAATTAAAAGGTGTTCTCCATGGTATAGCAGTGTTAGGGACCAGCTTCACACTGCTAAAAGAGACCGCCGTAAAGCTGAGAGGCTCTGGCTTTCCACCAGACTCACTATTCATAAGCAAATCTATGAAGTCACTAAGAAGAATGTCACAAATATAGTCCATGCAGCGAAATCAGCCCATTACACTACTAAGATCATGAAAAGTTCCAGCTGCAAAGAGCTCTTCGAGATTACTAACAAGCTAATGTCAAGGAACAAATCAACACCACTTCCAACTACTTTCTCTCCAGTCGACCTTCCAGACATGTTTGCAAATTTTTTCTGTGACAAAGTACAAACCATTAGAGATAAGCTTGACACCACAATTTCAATTGACTCGTTGTCACCATACAGTTGGGATACAGAATTTGAGTGGCAACCATTAGCAGCAGGGATCGTCCTGGGCTTCGCCAATGTCGCAAATTGCGATTTTTTTTCCTTATTGGCGACAAAAATATCCCATCTGGCGATTTTTTTGGCGACATACTTTTTGGTTATTTAATTTGTACATACAATCATGGATTTGGACTGGATAAATTAAAAGGCAGAACGAAAGGAAGCCACAAACTTGACTAAACAATGCATTGGAATCAATCTGTTACACAAACAATCCTTTGTTCTTATTGACAACCCCATCTTTACAGTGCATTGTTACATCATAATCTGCTTATGCAGACATCTGGGCTGAGGACTGTATCCTGCGATACAGTCAATCATGCTACCACACTATACCTACAACTGACCGACTTCTGAAGACGCGAATAGAACAGATACAATTAATTGTATGGCTAATCCTTCTGTTTTTTTTATACATATACCAATACAATAGTTTTGCTGAACCTTCATAGAAAACTGATATCCTTTGAAGTACCGACTACTGTGTATAAATACAAAGCAAATGGAAAAAATCTCAATCACAATTACATCTGTCGCCAGTGCAGCATTTTACTCATTGATCTTTTCCTTTTGCCATCAGTCCCATGTTACGGCTGCAGAGCCTTAAACTCCGCAACAAGAAATAGCAAAAAAAAGAAAAAAACAGTTTTGCATAATTAATAATAATTATTTATTTCTCAAAATACAGGAATGAAAGAATCCCTAAATTGGGTGTGAATTTATGCTTAGATATACGGTCCAGTATTGCCAGGTGTTGACTCGTGTACGTTTCATTCGTGGGAATGGAGATCCTATTTTTCTTGTCGAGAAAATTTATACAGCATTCAGTGATCATTCTTGGGAGTTAGGAAGCAACTCGCTACAAGCTTTGTGAAGCTAGCCATGGGGGTGGGGGGCTGCTGAGAGACTACTAGTGTCACCTGTCAGCACTGTAGACTGTGAACGTGAATTCCGTATGATGAACCTCATAAAAACTGACATCAGAAATAAGCTCTGCATCTCATCTCTCGAGAAGTTAATGAGAATCAGCATGTACAGATGTGAAAAATTAGACTTTGAAACTGCATTCAACAAGTGGGCAGCCCTAAAATTGCGACGGACCTTCATGTAACACTTTGTAACATTTTGTTAATGCTTCTTGTAATTAAAGTATTAACTAATCCATCTTTTGCAATTTTCATTGCCTGTTACATTAATAGACTAAATTAACACTTGGAAAAATGTACACTACTTGTTTTGGCGACACTTTTTGAAAATTGGCGACAAAATATTGAGGTTGGCGATTTTTTTGCGACAGCTTTTTAAACGCCAGGACCATCCCTGAGCAGCATTTGATCCGGTCTCTATGGATTTCGTACATACATTTGTGATGAAGAGTGCACCAAAGTCATGTGAACTTGATCCAATTCCAACCTCACTGCTGCTTGAGTGCTTAGATCCAGTATTGCCTTCACTAACTGATGTTATTAATACCTCTCTCTCATCTGGGGAATTCCCATCATTTTTCAAAACTGCCATTGTAAAGCCTCTGCTGAAGAAACCAACACTAGACCATAACGATTTAAAGATCTACCGCCCAGTTTCTAATCTCCCATTCATTTCAAAAATCTTAGAAAAGGTTCTATCCCAGCTCGTATCTCATCTAAATTCAAACAGTCTTTTTAGCAATGTACAATCTGCATATCGTCCTTGTCACAGTACTGAAACTACTCTTCTAAAAGTAGTTACTGACATTCTCTCTGGGTTGGATAGCAGAAAGATTACAGTCCTCAAACTCCTTGATTTGTCTGCAGCATCTGACACAATAAACCATGATATATTACTTCACCGTCTCCAGCATGTATTTGGCATTCATGATATAGCCTTACTGTCGTTCAAGTCCTACTTGGTCAACAGGACACAAATTGTATCTGCAAATGAAATACACTCCAACCCAGTTGATCTATGTTGTGGTGTTCCACAGGGGTCTGTTCTTGGACCTGTTTTCTTCATTCTGTACAATCAGTCGCTCTCAAGTGTCATAGATCATCATCCAGTGTCTCATCAACTGTACGCTGATGACACGCAAATATACAAATCTAGCCACCCAACTGAAGTTGATGCTACCATCCAAGGTGTAGAGAGGTGCATTTCTGATGTGAAATCATGGATGACATGTAACAAGCTGCAGATGAATGATGATAAAACTGAGGCCATTCTGATCACAACACAAAGACTTTCTCATTCACATCCTTTACCTAAAACAATAAATATCAGCAATGCCAACATTAAATTCACACAATCAGTATGAAACCTAGGTGTTACTCTGGACAGTACTCTCACATTGCACCAACATGTCATGAACATATGCAAGGCTGCATATCTTGAGCTGAGACGCATCAGCTCAATTCGCAAATATCTTTCAGTTGATGCCACTAAAACACTTGTGTGTTCATTAGTCTTTCAAGACTGGACTATTGTAACTCAATTCTGTCTGGTTCATCTCAATATCTACTCCAGAAACTTCAAAACACAGCTGCTCGGATCATAGAGTACCATGTTCAGAGCACACCTGCCCGCTGCTCTGTACCCTACACTGGCTATCCATTCGATCCAGAATCAAACACAGAATTTGTTCTCTGTGCTACATTTCACTGTCGGACTCTAGTCCAACATACCTATCTTACCTCACCCATGTGTACACACCAGCAAGATACTTATGCACCTCTTCTGACAATCGTATACTCGTTATTCCAAGTATGAAAACAAAGTCATATGGACAGCGTTCTTTTGCATACCAGGGCCCAGCAATGTGGAATGAATTGCCCACTGATCTTAGACACAAAGACACAGTGATCACATTCCAGAGGGCTCCCAAAACTCACTTATTTCAACAGCAAGAACAAACTTAAAGACCTAATAATGTTTCCTACCTGAAATATTCTCAGCATGTTTTTAATTTTTTTAATGTTTTTCTAATTTCATGTTGTTTGTTTTTGTAATAATATTATTATATTTCTTATCTTATAGGTGTTGTCTAATGTTGTAAAGCACTTAGAGCTTCTAAAGATTAGATGCTATACAAAGTCCTCATTATTATTATTATTATAATTTCAGGTTACCATTTGTCAATTCAAAAATTAATTTTCAAGTAGCAACTCTTTCATCAGGTATAATTTTGCAGTAGGGTAGACTTTAAATAAATGTGTCATCAAATATGTCTATTCAACCTTGTTAAGGCTGATCTCACAAGATAATTACAGAAACTAGGTATTTTGTTAACATGAATGTGATATCAGTAGTGCTAAATAGTGCTCATTTGGCATTTTAATTTGTATGTAAATAACTGTCAAAAAACATTTACATAGGGTTAAAAAAAATTGTTTTTTTCCAGTCATACAATGTATGATATCTGCCCAAGTAAAAAATAGATAAGCAAATACAAAGCAATAGTAATCATAAGCATCCCCCTGTAATCGTAATCATGGTTTCCAAAAATGTGTAATCATAACCATAACAACCTGTAATTGTGCACCTGTAATCTACGCCATGCATGTTGCTGACTTGACTTTAACCGAGTAATGTCATCACATTCATTATATTAAAGTTTTAGTCAGACAGGTCATGGAGGCACTCAGAACTATTTCAGTAATGGTTTTTTTTTTATAAAACTGATTAAACATACCTTTAAACGGTGATCATTCACTTTATTTGGATCCTGATATGTTCATATTCTTATAGAAAGTAATTATCTAAATGCTCTGAAAAACATGTTGTTGTTGTAGGGTTTAATGCCATTTTTAAGCACAAGATAGGCTATACATGGCGGCCAGTATAACTGGTGGAGGAAGAACCTTGGAAAACCCAGGAAGAACCACCGACCCATAAGAGGCTAAAAGGTAAGCTTTCTCATGTACCCACAGTAGCTGAGCCTGAGAATCAAACCCACGCAGACAGAGGTGATATGTCAGTGATCCGGAATAATGAGCATTTTAGACAACCAAAAAACATGTAAAGCAAAACTCAATGTACATGGACATTTAGGGATGGGGTCAACTAAAGGTGTGATCCTGTACAACTGGACAGAATGTTGTGCACTATGATGCAACAATAAAAGCTGCACTTGGTGAAAAAAATTTAGTACTACTCTATACTGTGATGAGTACTACCCTATACTGTGACGAGTAGACCAGACATGCTCTTGTATCTATCCTGTTTAATATCTGCTTACCATTGTAAAACTCCAAAGTGATCAATAATTTTTGTCTGAAGTTTCTTGATGACAGATAAGGTGCAGAACAGTCAATAATTAGGGAGGATTTGACTTTGGTTAAACTATATTAGCATTAAAATTTTAAGCAACAATTAATATTTAATTTATGATGAGTAAATGTGCTTACATGACATCGACAACCACTATAGAAATAGGTAAACTGTTGATGTTTTTTATTAGTTTAGCTTGATAAGCATTATTATTTAAACAAATATAAATATAGCTGCGGTCTGTACACCGAAAACATGTACATACTTGTGTATTTTGATATGTATTATGGTTTCCGAGTAATTCGACGCGTCGCGTCACCCACGAAAAATTACCCATTGTGCGTATCTTTAAAATATCATTATGTGAGGTGTCTTAAAGATACGCATAGTAATAAGCAACATTCGCGTCCTTTTCGCGAGGTATTAGCACAATGGCGCCAAATGGAACACGGCGAGAACTAGTTCACTCCCAGTGTACAGTTTAGTATAGCACGGGGTTCGATACAAAGAAAATTAGCAGTATCCGTCAATGAATCAATGCCTGTGGGCTCAAACCTGTAATATATATTGTTACACGTTGGGCCCCATAGCCATTGATTCATTGACGGATACTCCTAATTTTCTTTGTGAGAAACCCCTGTGCAGTACAGTACAGCTACAAAGTACTGTATTTTTTTTTAGGTCAGCTGAAGTTTTGGTCAACCACCTATTTTCTCTCCAAACTTGATTGCGAACATTTATGCCAACCTTTCAGCAGCTGTCTCGAAAATCATAAATTGAAAATCACGGATTATAATATTCATATGTCGCAGCTTCTGAAAAGTTTACAGTTAAAAGTGTGAAGATTTCCAAAGTGCCAACGAAACATAACGCTGCAGGCTGACATATTTAGACTGGTTTCCTCCCATCGGATCAGCGTTGGAAGATGTTCCAATTATGGTTTTCTCGCCTCAGTTGGAATTACCTCGACCTTTTCCATCAAGTCGAGAAAGAAACATCTGAAGTGGCCAAATGAGAACTATATTCTGACTACATTTTTTTTCTCACATGGAACCTCTCTGCCGACAAGTAAGCTATCCGCTATCTGGTGATTTACTTTCCAATTCTGGGTCTGTGTAAAGACCAACAAGTAGATCTCTTTTTTTTTTTTCTGACAACACTTGCAGCGGTACCAGTACGGTGCACTCTGCCGGAGGCGAATCACCAACCACAGCAAATTGATGTGTATTTCTACAATCCCTTCCGAGGTTATTTCACAATCTGACGGAAATGACCGAGCGATGTTTCGCACTTTCCTTTCCGCTCAAAGTAAGATCATCTCGTTCCGGTTAATACGTATCAGTAGTAATGGGGGTTGGGTGGGGTTAATTTGTTGTTGTTGTTGTTGTTGTAGGTTTTAATGCCATTTTTCAGCACAGGACAGGCTACATATGGCGGCCAGTATTAATGGGGAGGAAGAACCCGGGAAATCCCCTGAAAGAACCACCGACCATCGAGAAGCTACTGGCAAGCTTTCTCACATACACATATTGGCCGAATCCGAGACTCGAACCCACGCACACAGAGGTGAGATGGCAGTGATCCGTAACGGAAAGCACTTTAGACCACTCGGCCACTCGGGGCCCCGGGGTGGGGTTGAGATGGGTAATGTGGCCTCATATGGTATCATGGTACCAATTGTTTTTGGATAGACTTTGATGTTAAGTCACACACCAGGACCTGATCGGTGGATTGGGGATTGCCGCGGTTTCCGGGCCCACAGGCTAGAAAAACAAAACAAACATACATAGACACACACATAAATGTACAGTCACTGGTCACTTGAAATTTGACCATCCTTTTATTCTTGCGCACGTTTATTTAGCAATGTGTCTTTTGAGTAAATAAACGCAGAGACTATTGTTATGGTTCCCTTTCGAGGAAAGTCAAGGCTCTTTTAAAATTATGCCCCTCCCAATTTTTTTTTTACAAAAATTGACCTGATCCGGCCCTGCACTCTGTCAATGAAAGCAATATTAGATTTTCAGTTTGCCAGTGATAGAGCATGGTACTCCATTGATCTTACGAGAGATAACTCAGCTGGAACTGACAGGGGTAAGAGCTATCCAGGCACAGTGGATGCTTTTTCAGTGATGTCTATCATATTTGTTAAAATATCACAAAACAAAAACCATGATCTCGATATAAATTAAGATATTCTCACATGTCTGCAAGTGAATAATTTTTTAATAATCTGACAGAAACTACAACTCTTACATAATGCTAATCACAGTTAGTTTTGTTTATATCTGAATATAATGTTCCACCACATTAAGCTCCACTTGTCTCTGTGTAAATAAAATTAAATTAGTCCGCTGTTGGGAAGTGTGACCATATGGTCTCAATGGAAAGTTAACTTTAGCCGATAGGTTTAACATGATGGGACTAAATAGCCTCAAGGGTAAAAATGACCTCTAACGGGAAATTGAATGTTAAAGCTACACCTACTAACCAATACTACTAATACTGACTAACCAACACGTGGTTACCAAATGACCAATACCTACAATCACTATCCAGCACCCCGTTTGGACTGACAATTTTTGTACCACAAATGCCATCGTCTACTAATCACCACAGTCTTCCTGTCTGTTATACTTCTTTCTTTGTTTCTTACCTTAAAGGTGTACTGCTTTGTTTTCATTAATAATTTTAATTTAATTTTAATAAACACTCACAGCACCACCTAGTGTCCAACGAAATTTGGGCATCTCGTTTCCATTTCTCTACTTTGTCCTTCTTCCCTAGACCTCGGTGTTGATATCCATTACATACCGATGAAAACCCATGCCTAATAAAGTAGATGAAAATCTGCATGGCGCTATTAGCTGCGCCGTCTTTCTCTATCTGCCGCTATCTCTTTATCTATTAAATCAAGAAAAATGACATACAGTACAATTCGATTTTCTCTGAAATATTTATTGTTAAAATTCAAAGCTCTATAAAATTTAGTTCAAACCGCCTGGATGCTTGACTTTTAAAAAAAATAGCCACGCCCACTCATTAGCCTAACACATACTAGAAAAACATAGTGTTTCATATAAAATTAGAGACACTTGCCCCATGTGAGTTTGTGGTAATTTTGTAATATATAACGGAAAATATCAAGGAAAACGGTTTTAAAATGTTGAAGTTATGACGTGAACAACGTGTGTATGATATATAGTTATATAGTTGTAGACAGACAGGTGATAGACAATATGCTTAAATGTCCAAAAAGCTTTCAGTTCGTGTAAAGTAATAGTCGGAACATTAAACCCAAATGGAAATTTAACATGAGAACGGCATGATAGGGCCATGGTAACAATGTTAAAAGTGGTCGCCTTTAAAGTGTGTGTGTGTGTGTGTGTGTGTGTGTTTATGAGGGAGTTATATGGTTAGATTGTTGGAAATGGTTGACCGCAATATTTCTAGAGCCGTTGGCACCCTATCTCGAAACAAGAATTCAACATGGGATGGTGCTGTACGCCCAAACAAGAATTTAACATGAGAATGGCACCGTTGACCTGTATGGGAATTTAATATGGGAATGGCACTCCGGACCAAAATGATACAGTGTGTAGTGATAAATGCATTGTAATATGCTATTCAAGACACAACATATACTATCAAACATATAATTTTAATTACTATCAAATACCCACCTTTTATTGCTATTTAACATACCACTTTTTATTACTGTAAACGCTTTTGATTGCTATTCTACATCTACATTTTAATATAGTATCCAACACATACTTTTGGTTACCATACAACACCGCTTTTTATATACTATCCAACACTTACTTCTTGATTAACTTCTTGATTACTATCCAATACGCTGACTGTAGTGACTAAAATCTCAACACCGTCTATCCAACAAAAAGCGTATGAGTGTTTATTCACACTCTATACTTGCATAGATTCAGACATAGTAACACATACAAGTACAAGCAAGTGTAAGAGTGTTTATTGACAAATAATACCGACACAAACATACCATGGCACACAAAAGTGGTAGGGGCATTTAGGATTCCGTTAGGATGTAAAAACAGAAACAGATATGCAAACATAGCAACACGTATATTTTGTTTTCTAAAAGAATGGCTTACCTTGGATTTTGTCTTGAATAGCAAAACCGATTACTTCACTTGAATTCAAGGCGCGTGCGGCCATTAGGCCATACGCGACCGGCTATTGTACCCACTGCGTACTACTTAATTTCTCGTCGAATATGTACTTTAATGTATGAACCACATATTTTTTAATTTAGATTTCCCGAAGCGGCAAAGGAGGATAAGGTATGCGAATGTCACTGGACGACACCTGTTGATCCAGGGTTGAGACTTTTTTTCCCTCCAAAGATGATTGTTGTCGACTTGCACCTGGATGTTACATTTTTTGAATATGCGAACTCTGCACTTTGAGGCAAAACTGGATAACGTCCCACCTTATATGCTTTAAGTGCGGTCGTGAATGAAAATATTCATCCAATTCGTTATGCAACGGAAAGAAAATATGCATAGGTGCAGTACAGAGTACAAGTCAGAAAAAATCACACGGACTCAAAGAAATTCTTCTTCTAGGTTTAACATTATACAAGGCGTAGGTAGTTTTCATGCATAAACACTATACCCACAAAGGTACTATAATACTAAGGTAGACGCGGTTTCGAATTTTAGTATCTCTGCAAAAGACAAAGACATACAAACAAACGAAAATTCGTACTGACTTCAGTGTATCTCTTTTAAAGGTTTTTGAGTAGTCCTGAAAAAGTCAGTTAATTGTCGTCCTGGACGGTTGAGAAGTTGACAACGTTATCCAGGACGGATATGTCTTGCCATGAGCGAATGGTCTTCTCTTTCTGAATGAGATAATGACCTTGTCTGTGTCCATCTTGCACTATTCCACCTCTACTCCTTGCAACTGCTGATGATTCTCTTCCCATTCTTCTCCTCTTTTCCTGCAATTTTCTCTTCAGAAATATCTTCCACTTTTGATTGTGCCATCTTGAGGAAAATGGCATCCGCTTGTTCATTTGACTTTCGACAAGATGGTGTCTTACCATGTGCATATGCACCAGAGCTTCTCTTTCTTTAGCACTCAGACGACACGGATGTTGATGAGTCAAAGATGAATGTCAATATTGAGGGACTGATATTAAATTCCGAACGTGTGTGGCATGTATGCCACATACATTGGGTTAAGATACATACAGTGCACTACTTAAATGCGCGTCAAATCGGTGGGACATTGAGGAAGTTCCTGCTTCTTTTATTTGTGGCAAAAAAGTCGTCCAAAGCTACTTACTGGAAATGTTTTACCAGTTTTTATTCCATTTATAACTTTGGTATGAACATGATTTGCTAGGTTTGGTGCGATAATATTTATATAAACTTGCTTCTGCATATTGTGACGTTTGCTTCATTTGTGCTTGTTGTCCCATTCCCTCTGCCGTTTTGTATTGATACTGTCTTGCCTTATCATACTGTAGATCTTCTGGACGTTGGAATACAACTGGTGTAGTTCTGGTTCATTTAGCTTATTTGGGATATTTTTGTCTGCGCTTTCATGTCCAGGGATGTTAATATAGGATGGTACCAACATGAATTCTACAATTATTATCTTGGTCCAGGATTTTAAGTTACAGGAAGACTTCTCGAATTATGTTTTCTCTGCTGGTAGAGTTACATGAGTCAAGGGTTCACATTGTGGACTCGCTAATTATGACCGTTTTCGGGGAGTAGTTAGTTTATACTATTGTATCATTTGGATGATAGCCCAGAATCCAACCACCGTATAAATGAAGCATTTGTCTGATAGTCTAGCCCCAAGTGCGATGTTTTTCTCTGGGACTACCACTGCTACTGCAGTGCGTCTTAGATCCAGGAAGTTATATCTATTTGTGAAGATTTGTATGCATCCATCTGTGTAGAGTTGAATAAACCCCATATACTAACTTTCTATATCAGAGAGGATTTAGCTATTAATTATATTGGATGCTCTTGTTTATTTCCATATGTGAGTGCGCTTAGGTTTATTTAGTTTATTTTGAAGGTCCATGGGTCGTGATCAGTGTAGTATATAAGCTCAGCCTGTATATTAGGGATGTTTAATTCCCTTTTAAGGTCATGGATGGTTTGTTTACCTCCTTTTTAAGTTCTTGCATAGTTTGTATCTGAAGAGTTTATTATATCTCTCGATAATAACTCTTGCAGGATGCAACCTTTCATGCATTGTTAGCCTGGTCGCATTATCTCAGGAGTTTGTATCTGAAGAGTTTATTATATCTCTCGATAATAACTCTTGCATGATGCAATTTTTCATGCATTGTTAGCCTGGTCGCATATCTCATATCGTCTTAGATCGAGGATAAGATTCTACATTCTTTCCAAGACGTGCTACCAAGCGTACCGGTCCAGATAATTAGAGGTTGGTGCTTGATCTGATCCAATTTTTTCAGTCTATTGGGTTGCACCGAAGAGTACACTTAGCACCCATAGTTAGGACAAAGCTATCTTCCTTTCCTTAATTTTAGACGTGTGTGGACATTTGGTCGAGAATCGTGTGGGAAACAGGAACCACCACACAACGAGGTTTTACCCTACTGCGTGGAAGAACGCATCTCGGGTGTTGAACTTTTGTGCGCAGCACACTATTGTTTGCGAATCACAACGTGTTCAGTAATTGAAGATCCCATTCGACGCATTGGCGTGTACTCGAGAGGGAAACATGAGCTATCACTCGACGCATTAATTCATATATGATATCTGGAGAGGAAGAGGTGAAGTCCGCCCGGAAGTTTCCAAACGTCACATGGACCTCTCTGAAACGCCAAAGGTGAAATAACGATAAAATTCTGCTCATTAGCTAAAAACCCTGCAACCAATTGTGTTTAAGCCACATATTGTAATTAGGATCATGTTAACTTTTCATAAAGTTTCCTACTTTATCTTATTTTTGAATTTTGAGTGCAAAGTGTACACATATTTTTCCAAATAACAATTAAAAAAATCAGGTCGGAGTGACCTATTCACTGTTTGTGGTCTGAATCAGATAAAATTTGAATACTATTTTCGAGCAGTGGTAAATGGATCATAGTTGAATATCAAAACAGTTGTTATCAATAAAGGTTTTCAAACCAAATTGAAAACATTTTAAGTATATGAAGCAATTTATCAGTAGCTCTTAAAAGGGCTGAGGAAAAACCTCTGCAAGAGGGAACAGAAACGGCCTCTGATGGTCGGGTGGCATAAACTTGTGTCTAGTCCATCCCTGGGAGCTTTTTGGAGTGATTAGGTCTGTAAATCCGAGGTCCTTCATCGGTGGCGAAAATCATGTATGCTGGGATCCTGTGTGATGTAGTGAGCTCGTTCGTTATCAGTGTCACTAGGGTTACTAGACATCCGGAATATCAGCCCCCAGCCAGTACATTGATGTTCCCACCTGCCTGGAAGGAGATCGAGTTTGCTTACCTGTCTAGCTGCCATTCATATTTTTAGTCTCTTGGAGGCTGCAATAACCGTTCTGAGGTTGTTTCTCAATTCGCGATTAGCTTTCATATTTCCCATTCCACAGGCTGGTCGTTAAGGTAAAATCACAACTAATTGGTTAAGTGTGGGTGTTGGCGGCTGCTTCTGTTTTGAAGCCGCTGTCTTTTTCTTATGTGTTGACTGAATATGCTGATATTTTTCTCTGGTTGTGGTTCGTCTGCAGCTCTCCTGTGCAGAATTTGTACTTTTTCTGCTTCTTTCCTTCTAACTGCCTCTTGGGACTCATTTTCCTTCATAACTGCCCCTTTGTCTAGCCCATTGTTGACGAGGAACCACTGTTGGTGGCAATGGATTTCGTGCCCCAGCCTCAAAATTTGAAACTGGGAGTGGTGTTGCTACTTTTTGGAGATGAAGGCCTTGTAACCAGAGTTTCCACGATAGTGGTTTTTGGGGTCGATTGGGTCTGCGTTGTTCGCTCCTTTGTTGAAACAAATTTATCTCTCCCTGTCCCGGTTTCATTGGGGGTGAGGGATGCTTCTCCAATTTTCATTTTTCGAGTTCTCCTCCCGTATTAGAATAGTGAGAGATTCCTTACGCTCCACTCGGCAGCAACACTAAGGCCTAATCCTTTGATTACATTCATGGCCTGGGCGAGAATCATCACTTCCATCTCTAGCATGACAAGACTGACTGACTGATCATGGATTATCCTCGCTTGTGGCCATCATACCATGTGCGAGTCGTAAATGACATAGCCGTTGGCTTCTTAACTTTTCGCCGGGTGGTTATAAGAGCCACCATTCGCCGCTTTAATGTGTGCTACGCAATATAATTTTTCTGTACTTTCTGCAGCCCGCATTAGCGCTGCGTCTGAAATCGTTCAGCAGAAAGAGAGAGTCGATAAAATAACGGCATCGAATTTTGTTATTTCTTCTTCTGTTGCTGGTCTTTCGGCTACATGTCCTTCGCGTATTCCTCTCTCTCTCTCTCTCTCTCTCTCTTTCTCTCTCTCTCTCTCTCTCTCTCTCTCTCTCTCTCTCTCTCATATAGTGCAAACAGAACACCAAAAACTTGATTGTATGTGATTTTCTTGCTCTCTAGTGAGTGAAAGAGCTTCAGAGAAAAAGACTATTAGTATCATATTTATATAATCTGATAAAGTTAAGCAGTGCTATCACGAGAATATAGGTTACAACAAGCTTAATTTATGGTATTTGATTGAGTATCGTTTTGGCTTTGAAAAATTGTATCTGCCAAACTGAATTTACCGACATAGCAGAAAATGTGAGTGGTCGCGCGCGCGCTCGCGTGTGTGTGTGTGTGTGTGTGCGTGTGTGTGATTTTGATTTTTAACGTAGCTTTAACAATTTTTCAGTCATATCGCTACTATGTCTGCAGTGTAGCAGTTTATAGTGATGTCTAGCACTGGGACATCATACCGCAGACATTTAGCATGATGTCCCACCCAGTCACATTATCTTGACACCAGGCCGACCAGTCCTAACACTAACCCCTTAATACTGAGCGCCAAGCGAAGCAGCTAATAGTATCATTTGTATAAAACCCCTTAATACTGAGCGCCAAGCGAAGCAGCTAATAGTATCATTTGTACAAGTATTTGACATGACTCGGCCGGGGATCGAACCCACGAACTTCCGCATCCGATGCGGACGCTCTAACCACTAGGCCAAAGGAGCGTTGTGTGTGGTCGTTAAATATTTATATTTACATAAAGTATATTAATGCCAGTTGTTCGAGTAAAAGAGCCAAACGATATTTTTAATGTTATGAGAATGTATGTACAGCAGCAGCAACAATTACGTGGTCGTGTTCTTGCAGATACAAATTTAAGCCAATAATGTCGGCAGTAGATGAGGTAGCATTTGTACACGATAAAATAAAAATAATATAAAAATAAAAAATAAAAACAAGACAAGCACATTTAGGACCAGAAACGTTACAGATGTCGACTTAGCAAAGTTACTGTTGGCGTTAAATATCAAGCAGAAAAAGCAAGAGCCGAGTTCAGTACAGCAGCTTTAAGAACTTCAACAACATAGATTGCTGATTTCACAAATAAAGCAATTAGAATTCGAAGAAATTTTGAAGAAGGTCGTATATGAAGTAGAACATATTGATTGCTATGAAGATTTCATAAACTTGTCGATGATATTTTTTGATGGCCTGGTTTGCTCAGCCCCAGCTCGTAAGTCGTGTATAAACTAAGGTAGTATTACAAGCCATGGTTTGATGTCTAAACATTGCCGCAAGCTAGACTTAATCTCTTACGCAAGGTTACCGTGACCAGAGAGAAGACCGGCATCTCGAATTGGCACAGGCGTTAGATCGAGCGACTTCCCATATATGTGTTAATATGTGTTACAGCTTAGTCCTAAGATCAGAGGAACAGACAGCGAAAATGACATTGTCCGCTAAGTTTGATTGGATCGGGTCAAAGCGACACCCAATCGGAATTGTGATAACAATTTCTATCCGAACGATAACTTCTAACTACAAAGCGAAAATTTAGTTTCGCCTAAGAAGATTGCTGAGCAGTATAGGGTTCCTCCGAGGGAGCCACTCGTAATTTGGCGGTAAAACTTAGAGAGGAGATTCTAAGGAAAGACAAAACTTCGTAAAGGAAGCTTTTTGGGGGACAGAACGTTCGGTTCAGTTTAGTTCTGAGTCTCTGAGAGGGGAGAGCAGTCGGAGTCGACAAGTCTAGTCAGTGGAGAACGTCGAGGAGGAGGAGGAAAATGAGTCGAAGAGGAGAAAGCGGAGAAACCAGAGCCGCAGATAGAGCCACAATACGAACTTCCATCAAAAACTACAAAAGTTCAACTGAGGTTGTCGCACGGCTAAGATTACTAGCGTCAAGTGAACAACCTGGCAAAGTTGGCACAGAGGTCGACAACGAAATTACTCAAATACTAAATCACTTACATCAGTAAAGTTTACTTAGTAATCCCGAATGCATCAGCAGGAGTCAGTCAAGTCGGCACAAAATAATAAATCAAGAGTAAAGGATAACACATTTTGGAGCTACAAGAAAAACAGCACATGAAACACAAACATAGTTATGATCACTGGCAAAGGCTTAACCGTAAAATTATCTGCCAAGCAGATGTCTAGAACGGGCGTATTTTTTCCATTTTCCATGCAATGTACAGAGGGCAAGATTAAATAGTAGGATCATTGGACGTAAACATGTTTATCTTAATCTGAGTCTGGAATCATGGAATTCCCACATGGAGAAAGAAAGAAAAAAACACAGCGTACATGATGTTGTCCATAATTTTAGCAATAGACCTTATCTTGTTGACAGCTTAGAATGTTCTAAAAATGAATTTTTGACCCTCCCGGTTCTATTTTTGTGTCTTAGCTTTTAATATATATTATTTACTTGACAACTTACTCATTCTTGCCCTAACATCTTAAAGCAGAATCAGTCTTATTGCTTTGTTAAAAGTTTCCTTTGGGTGGAATTTTTTTATTCAAATAATTATTCAGCGGAAAGACAAAGTTCTCATAAATAATATCCCTGGGCCGGAACATTTATTTGGAATTACAGTGAATTTAGATAAGAACATTTTTGGATTATATTATTGTGATATATCTAAAGACTGTAAGTACATCATCACACTCAAAGCCATTGACACATTACCATATTCGAGACTACAAGCACATGAACGCATTCAATATTGGAAATTATTTGGAATACCAATGACATTCAGTTGGAACTGTATACAGTTGGACTCGTTAATGAACTTGTTTGACTATCTGGGATTCAATTCAAAATTATGTGAGTTCTTCTTAAATTTTCAGTTTGTATTCTAGGGAGATAAATTATTTGTTGAATTTATAAAACTTGCTGGTGTTTGCTTTTTTCTGCTACTTAGTTTAAAGTTAGAGATCATCGTCATTGTACTGGCCTATATCGAAGCGGGGTGCATAATAAATGCAATCTGAAATTGAGGGCGCTAGACCTTATTCAAGCAATATTTCCTAATATCGAGAGGTAAGATTCACATCTGATATTGTGAAAATCGAGAAGGAAATAACGTGAATACCACAAAACTCAGAAGAAGAAAAAATATGTATCCTTCTCTCTGAGCGAATTGCGTTTTATTGACAGCCTGCGGTTCATGTATACCTAACTTGAACAGTTCGTCAAGAATACAAAATTATTCCAATACACCACCAGAAGAATTTTCTGGCGACAAGTTCAGTCCGCTATCTCGCAAAGGGGGGCATTCTATACGACTACATGAACTCATGGGAAAAATTTGATGAGACCACACTGCCAGCAATTATTTAAAAAAAAAAATGGAATTCTACAGCAAGTGAGACGGCGCAGATCCTTCTTGGTGTTATTCTTGCCCTAGACTGCCATCGTATACCACGCTTGAGCAAGCAAAATGTAAGCTTGAGTTACCTTCTAATATGGACATGGGTAATTTGATTGAAAATGGAATCCGGGGCGGAGTTTTGTCATCACAAAGCGACACGCTGTTACCAACAATATATAGCTGCCAGGCTATGACAAAATGCAAAATACACCAACAAAATATAGTACATATCTTGATGAAAATACTTTGAAGGGCTTGAAATTATCGCAGAAGCTACCTGTGGACAATTTTGCTTGGATGAGTACAGAAACATTTACAGAAAAAGTATTAGTTATGGCAAAGTAGGCTATGTTATTGATGTTGATTTAGAATATTCTGTTGAAATTCACGACACGAACAATGACTACCATCCCGCACGAGAAAATATGCACATTGATGAAGCAATGACAAGTACGTATACTGCAGCGCTTAAGAATAATCTTGTCGTTGGCAATTTTAAAATGCCAAAATTGATTCCAGATCTGCTTGACAAGACGCCCAATGCAACCCACTATAAGAAATTAAGAGACAGTGCCTAGAATTTGGGCAGCAAATAATCAGAATTAACCATGTCGTGAAATTACAGGCTAGAGGCTTGGGCAAAGTGTTAAATTGAAATAATTACGCAGAACAGAGCAGCAGCAACAAATTATCGCGAGCTGTATTTATTTTTCAAGGTTACGAGCAATTCAATATTTAGAAAACATCAGGAAGCCAATCTGATTAAAATCAGATCTTCACTATCTTACGTGAAGGACTCACGGTACTAATTCAGTTTCCATAGTAAACCTATCAAATACCATGATATTAAAAATTCAATAACTTTACGTTTCTTAGTGCTCATGATCAAACTTATATTTATCAGTATATATGACACCTGGATGACAGCTTATGTGTAAAGAAAAGGATATGAGCCGTGTCATTTTCTGGACCTACATGTGTTTGAAACATGTGCTTTCAATTCCGCACCAAAGAGCCAGGTGCTAATTTCAGCAATGAGTGTTCCAAGCTCAAGACCGTTAAAGGATTGAAATTCCATCAAGAAAACAATGTCTATTTTTTTCAGCTACAACTAGGATAAGCTCTCAAAAGATTCTTTTCCCTAAAACTAACTTTCATTATCAACCAACCCTGGCCACCCAAACCCATTTTCCCATACAATTAGTACCGTGTGTCCTAAGATCTGATAGCGACCGCTTAGGAGTCATGTTCTGGTATCCTTTGAATTATTCAATGGAGATGCAACTTTCAGAAATATGAAAGTAAATCAAATCGTTCGGCACACACTTTTGCACTTCAGACATACTACTTAGCTTCCCAAATGCGCAGATATACGACTTCATTTGATTGGCTGATAAAATTTTTGCGATAAAATAGGTCACCAGAACATGACCCCTTAGTGGTCGCTGTTAGATCTTCACTTAGGCCAATGGAGATCTGATTTCAATCAGACTGATCAGGACGCATGTCAACATACAAGTTATCAATGACGTAGTCCGAAGCGACGAGCTTGTGGCTTACCCAAGTTTCGTCTCGATATAAATTATTCACAATCAGTAGAAGAAAAATAAAAATAAAATTAAATAAGACAATTTATATTGGCTTCGATGTGTTTGAGTTTCCAGTGTACTTGGTGTGTGACTTTCATTGTAATACAATTGAAGCGAAGTATAGGAACCAGACCAAGTTCCTGTACATAGATACGGACTCGCTATGCTATGAAATCAGAATATAATTTGTTTGCGACGATCTGTTTACCATTTAAGTTGGCCTAGAGATAATGGTAGCCGTTTCAGTAAATACTATGATGTAAACAATACAGATCTTGTGGGAAAGTTCATTGAAGAGCAAATGGCAACGATCGAGGAGGTCATTGCACAAATAAGTAAAATGTACTTGCTGACGGTGCATAACGACCCAGACAAGCACGCGAAGGTTATACAATTGTTGTCAAGAATGTTGTCACGCATGATGACTACGTGGCGGCGCTTCTTTGCGAGAAGCAGAATTCCAGAATGTATTCTTTCAGATCAGACTAACATGTCATAAATAAGATTAAGTTAAATAAATTGGACTCTCTGGCCACGATAACAAAATACAAGAGTTATTTGCTCATGATCACCACAAACCCAACGTAGCAGTCTTGCATCCGATTTTGTGCCGAGCTTAGCTTGATCTAAACAGATTACAGCAAATATTTTGATACAGAAGGCAACCACACAAAACCTAATGCTGCTTGAATAAAAGAAAACGAGAACCAGCAACCACAAATTGGCGAATAATATTTCTCTCTTATTCCATCGTAACGAAGTAGGATATAACACCTGTTGGTGCCTTAAGAATTTTCTGCACGAAATATAGAAGCAACATTTCTTGTTCTCTGTAATAAAGCTTGGTTGAGAGGAGTTAACGAGTTAGTTTTTATGCTACGCAAATAATCTGTCTTCCTCGAGACCACTTGTAAGTTCTAAATGCCGTTATCCATCTTATTGCCACTGAGGTGGTATATAATATCTTTTGCTATAATTCCATACCAGCAATCAAAAATAAATAAAACGTTTAATACCTTCCGTCATCTTCCTTTGCTAGAGACTGCTATCAGAATGTAACCATTGTTGTTAGGTTCCTTGGTAAGAATTTTATGATCCAGGATGCATATGACATCTCCATGCTCGTTTGCTTCATACAGATGCCCTCTCTATGCCATGATGCATAAGTAAGATTTCATTGTCTAATTGCAAAATCACTTGTGTTTCATGCAAGATCAATATATACGTCATTATCATCTTTCGGCTATACTTTTACGTTTGTGTCAAATTAGTATGTAGCATCATTAAAATCCGCAGGCTATGCCTTCAGTTTTGTGTAAGAACTTTGTGTAATTACAAACAGCTATCATTTTTTGGGGCTTTAATTTGTAACCAATTATAAGTGGGCTACTGAGAACACCAAACCATGGGCTCTTCCATGCTTCTGGTAACAAAACACATTTGCAGACAAAATTTCTTTTCGATGTAGATTGATGGCGCCTACGTCATCCTCGTAAAGAAAGAGATCGTCCTCAGCGATCTTAGATTATGTGGAAAAGCGCAGAGGAGACTTTTTTTTTTAACTAACCTCTTTAAACTATAACAGCAAGACAGTTTATTGCCATTAATTGTTTGTGAAAATCCACCCTTCAGACAGTTTCCCACAAAGTTCATCCCAATTTAATTCTATGCTGGTATTGAGATAACCAAGACAATGCATTATAGGAACGTGCTATATATATTCCATGTAGCATGTTCCTATCTATGTTCGAATCTGTCTATCCTCCTATTTGTCTCTCTGTCTATCTGTCTGTCTATCTTCGTATCTATATGTCTATCTATCAATTATGAGATAAACTTACCCAAGTTTTCTTTCCATGACGTTCTACTGACGCTTCTCACTGCTGACAACAGTTGGGATGATACACACGTGGTCATACCAATCTCTATTTAATTCAGATTGATTTATATTTTTGCATCTACGAAACTTAGATTGATTCTATATAAATAGCATTGTTTGCATAACGGATTATATATTGTATAAGTGCTAAATCGGTTTTTCTCCGCAGATAATTTATACAGAATTGAGACAACACGATCCAAGATCATGTTAATGCCCGTAACAGATTAAAACAAGAGTCCCTTGAAAGGGCTGACACTACAAGCAATACGGATTTTTCCAGAAATCCAAGATAGGTAACTTTATTATGTCCATTCATTATTTTAACTACTAAGTATTGAAACTATATCTAATATTCTTTTTTCATCACAAAAGTTCGTAACAAAAATATTTTATTTTACAAAACTAAGTTGATAGGCTTATAAGGTACCTGCAGGTGGACGACATAACACTTTGTCATGGCCTCTGACCGTGATCTTGATATCTGAATAGAACTTAATGGACCTAGTCTCAGATAATGTCAAGATACAATACACTTCAAATTCTAAATTACAGTATTATAACAAACAAAAAAACAAGCAAATATTGTTGGGTAGTTTTAGTGGCATAATTCAATGTATTCATCAGATAGATCCACAGGCTGGGTTTTGAAAAGATCCATTCATACTGGTTTACGTTTTGATGACCGAATAAGCCCGAGTCAAGACATTTGGCTTTAAGGTCACTGACGGATTGCTAATATGAATATGAATTTGTTTATTAGAATGCAACAGCTGACATTCAAAGGACACCAAGAGAGCAATACGCTTGGTCTGATTGGCACCATTTTCATTTAGCACTAACTACGCATCATAAAGAATCCTTTAGAAAAAACCTCGTGTCGCTACAACTATCCTGTCTGGAGAAGTAGTGATAACAAGAATGGTAAGATGGCCTCATGGGAATGAAATCAGAGAAAACGAGAACCAGCAACCGCAAATTGGCGAATAATATCTCGTTGCACCATCTAGACACAATAAAAAGATTTATAGTAAAAACAAAATGTCCGTATGACTGTCCGCTCAGGACGAGTATTGATAATATGATATTCATGTTGGCCACCAAGGCGGCCATATTAGATATCATAGGATCATCCATTTTCATTAAGGACCAGCTAAACATCATAAGAAGTCTTTCCGTGAAAACACCACATTAATAAGACTACCTATTACGATGGAATACAGATAAAAAGTGCTCGGGTTTAGTTTCCGAAAGCAGTTTATTTACGTCTTAAGTTATTTCAAAATACTAATTTCGGTTCATCCAATGCTACATGAGCAAAGTGCTTACAGTGAAAAAATCGATTACCTGAAGTTCTGTGGGCGTGAATTGCACCATAACCGGATACTTGCAGATCCAAGTCAAACAGTAACATCACAAGACAACAAAAACATTCTCAGGAAGCTGTCCACTTTACGGGCGGCTTCCTGACCAACAGAAACACTTTACAGTGGGCACTGCCCAACCAAACCAGGTATTGATTTCATGTTGAGAAATACATTCGCCAATAACCTTTTTGGGAGCATTCTTCAGCTGTAGAGGTATGTAAACAATACAAGTGCGTTCTTGTTTCGCTATTAGTATTAGGTGGTATTATTGTTTTATGTATTGGATATTCCAGTATTTATTCTAAATTTTACATATAGTCTGATCTACGTCATATAACACCATGCTATTAGACAAATCATATACTGTTTTCAAGTTAGCCAGTTTGTGACAGAATAGACGAATTCATTTATATGTTGTATGCATTAAAATATGAGAAAATGCTCGAGTTCTTATAATGCTTTGAGATTATTATTGTCGGATACAGATTCATGTACGAACCTGGCTATTTTAATACTAATTTCGTGTAATACTAATGTACTGATTAAACAAATAACGGGATATAATTTGCGCGTACAAAAATTTACATAAAATAACAGAACTCAAACAGTGTTTCGACCCTGTTGTTCCTCTCTTTGTAAAAAGAGATAAATGAAGTCCACAATACTCTTATAACAATTCTTGTTACATAATTCAGTTGTTCCTTGCATAAGCTATTGACATTTATTCGATCCGAATTTTAATGACATTATATTAAAGTATATTTTTTTTGAAATTTTATTTTAATATGTTTGGATTATAATTTATACTAATTAAATATATATTTATAGTATATAATATGTCTTTTAACGTTAGAAAGACGAAGCACACGCGTTATAACATTGTAACAAAGTTGATAAATGAATATGGAGCTCTCACAGGAAAAACCAAAAATTATCATAAGTCAAATGCTGATTTAGATCATCTTAAAGATGATATTGAAAAATCGTCATTAGAAAAACATAAAACTCCTTTCAAACAAGTACTTCAAGAAGTAAAAAGTCCTCCTAAGTTGAAACCAACAACTACAAGAACTAAAATCACTCGAGATGAGTTAATACAAAATTTGATGAGCGAGTATCAAGAATTGTTTGGAAAAACCACATAATATCCTACTTCAAAATGTTGATCATGGTCGGTTAGAAAAGAAAGTTGAGTCAAACAAGAAACATTAAATCTAACAATAATCGAAAGAAGAAAGATCTGACTATGAAACAGCTACATGCTGTCATATTTGCGAGAAACAGTTTTTACCTGATGATGTTAACGAATTTAGTAAAGTTCGTGATCACTGTCATATAACCGGGGAATATAGAGGAGCAGCTCATAATGGTTGTAATTTAAAATTTCATGCAGTAAATATTTTTCCTTGTATTGCTCATGATTTTCGAATTTATGATGGTCATTTTATTATATCAGCCCTTGGTCATCCCGATATCATCAAATTATGTGATCGACGTAAAATAGACGGTATTCCAAACAACGTTGAAAAATTTATGTCTCTTACAGTTAGAGATTAAAAAATACAAGACGAATTTAGCGCATCTGTGTTAAAAATCTCAAAGTGGTTGATGTACGATTCTCATTATGGATTTGTAAAAAAACAAGTGGCCAAGTACAAGACTGTTGTTTACAGACAGCGATTCTCTTGCGTATGAAATTGATGGAGTTGACTATGTTAACGATGATGTTTTTGAAGATATTTATAACAACAGAGAGAGATTTGACTTATCAGACGCGGCAAAAGAATCTGGCTTTCACGACCCAACAAACAAAAATGTAATCGATAACATGAAAGATGAATTATGTTTCGAACGGATAATCGAATTTGTAGGATTACGTAGCAAGATGTATTCTGTGCTGTCCTTAAACGCCAAGAAAAACATGATGAAAGCAAAACGTGTTAAAAACGCTGTTGTTAAAAAGAATTTTGTTTATGATTTGTTCAGGCAAGTGTTATTAGGTGAAGAAAAAAAATCATACCGCAGAAATGGCGACAATAAGAGCATACTGCCATCAAATCAAAACAGGGATTGGTTAATTTTGATGATAAAAGATTTTGTAGTGACGGAATAACACGCTCGCATTAGGACATTATAAAACACGTTCTTAAACAACACAGTCATTATTTTCAGTAGTATGTAAAAAAAAGGGGGTTTCCTAAGCGATGTTAGATACTAAATGAGTAAGCATTTTGTTTTTTAGTTAGCCAAACTTTTTTGTTGTTTTTATAAGCGTTTTTACATACAACTGATACTATCTTTTCAAATTATTTTAGGTTGTTGGTGGGAAGCGTGGAAGGGTTTGCAAATGGAATAAAGGTTGCTAGATGGAAAGGTATGGAAATGCGCTCATAGCCCCCTTTTTACATACTACTAGATTTGATCCTTTAATGCCGTCCAAACACAAACACACGATAGCATACATAACAGCTGTAAAAGAAGATAACAATTGCGGTAAAAAGATTACCTGGTAAGTTTTACTATCAGGAGTACAAAGGGAGGCAACAAAGTATTTACTGAAGTAGCAGTATACTGATCACCGTTGTATCTGGCTGATTCGGTACGTCCTTGGGAAAGACATGTTCCTCCCATGTCATTGGTATGTCCTTTGGAAAGACATCTAGCTACCATGTCATCGGGACCGCTCCAGTGGCCAAGTGGTTAGAGCGTCCGCCTCGAATGCGGGAGGTCATGGGTTCGATCCCTGGCCGAGTCACAACAAAGACTTTAAGAAATAGTACTAACAGCTGCCTCGATTGGCGCTCAGCATTAAGAAGTTAGTGTTAGGACTGGTCAGTCTGGAGTCAGGATAATGTGACTGGGTGGGACATCATGCCACATGTCTGCGGCATGACGCCCAGTGCTAGACATCACTATAAACTGCTACACTGGAGATATCGTAGCGATATGACTGAAACATTGTCACAAGTCATCGATATGTCCTTGGAAAAGGCACGTTGCTCCCATTTCATTGGTAGGTCCTTGAGAAAGGCACGTTGCTCCTATGTCATCAGTATATTACTTGGAAAGACACGTTGCTCCCATGTCATTGGTATGTATTTGGGAAAGGCATCTTCTCTCTCATGTCATCAGCATGTCCTTGGGAAAGCCATGCCTCTCCCATGCCATCGGTATGTCCTTGGAAAAAGCACATTGCTCCCATGCCATTTACATCTCCTTGGGAAATGTACGTTGTTCCCATATCATCGGTTTGTCCTTGGAAATGCTCCTTGCTCCCATATATAATAACGTGGTCTAAATGCCGTTAAAACCAATCAACCAACCAATCATTGCATCTGAACTGATTTGCAAAGCAAAGATGATCACAGACTGCATTGTAACAGTGTGATCTAACTTAGTCCAGCAATATAAACGCTTGAAGATGAACAGAAAAGAAAACGTAGAAGCTCCAAAAATAAATGTATACCTTTTTTTTGCAGATGTCTAGATTAAATATCAAGTTGATCGATAACGTTATAGACAGTTCCAATTTAAGGAAATGTATGATGAATTTCATTCTCAGATTTTAAATGGTACATTTTATGAGTGTGACACATATAAGAAGAATGGTGCAACTGAGCAAATGTATAGAGAAGAAAGGGTACGTGATATTCATAAAATTTACCAAACCAGGAGGAAAAATTCAAATAATCACATGACAATAATGAATTGATACATCTTTGACATGCAATAAGATGTCTATTATCCAAGCAATGTCTGCGTGAAATAAAGGCTGATGTTACAGATGTAATGAAAATGGATAATATCCAAATCCGGTAATAATCTCATTTACATGCCCTTAAACATAAATATGAAAATGGAATGTCAAATACTAGCGTTTTAGACACTTAACAAGTTACAAAGCAATCCAATTAAAAATAAACACCAATAATGGTAAATTACTCGTATGGATAATGTGGAAAGCTTCAAACTGAATCCCATCTCTGGTGACCAACGATATCGATAGTGTATATATACAAGATTCTGGAATTTCGTAAGGATTTTGTTACTTATTATTACCTCGTGTACCAGGCTGATTTTGTTTTAAAAATCAAGGTTGTCAGTTGATCCTATGATGAGAAATATTCTGCCAGTCTTGTGCATTGGTGTTAACTCTGACTGACAAATTTAATGTCACCGATGTGTTCTTTTGTTTGGTCGCACTGAACTGTTCTTGAGTCAATTACTTGGGGATAATTCCACTTGGGAGAAAAGTTTCAATGTGACCCTATGTTTCTTATTGTGCTCTTTGCACTTTGCTGATTTTTACTAAGACCACATTACCTTTGTGATATGACATTATTTTTAATTGTGCTGTTTGAACTCCAACAGATAAGCCATAAACAAATTGCTTATCAGTTTAATAGGCGGCAGGCCAACGACCACAGCTTGTTTGCCGGTACTAGTGGTTGGTGAATGTGTTGGATGACCAGCTGGACATTTGGCTCATTTACGGGCTGTGCCGTATGCATGGTTGTCAGTAAGATGGTCAGCTCTGGAAACGTCTTTTTGTCGAATGTGCAGCAAAATGGATCAGTGAGGCTGATTGCTGTATGTTTCCTCACACCCAAGTTCTATCGGCTAGTATGTGGCGTGACTCACTGATGTGACAGATCTCTGGTCATTAGACAATAGGTACGGCTGGAGTGGTGGTGTACAACATGAAAAGATAATACAGATCATCAACATCTGATAAATACCCTATTTAGTTTGTTTTATTTAGTTCGAAAATCATGCTTACTCCCATCATCTCCAAAACCAACCCTTAAGATTTGCAATTGATGTATAGACAAAAACTGCCCTCTGATTAGCGACTGCTTTATCACTCCATGTATCAGTTGACACATCTACGACTATATCAGTGTCTGAGAAGACTGTGAGAATAGCCACTCCACAATGCTTTAATCTCAACTTTGCTCAATGTGATTGTGTTAGTAAGCCTCTTTCAGTTCATGCCAATGGAAGGTGACGAACATCACGAATTCCCAACTATGTCCAGATCAATCCAAGTGTGCTGAAAATCAAGGAGGCTGGTGCCAATAAGCAGGTTGTCAGCAGGTGGCTAGGGTGTAAGTCACTAACAATTGTTGGGAGGTTTGGGGAAGGAGAGACCTTGTGTCCTATCCCTTGTATTCAACTTCTTCAGGAATATTGTGGCATGTTCCCACCTGCAATTTTTCTGGGGTTAAAACTGCTGTTGAACAGTGCTCAGTACTGCTCTTTTTGTTGATGACTATCACTCCATTGTTGCAAAGACTGATTCAGCCAGACTGCCAGCGGTGGAACCAATATATGCTGGAGAGGCAGTTTCTGTGCTGATTGCTTTCACACGTCTCAATTTTATCACCAAACAGTAACGTGATGTGATTTGGATTTTTAATGTAGCTTTAACAATTTTTCAGTCATATCACTACGATGTCTGCAGTGTAGCAGTTTATAGTGATGTCTAGCACTGGGGCATCATGCCACAGGCATGAAGCGTGATGTCCCACCCAGTCACATCATCCTGACACCAGGCCGACCAGTCCTAACACTAACCTCTTAATGCTGAGCGCCAAGCAAGGCAGCTGTTAGTACCATTACATCTTTTTTTATGACTCGGGCAGGCATTCGAACCCACGACCTCCCGCATCCGAGGTGGATGCTCTAACCACTAGGCTGCCGGAGCAGCAATTGCATACCAAGTGGCCAGAGAGCCAAGGATGAAGACATGCAGAGACAAGCATCTTTTACTGCTAGTTCAAAATATGTTTTTATTTATATAGTTTTTCTGGAGCATGCATGTTGAAACCATTTCTGCTCAAAGTATATTCAGTGAGGTGAAGCCAACACAATAGTATGGATTGAGCACAGATTAACCTGCTAAAATCACGTTTATCAGATTGTGTTTGTGTGTGTACACTTAAATTGATGGGATATAATCTTATTGTGGTAAAGCCAACACAATATCAATTAACAATTAAATTCGTTGTCATTGCTGTATTTGCTTTAGTTCAATTTTGTATCTGTATTTGTAAATGATGGTAATGGCGAGGGGTGGGGGTGGGGTGGGGGGTGTAATAAACCGCGGGGTGATATACTGAGGGGATAATTGACAGGGGGGTAATGTCCTGCTTTCCTAGCAAACAGATATGCCATGAGTAACTGACCTTGTTTATGGGTTGGTATCTCCCCAATGGGAAAGTAGTAAAGAATTGAGTCATTGGTTGCATTGGCAGATGGGCAAGTTTTGTCTTGCTGGTTAGTGTAATAGCTGGTTCTTCCACCTTGAAGCATTTTGTCATCAATGCTTATCTGAAAATGTCATAACCACACTAGTTACTTAAACCAGTTAAAATACATGCAGTGTACAAGAATAAACATCCAACAATGTGCACAAATAATACTGTGTTGGAGCACAATGTCAGAAAAGCAAGTCCACAACTGCAAAAATATCACATATAACAAATTTACCAAAAAATGGATTACAACACCTTGACACTAAATACCAAATTTGTTGATGGATGGTCCACAAGACTTTAAGTGAAATAAAATATCCAGTCATACCGAGTGAAAGGTAAAAACTAAGTAAACCAAAACCAGCTAGTGGTTATAAGTAGAGGTAATGTAAAGGGTTGGGACAAGTTTCTTCCCTTCATCTATATTTGTGTGTGGGTGTTTGCATCTGTGTGAAAGACACTATTTTCACCTTTCCATGATTGCTGGATTAAAGAGACAGCATTGCTTCCTTCCTTACATTCATGTAATCAGGGAATGTACTGGTTATTTGAAGAATAAATAATAAATTCAGTTCTCTTAAAGATACTTGGAGGTATTTGCAGTGATGCATTTCAGATTAGCAAGCTTTTAGCAGATATATTTACAAATATCATCACTAATAGCAACATCAGCAATTCAGAATATTGAAATCAAATTTTTTAATTTCTTCATTAAAAAGTTGCAAGAGTAACATTAAAACGCTAAATGTGCAAGTATTTCATTGAGAGGGAATTGCTGAATGTGACTAGCAACTCTGATCATTGTATATGGATCTATTCTTCGCAGATCTAACCAGATGTTTGGCTGCCAAAAACTTACAAATTTCTTAATTATTACTAGTTACCTCGATGTCTCTATTTCACTGTCGGAGGAAATGTTTTGATTAAGAAGTATGTCTCAATAACACAAACCTCTATGCTTTGTGTAATGACCAGAATCCACTTCATACACGATTGTATGTCTAAAATTTAATTCAAATGTATCCTCTGTGGCATTATATGCTTACAACACCAAGCTGTTTTTATTTTCTGAACAAGCCAGAATTATACTGTCAAAGTCCAAAAGTAGGAAAACAATACTGTCATTTTCTGATCCAGTATTACCACACTCTGAAATGCAACTGGAACTACTTTTTCTTGAGGTTTCCTGGTTACAACAAGCATGAATAACTATGCCGTAGCCTCATTTGAAATACAAGTGGAAATGAGTAGCATTCTCTTTAACAACTCTACATCATCAAATTCCAACAATATATCCAATCCCACTGTAAATAACTGTCAAAGTAAAGCTGACAGTTCCATGCCAAGTTCCCATCTGAGCCTCTCACAATGTCTTGTCAGAAACAGTTAAGTTGCTACCATCTGTTATTTATTTAGCTGTTGAAATCCAATGTGATGTAAATTTTTACAACAGCACAATAGCTGTAAATTGCATACATGAGTCCACTGCCCCCATGCATCAATAAATTCCTGTGAAAATGAGTGACTGTTGTTACACACCCTTCATTCATAAAACTGATGCTCATATGCATATTGGTCCTTCAAAAAATAAAATTAATTTTATGATTTAAGATAAGTTTGTATCAGAAATGTTGCACTGTTGAGCAATTTTTGTTTTTAGTTACGTTTTAACATTTTTTAATTTATCTGAAAATTGATAGGTGTATAACAAAAATATCATTATCATGTTAATTCGGTTGCTAGATCTTGTCTTGCTGGATGATGACTTGCTAGATCTTGTCTTGTTGGATGATGACTTGCTAGATCTTGTCTTGTTGGATGATGACTTGCTAGATCTTGTCTTGCTGGACCATGACTTGCTAGATCTTGTCTTGTTGGATGATGACTTGCTAGATCTTGTCTTGTTGGATGATGATTTGCTAGATCTTGTCTTGTTGGATGATGACTTGCCAGATTTTGTCTTGTTGGATCACGACTTCTTAGATCTTGTCTTGTTGGATCATGACTTGCTAGATCTTGTCTTGTTGGATCATGACTTGCTAGATCTTGTCTTGTTGGATCATGACTTGCGCTTTGCGTCTCATAATAGTCTGGATTTTCTGTTCATGGCAACTCAACGAGATCTAGCAATCAAGATCACATTACCATGATAATAACATATGTAACAAGATAGCATTGCAACAATATTTGCTTTACTGTAAAAGTCATAAAAACAAAAACTAAATTCATTTTGCAATAACTAAATTTATTACATATCCATCAATATCAAACTCATGATAAAGGCTACCTTTCCATTGCTGATCTAAAGCCTTTTATTACAGACATTTAACCTTGCATGCTGGATCATGTGTTTTTAAAGCCTTTTATTACAGACATTTACTCTTGCATGCTGGATCATGTGTTTTTAAAGCCTTTTATTACAGACGTTTAATCTTGCATGCTGGATCATGTGTTTTATACAGCTGTGCATCTGTATTTTTGTAACACATAACCAGATTCTAACTACTTAGGTATCTTCTTCAACATCCATGCATATATATTTTTTGATGCAATGAATCAAACTTTTATAATCCCAATCTGTTTCCAATTTCATTCACACAGGAAAGCTAAGAATATTTCAAGCATAAAATAGGGAGCATGTAATAAATTCAAAACCACATTGATGTTTTCTTTTTAAGTGAGAGAAAGAACTTGTTTGATATGACTTATGAATAGGCCTAATGTTCATAATGTGTCCCTACACATTTTAAACTCATCATTTTTTCTGCCAACTTGGAACAAAATATGTATGCAGTTTTTTGTATGCATTTGATACAAATTTAAAGTCTTAGCTGATAAAGACAACATGACCAAACAAAAGTCGTTTGAAGAAAGTAGATAAATGAAATCAAAGTAAAAGAACAGCAACAAAATAAAAACTTGTAATAAATAACTTTGTTAGACATCTATTAATATACAACTGATTAATAAAGGCTGTGCATAGATATTTTTTAATGCAGTGAATCTAATTTTTATAGATCCCAATTGTGTCCAATTTCATTCACACAGTAAAGCTCAAATATTTCAAAAATCTAAAAGGGGCATGTAATAAATCCAAAACCACATTCATGTTTAGTTTCCTGTCAGAAGAAAGAACTATTTTGACATGGCTTATGAACACACTGAGGCCTGATGGCATCAAGGTGTCCTTACAAAGATCAAACTCATTCTTTCTGCTAACTCAGAATAAAATAAGAACACAGTTTTGTGTATGTATTAAATCTGCATCATGGGTGACATCACCTAATGAGTCATACAAAGAAAGTAAAAGAAAAGCAACAACATAAAAACTTGTCTTTTATTATGAAATGATTGTTTTGGATATATAATAAACACGTCATCAGTACAGTAACTTGAAATGGGTGTATGCATCACATCAAATTTGATATTGAAAGGACACTGGATTTAACGCAATCAAAAGGGTTCAAGCATGATCCAATGTAATTCCTCTATCAAACAAAATTACTGATAACCTGTATTTATGAATAACTGCAACCACATTAGCTGAAATGTAATGATTTCCACTGGTTACAACGTAACCATGCGATCTGGATGAGTTGCATTTATTTTTATATAAACTGTGCACAGAAATATTTTTATAAATAAATAGCTAATTTTATAAATGGTCATGTGCAAAATAACCATTGTAAACATTTCAGTGAAGACTGATATACTGCATGCTTCAAAATAAAATAAATTTTTTTCTTCTGAAAACTGACATAACTTTTGAAATTGAAGAGATCATAGAGTTATCAGGCATATGAATGAACCAGCTGGAAGCTGAACACCAGGATGACAACAAACCAAAATACTTTAAATCTTTCAAAGAGGAAGATCTCTCAAGTATCTCGGAGTAGTGATACTCAAAATCTACCAAGAAAAACACTATTAGATTACCATACTTTTAAAGGGGCTCATTACCAATGGTAAATGGATGTAACATGAGTTTTTTTCAAAAGACTAACAGTATAATCTCTGACCCCTAGTCCCACAGGCAGTTATGATGGTGCAGAAAAGCTACTCTTCTCATATTGTTATAACCATTTTCTGATAGTCTTTTTTAATTTTTACTGAACTTCTTAGGGTCATTATTAAATCCATCAAAGCAATACATCCTCCACTTTCAATATAAGCTTTCAATCAGAATACATGGTCCAATTTAGATAAAATATTAAGACCTTGTTGGGGAATGTTAAAAGCAAAAGATTGGCTTCAACTGGTAGAAGTACTGGTTTGATGCTGATAAGTTATTGTCATTAATGAAGAATCCCCTGTTCTATATATAGCAATATACCCTAAACTAGGATTCATACACTTAATGAAGACTCTATAACAAACAGAAAACAATCAAAATAAAAGAATGATAAAAATAAATAAAATAATGTAATTATTAGAGTTTAATGTTAATTTTTCAGCACTTATTGTTGTCAAATCACACTTATATATAATTATTCACAATATTTGCTCTGTGATTCAGCACCTTACAGTTTATACCAGGATAAAAGCAGAAAAAAACATTAAACTCTTAACTGACATGATAATTTATGATATACATAATACAACAAAACAAAAATGCATTTGCCATTGGAAAAAAGTATGCAGAAAAGACAACTTTTATTCAAGATCTGGGGATCTGATTGACTTCTTCATTGTATACAATCCTGGTAATTTGTAAGAAAAATAAAATTCTATACTGACATACATTATATGTCTGTACTGCACACATTCTAATAATTAGGAGTAATGTATATATTTATTTAAAAGAATTATCTTTGACAAAATCATTTCCTGCTTTTGTCATATGCTGTTATATTTACTGTAGTTCCCCAAACCCTAAACCCGACAGTCAGGCAAATACTTACAGCTGAACCAAACAAGCCTTATTGTAGCCACAAAAAGATTTAAATCCAGGATATCACAAACTTGCAAATTATCATCAACAATCCCCTTTCAAGCACTCGACAATTCAACAACTTCCAATATCTCATGGAGGTAAATCTATAATATTACAAATTTAATGGAATTATTACACGATATTAAACTGACATTCATTTTAAAGTTCATCTGTATATGCATGAAGAATGAATCGATGGATTATTTTCAATATAAATTTCCACAAGGATGACAATTCCAACATAAGCCAAGGGATCTGTTGCCAAAATCCAGATTTTTTGTCGTTTTTGTTAATTAGACTAGAAAGGTAACAATGAGTAGATCTTTCAAACAAAACTTCCAAATGTCCTTTTCCATCAAGTCTTCTTAATAGACATGTTCTCATTCATGAATCAAAGTATCACAAGTTTATTAGGTCAGTTATATAGTATAATCCCATGAATTGCCAGTAATCTTCTTATATTCCCATTCTGTACTAGCTTTCAGCGACCCAGTTGTTCCCCTCTACCCCAGGGATGTCTCCTAGGATCGTCATTATCATCATCTCGACGTCTGCTGGCAGGTGGCATACCAAACCCTGATACGCCACCTCTTCTGTTTGGAAAAAACTTGTACCTGATAAAATAAATGAAAGAAATTTAATGTGTGTGGTTTGGCAGTTTCCATGTAGTATAAATTCAAACTTTTTCACCGAGTACAAATTCTCATGGATTTTGTGGTCCAATATAAAAAGAATATACTGTGCAAACAATAAAATCTTTATCCACAAATGTCAGTACCAATATAAATGCAGTTTTTGGGAAACAATGAAAACTGATACCTATAAAAATAAATGAATTCACAGTATTGACTAAAACAGAACCTTATTTATACAACCTCTGAGTCTCTGAGGACATGACAAACACTCACATCGATGTAAATTTGTAAGAATGAATTTTTCTTCTGCTGAATATACATGTTTAGGAACTAAACTGTTGTTTGGACAAGATGATAATGATTCGGGGTAAAATTCTTTGATATTTATGCTGTTTGACAATGCTATGAGTGGGCAGTGGGTAAACCCCATTGGGAAAAAACCTATTATAATATTGGAAACTTGTTTGAGAAATTATATGCATTATAGTTGCTGAGTTATAGTTTTAGAACTTGAAGCCAAAGGGGAATTTCCATGAAACTTCACATACACACATTAACCCAAAGGGGTAACTGAAAATTGTGCTGCGCAGAGATCCAATAATGCCATCACAGTAGTTATCCTGAAAATCTTGTTATCACCCCTACTTCTGAATGGATAGACACATCAACATGAGGTTTTCACCAGAAGACTTATTATGTATTACGAGGACTAGTTTCTCCCAAATGAAAATATTTCCACCTGGACATGTAATATGGCAGCCACAGTGATCCTCTTGAAAATCTTCTTATGGCTTGTCATCCTGAATATGGTCATATCAAAACATCATTTTTACTGAAGAACTTTGTATGATGTCTAGTTGGTCCTTAATGAAAATGGCGCTGATCTTGAAAATATTGTTATCACTAGTCCTCCTGAATACATGGTCATATGAACATGTGGGGTTCATGATGTCTTGTTGGGCCTTAATGAAAATTGAGCTAATCTGACATCCAATATGGTCACCATGGCAGCCATCTTGAAAATTTTGTTATTGTCAATCTTCCAGAATGGATCACAAATAAAAATGGTACCACAAGGTCATCCAATATAGCCATCATGGCAGCCATCTTAAAATCTTGTCATTGCTACTCCTCCTTCATGGAAATTCATTTCATCATCAGATTTTCACAAGATGAATTCTTAATGTGTCATGTTAGTCTTAAAAGTTTTGAAAAGCTGATATCCAATATGGCTCCCACAGTGACCATCTTGAAAATCTTAATGACACTCCTCCTAGATAGGAAGCAATATCAATATTGGGTTTTTCTTATGTCTATATTGGTACTAAATGAAAATGGTGTTCACCTGACATCCAACATGGCCACCATAGAAGCCATCTTGAAAATCTTGATACTGATACTCCTAAATAGAAAGTCATACTGATGTGAGGTTTTCACTAGAAGACTAATTATGATATCTACTTGGTTCTGAATGGAAATGCTGCCAACCTGACCTCAAATATGGCTGCCACAATGAACTGAAAATCTTTTCACTAATTATCCTGAATTAATGGCAATAGCAACATGAGGTATTCACCAAAAGTCTTCCAGTGGTGTCCAGTTTGTCCAAAATAAAAATGGTGCTGATTTACATCCAATATGGCTGCAACTGTGGTTAATTTGAAAATCATATTGCTCAACAACATCAGAGACACTCAGTGTAAGATAAAAGAATGATCTGATCATGAATTCGTATAAATATTTTTGGCCAGTAGAACATGAGTACCTTCCCGGCACTCTTGTTTCTTTAATATGGTAATGTTGTAAATCTTGGGATGTATACACATATCAAGTTCGATGAGTGTACAAGCAACACGATCAAACAAACTCACCTACACATCCAAGGTGTACAAAGTGTAAAAGTAGGTTACATTGATCTTCTTTTGATATCACAGTATAGTACTCCTCAGAATGCATGTACATATCATGTATCATGACCATACAAGCAACAGTGTCCAAGAAACAACAAGTGAACACAATCACTGGAACAACAAAAAGATATGTTAAAGTGACCGACTTTTGGTATGGTGGTCTAGAACCCCTTGGGGTCCATGTAAAGACCTATTTTCATGGCCGTATAAGCAACATCATCCGAGAAAGACACAAATGTAAAAAAAAAGTCTATACTATCACTCAAGTGTGAAAAGTAGGCCTCAGTAACCTACATTTGGTATGGTGGTCTAGTACATCTCAATGTTTGCAAATATCAACTTTCTTGACTCTACAAACAATCAGGTTCAAGAAACCAATATAAACTAAAAAAGTGTACATCATCACTGCAGTGTGAAAAGTAGTTCATATTATGCTACTTCTTATGATGGTACACTACTGCAATGGCTACATACATAAATCAACTTTTATTGAGTGTGGAGGAAACAATATGCAAGATATTGATTTGTACATAAATGGTGTACATTTGCCAATGTCAATACCAATGACACTGATGCTAATGACTACCACACTTGGCTATTACATACATTATCCTGCATTTAGTGCAGCTTGCTAATAATGACATATTTGACATAGATCAACTTTCATTAATAGCTGGGAGTGTCACAGAAAGTCATAGCTGTCAGAACATAATAAGAGGTTGACAAATTACAATGTCTTGTCTGCAAAGAAAACTTGAATAACTCTGACATCTTCTGATGCAGGTGAAAAATTTAATCAGCTTCGAGTAGCATTTCATAACCATTAACACTGTAATGCTATTATATACTAGAAATGGAGCTGAATTTACAATGAATGTAATCACTGGAACATGAAAAGTAGATTTGCTAGTAATATAATATTCCCATAAATTTATCACAAAATACTGATGTACAAGCTTCAACCATTTTCTCTGCTTCCACCTTCTGAACTCGCACATGATAGAACCCCAGCATGAAAGAATATAAAAATAGCTGATGCTAGGATTATATTACTTTGTAAAAATCTTAATATATCGCAGCATGGTAAAAATAGCTGATGAGAGCTATATATTAATTTTAAAAAATCTTAACATATGATAACACTGTAAAAACAAATGATGAGAGATTTATATTACTTTGTCAAAACCATAACATATGGGAGTATGGCAAAAATAGCTGATGAGAGATTTATATCAATATGTAAAAACCGTAACATATGGCAGTATGGTAAAAATAGATGCAGAGAGATTTATATTACTTTGTAAAAACCTTAACATATGGCCATATGGTAAAAATAGCTGATGATAGATTTATATTACTATGTAAAAACCTTAACATAACAACTCCAACATTGTTGATGACAACACGGTTGCTGTTGTTGCTACTGACAATAAAAATGACACTTATGTCCTACTGTATGTGGGTGAAACACGACTTCATCAAAGAAGTACTAAAATTTGTGTATGTAAAACATGTATGCCTCTTGTGTATAAAGAAAAGTTAAAACAAAGTTTTACTCAAAAGCCCCAGGTCATTCAAATGGTGTGGAAATCTAATTCAGGTCATTACATCAAAAATTAGAAATATTCCTACTGAATTTCATATCTTTAAGTGAATTGGTTTTAAATAAGTATCTTAAAAAAAGTTTGTAATGCAATTTTCTTTTTAGCAATTACACAAAATTAAATTTAAATTAAATTAAAATATAAATACGTCTGCATGAAAATCTAATCAGGTCATCTAAACATGAATAGAAATAGTCTACCAAATGTCATCTGACAGTGTTTGAATTGAGAACAAAAAAAGTTAAAATATTCCCAAATCGATGATTCAAAAAATATTAAAAACTCATTTGAATACACTGAAAAACTAGTTAGAACATTTTCATGTAGATAGAGTCCTATCTAACAGTTTTCATTTGTATAGTGTTTTGTGTAACAGTGCAAACAAGAATCCCAGGAGGGAGTAAGGCAGATGTATGGACAGACAATACCAAATCAAGGGTATAATTAGTGCATAGCATACTGAATACATTTACTTACAAGAACTGTGGTGTATTTAGAAGTCTGACTCCTCCAAAGTCCTGAGGGTATTTGAACATCAGGAAGAAATACAGATGGCCAACAATTATGCCTATTAGCTCTGATAACCCTCTGAAATTGAAATCAAAAGTCATATACATGTAATTCAACCTTAGCTCAATATTTTCTTCACTTGCCATATGCAAAATGTAATTATCATTCATAGGGGAGTCCTCATTTAGCAATTATTAACTCCATTGTCATCTCCCTTGTTTTTTTTCTCTGTCTATTAGTGTTCAATGCAATTCTTTTTGGGACTCAATGCCCCACATTTTGTACTGTATGTGGCACAATATAGAAAATTACATTACATTTATTACATTACAGTTCACATTTTGTAAAATGTATCCCTCAACATAATGCCATCCATAGGAGATACTGATTATTATCACCTAAAAGTGAGACCACATAATTAAGTACTTATTCCCTCATTATAATGCAGTCCATGGAAGCTATAGAGTATACCATCTAATAGTGACACTGCATTATAATGAATATAGTTCTCCCTCATTATAATGCAGTCTATGGGAGCTATTGAGTATACCATCTAACAGTGAGAACACATTATAATGAAGTACATAATGCCTACAATTTTACAACCACCTAGTTAAATGGGATCCATGGCAATATTTGCTTTATAACAGGAACTGTGTTAATATGACAGGTCATATATTGAGGGAATTCCATAAGGATACGTTCACACAAGGATTCTGCACAACTATGTCTTACTTGTCAACTATACAATGATGTACTCCCAATGCACAAAGTTAAAAAAAAATAATTAAAAAAAAGAAAGCCTGATATTGAAACAAAATCTTAACATACATGATTCATAACTAAATGATGGAGGTACCATAAAGACCTATATTACACTTCAATGTAAACTATATATATATGTTCATACAGCCCTACAGTTTATTTTCTTTAGGATTTTTCATGGAATTGTAAACGTTTTGTATGTACAAAAGTTGAAGAAAACAAAACAACAAAACACAGCACTATCACAGCAGAGAATTGCAACTTCATCTGATAACAACTGGTGATATGTGTCTATAATCCACACAATTTTATTGATTTTTAAAAAAATATATCAATTATATGAATTCGGAATTTAAAAAAGTGTGATTTATTTTACCCAGTTTAAAACTGCATTCCTGCAGACAAATTCAAGAGTTCATGGCAAAATTCTGTGAATTTTCAAACAAAATTAAGGACTTTTCAACAATAAAACCAACTTTTAGAAATTTCCGTCAAATTCAAAGATATGTCAAGACCACATGAACTATGCATACCAGAGGAACCCAACATACCCCCAAATTCATTCTAGGGTGCTGAATTAGTCAAAGTAATGATGGGATACAGATTCTGTATTGAATAAAAAGTATTCTCTACTTTAATGCATATTTTTCATTCTTGCACTTATAGGCAAATCAGAAAAAAAAGAGGAAAAAAAGTAATAAACAAAAAGAAAAAAAGGATAACAAGCTATCCATCTTCTAAAGACACCATAAAGAAACTAGAGTATGGAAGCCATCATAAATAAGAAAGTTTTTAAAAAAATCTTTAAACTGTTACCCCTCCAACACCACCCACCCACCCGCACGTAGGACTGCATCCAAACTCTAGAACCTTCACTGTCATCTCATTCTCATGAAGCATGCTCAAGCTAGAGCATAATGAATGGAACATTATACACCTGCCCCATGTTTAAATGTCCCCCATGTAGCCATTTTCAGGGCAGGGTAAACTTTGGGGATGTTTGACCACCAGCTCTCAATTACGTGGATCTTTAGTTATGCATGCAGTCTGGACCCGAATTTACTGTACAGAAACAACTGACCACTCTGGTGGCCTAAGTGGTTTGAGCATCCGCCTCAGATGCAGGAGGTTGCTGGTTCAAACTCCCCAACCGAACCATACCAAAGACTTATAAAAATGGTACTAAGAGGTTAGTGTTCGAACTGGTCAGCCTGGTGTCAGAATAATGAGACTGGGTGGAACATGATGCTGTATGTCTGCGGCATGAAGCTGAAGTACTAGACATCACTTTAAACTGCCACACTACAGTCATCATAGCGATATGACTGGAAAATTGTTAAAGCTATGTTAAAATCCAAATCTCTCTCCCCCCCAAATACCCAAAGTGTAAGCCATTCATAAAGTCTGGTCAATAAAAGAACATACTCTAAAGCAAACTTACTGAATAAAACTCAAATGGACCTAAACCTTTTTCAGCCTTTAAAAAATTAATGGATTCGTCCTTACCAAAATCAATATGCTTCATCCTTACCACAAGTGCAGAACATCTGCAAAGTTTGGTCACTGTGGTTCATAGAAAACACAAGTTGTTGTGTGGGAAACCATTATACGTCTTTTACAGTGTCCTTGACCTGACCTTCAAATCAAGGGAGTTCTTATTTACCCCAATGGCAAGTCATACACCAAGTTTGGTAAACATTTGGAAATTGTAGATAGTGAACTGGAGTTGTAGTGCAAAACATTAACTTCTTTCAGGCGCAAGGACCTTGACATTTGATCTTATGAACCCCAAGTCATTAGGTATTTTTTCTTACCTAAGTTTAGTAACTGTTGATGGCAAATAACCTTCTTGCACTAAAACTATTTTTCTTTTTTCAACCACAGTAACCTTGACCTTTAACCTTTTGAACATGAAATCAATAGGATTTGTCTTTACCCCTAAGCGTAAACCATTAACAAAGTTTGGTACTGAAACTGATGGAAAAAATCTAGTTCTTGTACAAAAATGAAATTAGTTACAGACAGACAACATAAGATAATATCTGCTGCCATACGCAGATGTGAGAACAAATATTTCTGAAACAAGAGGAAAGTGGCAAGAGTCAAAGTGCCCCCCCCCTCCAAAAAGAATTTTTAATTTTTACAGGGGTGAAGAAGGCCTTTCCTAGGCTCTCTGTTCTATATTTTGTCAGAATAGAAAGAAAACAGAATTTCTTATTAAAATTTGTTATCCTAAGTTAAGAGCTCTTTTTAACAGCTCTAAATGGACACAGGCTTTCTAAAATTCCCTTGCATTTATTCATCTAAATGTATTTGTTCTCTGTTTAGTAGAATTATTTGCTCTGTATGTAGAGTGAATTTAAAAGAACAATGTAGTTCTAGGATAAAATGAATAGGGAAAAAAATATTTCAAAACATACTCTGAACATCACATTATTTCGGACTAGGATCTTTGTTTTATATTTCTTTTTCAAAAAGAAAAGATTTGTTATTAAAACTAGTCATACTAAGCTGTCAGCTTTCTAAAATTCCGACTAAATGTATTTGTTCTATGTTTAGTAGAATTAAGTGCTCTATATGTAGATTGGATTTAAAAGAATAAAACAAATTTGAGTAAAATAACCATTTTTCATACTTTTATGTAAACATCCTTGACTAAAATCCATCAAACATAATTCCATTTTGCAATGTTTATGTCACTGGGTCTCTGCTATGATGGTTGGTTGATTTTATATGGTGTCTAATGCTCCTGCACAGATGCTTCTATAACACGTTTGCAACTGAGGTTGCCGAGATATTTTCTCCACAGATCACATTTAATAAACTTGTTTGCAGGTTTCAATCTCAATGTTACCTTCTGGCTAACTGAGATGTCAGTACAATAATCAAACCAGCCATACGTAACCTTTCTTTTCTTTTATATTCTTGCCAATTTCTTTCACTCAAATTTAATCTTCTTTTGACAACTTTGTCATTTTTCTATGGAGATTCCAACATTTCATGAATCTTGTACAAACAAGTCAAAAGGGGACAACATCTCAATGAGATGAACACTCTTATTAGTGTACATATATTTCTGCCCAATGCCTTTATTAATAGGTCAATATAAAAACATGAACAAGTAGGTGTTGGGCTAATAAGTAGCTGTTGGGCTACCATCCTTCTCTTCAAATTTTCTTTTCCAATTTACGCTATCTTAAAAATGCCCCCCCCTCCCCTTTTAAAATAGTGGAAATATGTGGGTCCATGGAAAACGACAGTATCTATCTCCTTAATCAGCATATATGGAGTTGTGCTTACAAGATTTCCACTTTCATGTTCCAATGAGTAGTGGATTCAGTGAGTACATAGTGGATTTAAAACCATCGTTGTAATCTGTCCTATCATTGAGTGCAAAGTGGATTTAAAACAATCACTTTGACCTGTCTTTTCACTAAGTGCATCAAAGATTTAAAACCAACATTCTATCTTAGTAATGCATTTTATGATCTCTCAACATCACCAATAGTCAACTGTCAGATACCTGTATAGACAGACATACAGACAGTCAACTGAAATACATGGATAGCAAGATATATGGACATATCATGATACATCTGCGCACTAAGTGCAAATATTGTAACAAATTCTTACCCTCCTCCAACAATCATGTTGAATGCAAACAGCACCCATGGCAGGTACATGGCCTGAATAAAAGAAACAAAGGAAAAGCCTTATTTGTCTTTCTACTGCATAAACGATCTTTTGATGGCCGAACAAATACCATATATACTCGTTTATAAGATAAGTCAAACTGCACAGACCCACATCTGGGTATGTGTAAGATATTAGGAGTATATCAGTAAAACAAACGATGCAGACTCTGATCTTCAGGTGCATAATGCTATGGCAGATCAAGATGTATGTTGTTTGCAGTTGGTTTCAACTTATAAGTGAGTTTATATGGTAAACTGAATACCCTTCTGAAATGAAAAACAATTGTGACTAACAATATAATACTGTAATACATTTGTGTCTAATGTGCTCCAAACTGCAATCAGCATAGAACTAGATCTGCATTCACATATTGTACCACCAGGTTGCTGCTGTGCCTGTCAGTGCATGCATTATATACGAAATAAACCAATATGTTAACTCCATTACAGATATTCATATTATCATAAGATTTGTTTTTCATAACGAGACACTGAAATTAATTAGTAGAAGAAATTTTATTTTGCCACAGTGGAGATACCACTTTTATTACCACATCAAATTTTAACTACTTTCTTTTCCCATTATGGAAATATGTCTGCTTTTATGTATGAAACATGCACTTTGGTATTCAGGCCCATTTCATTCTTCTCCTTCTGCATCTTCTTTTTTCCCTCTCTCCCTTTCTCCCTTCATCAGGATGAACAGATCTTAAATTATGTAAAAACTGTAGAATTTCTAGTATAAGTTTACATAATCAATGATATGCCATAAAAAATAGCCTAGAAACAGACTCAATATAACAAAAGGAGGCTACAATTATTAACCTTTTTAGAAACAGTTTACAAGAATCATGCAAATTGCCAGTGACTGGCCTTACATGACCTGTCTCTATTTGATATTCAGTGTCATCCATACATGTTTCACTCTACAATAAATGGTATAACTTTTTAGGGAAATGCTCTGGATTCAATATAGCAATAAAATTAAGTAACAGTTTTGCAACTCATTACAATCAGAAGCATGTTTGAAAAAATGGCAGAGAAATCAGTTCATTGCAAAAGGAAAGTAAGTATCATTCCAAATTTGGATGAGTCAGTTAATAAACTAGAATGCATGCTTGCCAGGTGAACACAAATTATATTTGAATATAGAAATAAACCAAATAAAGGTGTTAAATTCCAATTATCACAGTTAGGTGTCACTCAAAGAAACAATTTATCTTCTCAAAATGAAAGATCAAAGTGACTCAAAACTTCTCTTGAAAACAATGCAAGTAAATTAATTAGGAAGTCACACAGGTGTATAGATATGGTCATTCAAACTAGGATGTCAATGGTTATTAATTATATGGTACTGATTAAATTATTTAATGCTTAAGACAAAATTTCACAAAGTCAAACTGATACATAATGTTTAATGTACACACATATGCTTTGGGTAAAATATGAAATGCACATTTTAAAACCTGGCAGTACAGTTCAAAGGAAAATGCAGAATTTGACAAAATATGAAATACACAATTTCAAGCATAATATGTATGAGCTACTTGCTGTCCTAGAATAACTGTAAAATGTTTGAATTTCTTTTATTGATGAAAGGCAGTCATTATTCACAGTGGTACAGAATGAAGAACAAAATCCATGCAAATCAATAGTTTTTGCCTTTCAAAAAATATAGCAAAAAGAAAGTCAATTATTTTTAGAGTTGATACAAGAAAACATGATTAATGAACATGCCAATACAATGTTTTCACTTCACTTGTGAAATATTTCTTTATATCTACTCAAAAAATATAGATAACCTCTCTGGCTGTATCAACATACAGGAAAATATTCACAATTTAACAAATCAAATCTGCAAAAGGATACAAAAATCAAGACTTTGTTGGTTTAAGTAACTGCCAAAATATTCTATTTAGCATTAAATCAAATATTTATTATTCCAAATAAATAACTCGACAAAGAAGAAAATTATTAAATAAATCTAATAGCTCATAACTAAAGACTTAAGTGTAATGATAGATAGATCCAGACCTGAAAATTTCACAGTAGAGCCCATTCCTGGTAAACCCCAATACTTGGCATGCTATCTTATGTTTGAAACAATGTAAATTACACGTATGATATGTCTATTACAATGCACTATATGCTGTAACACATGTAATATTAAATATAAATAATTTTCATTACATGTTAATGTAGCTGGGTAACTGGAATTTCATGAACCCCAATCACCCTGAGCTGAAGCTGATATGTGTATGGAACTCTAAGGCGTCAAGACATTCCATGCACCCCAGTAAATTAACATGTAATAAATTTATGTAACCTCATAAACCTTACATAAACTTATTTGTTGAAAGAATCATGCATAAGAATCTCTAAGATGCCATTGCTGACTATGCAGACAATTATTTGCAAACAGTACCACTAGTTTTAACAGGTATACCCAGGTCCAGCCCACCACAAAATCCTGGAATATGACTTAAGAAGCAGCATGTTTAGATATAATCTGGCATCCTTCTGGTGGACAATTTCCATTAATAAATTAGCCAAGCAATAACTTGTGTGCACATAAAAATTATTTCATATTTCTGTATCATAAATTAGATATTAAAACTTTTGAAACAGATATTGTCCATTTCTTCTACCCAACTGTGTATAACCAGTCCTCAAGTAACTTACTTGCACTCCGTTTGCAAGTCAAATGATCTGACCATGCTAAAGTGCTTACACTGTACAAGAAGTTTTTACAGAAAGACTGGATTTTATATCTACATAACTTGGAAACCATAATCCAAGAATTTTATTAAGGAGGTAATTCAAACTGAAACTTTGCGCTGAGTTATGGAAATATTCTATCTCTGCAGGAATATACAAATTTAAAACACCTAAATTAAAATCAGGATCATAAACCGTAACATGCATACATAGGTTTTCTTTAATGAGACTCACCTTGAACATGGTTCCAAACCAGAAACTAACAACGACATCCTTATTGAGTTGACACCAAATGTACAATACACTGAGGATCATTGGGTCCATCAACAACTGATGAGATTAAAAAATATATAGATTAATAGTGAATTAATGAAGAAATGAATGAACAAATAAATAATGTCTAACAGCAGTTTCCCACAGTTTAATATGTCATTTGTCCAGAGCTTGCCACTGCAGCAGTGAAGGCTAGCCCAACAAGAAATCTTGAAGAAACTCACAAAGAATGTATGTAGTTATTTCTAGTCCAACTAATTAGCTGAAACCTCCTCCTTTCTATACAAATTACAGTTTTCTTGATTCGTCTGATACAAGGTTGCAATTCTTCATGCATATTATCATTTCTATTAGGACTAACTTGTCTATTATTCAAAATAATCACCAATCCCATTGCTTTATATTTTATTTGTCAACATCAACTTGTAGATTCATATGTATTGATCACACTCATAATCATGCAGATGCCTGAATGCAGCAGTCTCAAGCGCTTCATTGATGGGGCTGTAAAGCTTAACAAATGAACAGAATGTTGGCATGCAGGATCTTTGCAGAAGAAAAAAACTGCCTGTAAATTCAATGCTTTTAACCATAGTCTATGTGTTTATATTCCAAAGAAACCTTGGTGAAATAAAGAATTGGTGAAATCAAAAATGAGTTTTGTGAATGAATTCAAATATTCTGAAAAATGATGCAAAATAGGCTGCAATAAGTTCAGTCATTGCTTAGAAAAATACATCATATATTCACCAGTGACATGTTTAATAAAATTATATATAATAATTAGGAAACAAATCATGGGGATTCACTTCTATTAGTGAAACACCAATTTATTTTCTAAAAACAAACCAATTACAAGTCTGTGAAACAAAAGCCCACTGCAAATAAACAAGTTCAAAATTGTGCACACACAAAAATAATGAAAACTAGAATTAATGGCCTGAATATCTAATCAGGTATTCTATATATGAACACAAAAATACAAGGGAACTGTATCTGTTCTTCTCTAGTGATTTTTACTTAATCATACTAACAAGTTCTTTGTTAAAATAGGACCCCATAAAAATGCATTTGCTGTTTTGTCTTACTAGTCCTATGTCAATTTTACTCAAAATACTGCTGATCCATATTTTGAATAAAATCACATCAAGTGTAACCATTACCTGAATACCAGACACACAAAAAATCTAAAAGAAGCAAGATACCGTAGGCTGTTTGGTTGTTGACTAGTTGGTGTTTAATTGCTTTTTAAAAACCTTGGTTGTGAAGCAAATGAGAACAAAAGTGTCCTTCCCAAGGGGACACCAAAGCAGTCAATCTGACCAGGTATCAAACCCAGGACATTTTGATTAAAAGTCTGATGATATACCAGCTGTGCTACCCTACCATAGCTCTAAAAGAATCCAGAATAAATATACTTAAATTGTACATGAAGGAACTTACTAAGAAAAGTAAATAACATTGACTCCAGACCTAAATGGACTGCATAGATGATAATTAATAATTGTGATACTCTATTATTTAGTCACGTAAAATACCATTTTAAAATTCATAGTAATTGATGAAAAAACAAATGAACTTTTTGAACATTCTGTAAGTCTAACTTATCACTGCCTATATTTCACATTTAAAGTGTTCTTTGCTTTTTTTATAGATATGTTCTGTTTCTGAGCTATGTACTTGCTGTGTACAGATATGTTCTGTTTCTGGGCTATGTACTTGCTGTGTACAGATATGTTCTGTTTCTGGGCTATGTACTTGCTGTGTACAGATATGTTCTGTTTCTGGGCTATGTACTTGCTGTGTACAGATATGTTCTGTTTCTGGGCTATGTAACTGCAGTGCCCTGTACCAACATACATGTGTACAAATTAAGCAATAATGTAAGACTGTAAAAAATTGTTTAACTTACATATAACTCAGCAATAAATCCTATGATCTAGAAAATGGTTAAGGAAGCATAGGAGTCTTATTAAAATAAATGTCACCAGAAGAATTGCAAATGGCTGATTCTTACTGTAGCAATTACAAATACAAATTTTGCAATTTCACACAAAATGTCAATGACTTTTAACATATTGACCACAGCCTGAAAAACTGTTGATTGTACTCAAATGAAATGCAACTAGAGCATTGATAAACAAGCTGGAAACATGATCATGTAAAGCCTCATAGCAAAGTTGATTTAAAACAGTTTAATGGTCACTGAACAAAGATTTAAGCGCAGATTTCCAAGTTAAGCAGGTGAAGTAAAATCTGGTCAAAAGTTAACAAGCAGAAATGAAATTCACAATAGATGTAATATTACTTGATGAACAGATACAGGTAGCACTATATTATGTCCACCACAGACATGGCAGAAAATCAATTCTAGTTCTAGAAAAAACCTGAATCACTCATATTAGCAATTTAGGACTAATACTGCTCCTACCTTGTATTGTCCAAATATAATCAAACAATTTGTCCTCTTTTTTTTATTGTTCCCCTCATAATTTTTTAAAGGATACAACCAAGCAGATCCAGTTAAAAAGCAGCATGAAAACATACTCAGCTGGTTTTCCATCAAAAATGCCTGTAATGGAAGAAGAAATTCTAAACTATGAATTCTAAGCTACAGGATGTGCATGGCAGTTAAATACATTTGTATGGAACTAATAGTGAAGAACCCCTTAATCATCAGCAAAGTATAATGTTTGTCTTTAAATTATGTTTAATATGAAACAAATTTATGGTTATATGTAATTTACGCTGTTCCAGAAAAACATGTTTGGGATTAAAGGAAGGTAATTTCAATGTGGAAGAGTTACCTACAATATGCAATTAAAAATTCAGTACAGGTCAAACCTGTTATAACATGATTTGTTTAATGCGATGGCAAAAAGGCTCCCATTTTTTAATTTAAGGGGACCTATCTTTCTAACATCCTAAATACATGTGCTTGGAAATGCTGATTATTTGTATCCCTAGCAGATTGAATGATCAAGAGGTGGTTAAAACTGATGATATTGAAATTTCAATGCACATATTATATGAGGAAGTTTTTCGAAAAATTTATCAACATGATCCCACTTGTATCATGATGTTATTTGTTTTACCCTGAGCATCGCATTATAATGGGTTTTACTTGTATTATATACATATGAACTCTATGAGTAATCTGAGTACACTGATATATTTTTTTTTAAGAAAATGCCTTCCTTAGGTAACATGTATATTAAATACAGCAGTCCTTACCAGCAATACAGTATAAATACTGGATAAAAAATTATGTGACTGAAATAACAGAGAAAATTTAGCAATATATACAAACACGTATAGCCATACATACTAGCTTAAAAGTCGAGTCAAAATGCAAACAACAAACAAATATCATGACTTGCCATAGCATAATGTGCCTGTGGACAAGGGTCTATGTTGTCTGTTCTATTGATTACTCTTAATAAAATGCACAGATCCAGATCTGCCTGCACAGTATGTGATAGGAGATCTGGGACTATGCAGTTTGGAGTTAGACCCATCTTATAAGCAAGTACATACAGTATATAAGGATAACTGTGGCCTATACATATGTATTTCAAGTCATGGTTTATGTACTAACCATGTCTTTGTTAATTTTATCAAAACTAAACAAAACTGAATAAACATACTGCATTTTTACACGGACTAAGCAGTCGTGGACTAAGTATAGTCAAGCATGGTAAACAGGTAAAGATGTACAACTGAAAGTATAGGTAAATCTCAATGAAAGTGAATTACTCTATGTCCAATATCACTTAAGCAAAGTCCTACTGAGTGTCTTAATTGTACAGAAGTATTACATTGAAAGAGTCAAAGGTGATTGACATTTGATTTCCTAATACAAGTCCTATGTCAAACCTTTCAAATGTAAACTAAACAGAAACGTATCAGTCATCAGCCTTATAATAAAATTAACAGTAAACAACACCATATTTGTCTGTAATATAATGTCAATGTATGCATAAAGGAAAATGGGAAGCTGTACTAGTATTACTAATGTAGATCTATATTCTATTTGTATGTCAAGTATCATATACTCATGCTAAATTGAGGGTTTTTCCAATCTTTGACTTTAATAGGCAAGTACTAATACATCTGGTTATCTGATACACTCTCAAAAATTACCACTAACTTCACTGGCATACAAATAGCAGGATGAGAAATTAATGCTAATCTGCTGTCCCACCATTAACGATTTTTGCCAACAGATTGCTAATACAGCTGCTGTCCCACCATTAGTGATTTTTGCCAACAGATTACTAAAACACAGCTGCCACTAGGCCATTGGAACAGTGAAAATACTGTAGATCTATCATAACAGTTAAGAAGCGGTGGTAAGTTGGCATTCCATTTAAAGTTTAATTTATCTCTTTATTGTGATAATCGAGTACATACCAATGTCCCACACTTGACAAGCTCAAGTAAATGTTCATGTTGCAAATGTACAGGACTGGTGTTAAACCCCTCATTCACTCAGGTAAATGAATGTGATTAATATCAAAACACAAACATGAAAGTAGCCTGATATACTACTCGCAAGCATCAATTTCATTATTATTGATGATAAAAAAAGGTGTGGGGCCTCCGGTTTGTATTGATCCATTGGAGAAGGTCACAACAAATAATCCAGAATTATATTGTTGTTGTTGTTATGGGGTTTAACGCCATTTTCAGCACACGATAGGCTATACATGGCCGCCAGTATTAATGGTAAAGGAAGAACCCGGGAAAATCCCGGGAAGAACCACCAACCCACGAGAAGCTACTGGCAAGCTTTCTCACATAACTACATTGGCCGAATCCTAGACTTGAACCCACGCAGACAGAGGTGAGATGGTAGTGATCGGTAACGGAGAGCGCTTTAGACCACTTGGCCACTCTGCCCCCCCCCCGAATTATATGGAACTATGTGTATTAATATTTATTTCATTATTTATAAACATTCAATGTACCGGGTGGTAATAATTGTAATCATGTAGAAGTATTTGCAAGGTGCACATTTACTAATGAAATGGCAGAAATGAGATGATGTGATCACATATATTATAAGGACTAAAAAAGATTCAGAATTGTTGGGATAAATGAACACTGATGGCTGAAGTAAGACCCAGGAGATATGTGCACTTTCAGTACTATGTATTCAAAGAAATATTTAAGTTCTCTGGGTACTTCATTCATGAGTCTTTTTAGTGAAAAATAGTTCTTGAGTTGGTGTCAGTGAATAATAAATGTTGAATTAGAAACTGAAATGAGATGGGTTTAATTTTAGCAGGATTAGTGATACTGAGGAAGGATCAGCAAAAATGTATTTTTTTGATCCTGTGGGTTATTGAAAAACAAATACTATTTTTGATTCCTGAAACAGTAATGTCTTGGGTTCAACTTTTGTATGGACTGCTTTTTAAGATTTTAAAGATTTCTGGCTTATATGTAAACCTCCTTACAGCATGGACAAATTTTGATTTGGCAAAACCTCAACTTATACAAAAGTATTTATGGCTTGGTACTTTGTACAATATACGACTGTACTTTGAAAGATATATGATTTGTTATTGTAGTAGTTTTATTTACCTGTCTCCAGACGAGTTGAATAAGAGTATAAAAAATAGAGGTTTATTAGGTAGTGAAAACCTTTGGATCCAGAAATTGGGTAGAACAACACTGCAGTAATAGGTCTCCAAATCTGAAATATAATGAAGATAATTAGATTAGGTGCAAAGCGTTTAACATTTCACATGTTTGATCCCTGAAATGGAATATTTATATCATTATAGGCCTTGCAAGGGGTTCATTTTTTATAAGCATGTACTATGAAGTGGCCTATAAAATTGCAGCACTGGTACCTTTTGTCTTTGTATGAACACGTATATAGTGTTTACTTTTGTGTAAGATAAACATTTTGTAAAACAGGGCTCCCAAAGAATTTCAGTAATATTGACCTAGTTTGGAAATAGGTACTTGCATTTAAAAAAAACATATGATGGGGTATTTTGTGAACTCAAAATACATACTTGAAAAACCAGAGTCAGTCTTCATTATCAAGAAGCTAATCAGGCCTTTTGGAATTTATTAAACCTTTTGGTCACCAAGACTGATTCAAGGTATATGGCTCTTTGAGTGAAAGTTTCAGAAAGATTAAACGTTTCATTTCAAACGTTCATGGATCATCTCAAACAAGTTCTAGTAGCATAATTTAAACTTAGTGAATACAACAAATATGGAAGGTACTTACTGCAGGCATGATCAGCCAGTACCATGCTCTGGATAATTTCTCCATGTGTATTTACTTGAATATAGCATGAATAATGTTACATAGGTTACAGTCCTAATGCAGTAGAATTCAACCACTTAAGCTGATTTGATTCGAATGAAATTGCAATAATAATAACAGCATCCCTTTAAGCAATGCTACACAGCATTTGGCTGTTATGCAAGCAATATGAGGGTAGTATAGTTCACCATGCAATAAAACCTTAGTATTATGACCATGCCCTCCAAATGATTGACAATGAGACTTAGACAAAATGCCATTTGCAAATCTGGATAAGTATTTTGGGCTTAATTGGCAAATTGACAAAGATTGTAATGAGATTCAGAAGAGTTCTACAGTTGCTAGAACTGATAGTTTGCATGGAACAGTAGCCATTATGTAAGTAAGAGTGATGCCTTGCTTACTGCTTGGAATAAGACCTTTCTTTGGCCTGACATAGTGCTAATTCAGTCTCACTTTAATGGACAAACAAGAGCTATATGTCAGTGGTGTAGAGAATGTAGAAAATTAAACTCATTGGCATCCAGTGGTTCTTCTCATCTGGAAATTTAGCCACTTCAGGTATGCCCAATAGGCTTCTGGGAGTGGAGTGCAACTTTTGCTGTTGGGACTCCTATTTTACCCCAAATAGGAGTCCTGTACTCCTAGTTTTAAAATCCTAGTGATACCTCTGTGAGACTCAGGTACACATGACTTTAATATTGACAATCATGTAGATGTTTTGGTGTCCTTTTCATTATGGTGGCTTTTATTATTTCACAGCAAAATATGGTAACTGCCCTTCATTTAAATAAACAGCACCATTTTTTCTCCAACAAAGTATGAATTTATGATATACATTCTAACCCGAGGACAACCATGATCCATATTTCATTCCATTATCTCCCACCTTATAGTTCTTTCTGTCTGGCTGTACTGTTTGATTTGTCTCATTGACTTACATATCATGGCTGTTTTGTTTATAATCTTTTCTTACATCCCATTCATGGTTTTTGTCCCTAAATCTTGAATAGCTAGGACCCCAATAGAAACAAGTCCCACAAAGACTTTATGGGTAATCCTAGGTTTGATCAACAAACCATGTTTTGCTTGTGTAATGTGTACCTCTTTTGTATAATGTATTAGAATATATTATATATGCATTATCTTAAATGTTATCTATATCTTTTGCATCACGTGTTGGCATACATTATTCTGTATGCATCATAGTAAATGTTATCTGTCTATTATATAATGTGTTAGCATGCATTCTATATATATATATATATATATATATATATATATATATATATATATATATATATATATATATATATATATATATATATATAATCTTAAATGTTATATATGTCTTGTATCAAAATAGACACATATTAACATTAATTTTACCAAATAAATACTAATACTAGTACTAATGAGTACTTCCATCAGAAATCTGCAGACTAACATATCAAAATTGTTCTGAGTCTTATGTCCATTTTCTCCTGTACTGCAGCAGTAGTTCTTAATAAGTCACACACCCTGTTGCACAAGATCATCTTTGTGATTCTTTTTAAACAAGATACTAATAAACACTAACAAATTATCCTCAAAAGTACCAAAATCTTTAAAAATACTCAGTTGTCATGGATTTTAAGTAAACAAAATAAGTAAAACAATAGCCCCTAAAAATAGGAAATGGATCTTTTTGCACAGATATTTACCATCAACTATAATTAAAATAGCTTATGTACATGGTCTTCCTCACATCAACAAAAAATATTGCTTAAATTAAAAGCATTTTGATATATTAATACCATATTAATGCCTTTAAAAGTTGGGTTTGATGGTATATAAATAAAATCAAGATTTGACAAGTTCTAGTGCTTTTAAAGTAATTTGTTCACAGAAAAACAAATAATCCAGCAAATGACATGACCAAATTACAGGTAATTCCAACTTTAAAAAAAGAAATACGATTTTGTCCGTACTTACCTGGGATTCTGCTAGAGTTGTGCAACTACCTTGTGTTGACAAATACAGAAAAAAATATGCACAAGGCCAAATTTTACCAGTACTGATGCTAATCAATCAACTGCATCAATACCCGTTTGACCATTTGCATAAAGTTGCAAATATGCTTAATATGTACATTCCAGGGGGTAGGGAGAACATCCATGTAGCCAGTGTTATACTGAGCATAAATGTTATATATGTTGTATGTATTGTCTTGCCATTATGTTTACAGTATAGTAGAATGTTTGTGGAGATTGTCTCATGTAGCATGTATATATGTATGTAAGTAGGTAGAGTGAATGAAAAAACAAGTGTCCACAATAATAGCACCTGCATTGCATGTTGACATTGCATTACTAGTATTGCCCTATTTTCCTTTCAACGCAATCTATTTAAAGTCTTCACAGACAGCAGTTGCAAAACTCTATCCAATATGTAGCACTTGTAGAATATATATCTACATCTGCTTTTGTATTCCTTCCACAAGAATTATAAGGAAATACTACATATTTAGAAGTTGTAGTTTTGGTAAGGATTGAAAATAATTTATAATTATGGATCATATTTGTGTAGCATATGAATTGTGTGAAGTTTCTATTGTATTGTCTCCATTGTAACTCTTGTTTGTATTTGCACTTGAATGTTTGTTTTATACATTTGTAGGTTTAATTGCTAATCTATGACAGTAAATAAATCTATCATGACTAGGGAATGAATCGTCATTATTCAAACACCTGGTCTACATCAATGAGAACTAACAGCCACATATTCTTTCTGAATACATTGGATCTTTTACATTAATTGGGTCTGACTCCCCTGAAATAGCGGTCTGACATTTAAGATTCAGATACATGAATTTCCATTTTCCATTTCCAATGTGAAGTCATGAATAACATGTAACAAGCTGCAGGTGAATGATGATAAAACTGAAGCCATCCTGATCTCCAAACTAAAACTTTCCCCATTTATATCCTTTACCTCAAACAATAAATATCAGCAATGCCAACATTAAATTTATGCAGTCAGTAGGAAACATTGGTATCACTCTAAACAGTATGCTCTCATTAAACCAGCTTGTATAGAACATATGCATGGCTACATATCTGAAGATGAGACACATCCATCAGCTGAGCTCCCTTTGGAATTTTCTTTCACTTGATGCCACTAAAAATCTGTGTGTTCCTTAGTACTTTCAAGACTGGACTATTGTAATTCATTTCTGTCTTGTTTATCTCAGTATCTACTACAGAAACTTTAAAATGTTCAAAACACAATTGCTCTGATCATCCTCAGAATATGAAGAACTGGGCACACCTCAACCCCACTCTGTAACCATCACTGGCTACCTGTCCACTCCAGAATCAAAGACAAAATCTGCTGACTATGCTACAATATACATGTACCTATCTGACCTCAGCCAAGTGTATATTTCATCTAGAAACTTACAATCCACTACAGACACTTACATTCTCATTGTTCCCACTTTTAAACAAAGTCACATCGACGTTATTTTGTGTACCAGGCCCCAGCTATGTGGAACGAATTGCCCATAAATCTTAAGACACATGGACACTGAGACCACATTCAAGAATGCTCTTGAAGCTCATCCATTTTGACTACAAGAACAGACTTAAAGACTTAATAATGCTTATTTCCTTAATTGTCAGCATGTTTTTGTTTTGTAATTTCATGGTGTTTGTTTTTGTAATCTTGTCACTATGTTTTTATGTGCTATCTAATATGGTAAAGTGCTTAGAGCTTCTAAAGGTTAGGTGCTGTACTAAGTCCACTTATTATTATTATTATTATTATACAACAAATGACATACTGATCAGCATCATACCAACATTTATGTTAATGGAGGTGTTCCAAAACAGATCATTACCCCTAATATTACAAGGTAAGATTTTTCCCTGATATTTAGTTCAACATAAGCATAAATATCTGGAGGCTTATATCATTGCTAACAATGTAACTATCAGTTATACATACAGTATAAAATAATACAAGGGAGGACACTTCTGGGCTACTGTTTGAGAGCAGTTTCACTACACGTTTTGTTCATGAAAAATAATAAATGATGGCGGATGTAAGAGTGATTTTTTATGAGAGCAAAATGATGAGTTTCTCTGGTTTGATCTCGAAAATATTGAGCAAGCTGAGGAAAGTCATGTTTGGCAGTTGGATATTTTGTGAGATTTAGATTTGGACATAGAAGTTTCTGAGATTGAATCGTCAGAAGATGAGGATGCTGACAGTGATGATAGAGTTCTTGTGAATAGACGTTGCACATAATTTTGTAAACAGTGTATAAATAAGTTGTGAAAGACTTAGACAAATAGGAAAGAAAATACATCACTGTGTAGACAACCTCGATTGGAATAATTGGTGAAAATTTCGTGGATTTTAATTGGATATAAGAAGAGAAATTAAGATAAGAGTGAATGCATGTGCACAATGTTTTCAAAATTTTCAAACAGGTAAAAACTCTGGGGCACAAGGAACTAGACACAGCTTAGTGCTTCTGGGGTACAGCAGCAGAGATACTGATAACAGTGCTGGGGCTGAATGAGTTAATATCATACCATTAAGGAATGCCAAATCATTTTCCTAAGCTACTGCTTATCATGGCCCTGATCGTGCCTGCTTAATATACAATCAAGATCCTGCTGAATGGAATACTGTCCTCTTTTTGGTTAAAAGAAAATGATGTCCTGTATTTATTTATAACTCATTTTCAGTTGGCCGATGAGATGATAGTATCCCATTCAGCACAATGTTCTTGCATATTAAGCGGGTGCAATCAGGGCCATGTCGAGCTGAACTGTTGGAAATGGTATTCCTTAAAGGTGTCATATTATGTCAAACTTTTGATACAGATACACAGTCGAATGCCTGAACTAACTATTGGTACCAAATTTATTAAGTTACTCAAAGCATGGCTTGAAATATCAGCATTTTTTCTAGTCCTACATGTAAGACCTCAACGCTGATATTTATGTTTTGGGCATCAGGGTCTTACTGGCTAACTAACGGCACTGTGTAAAGTGTTTTGATGTCAACCGACATTGTAACAAAAGTCAAATTTTCTGGAATATCTGACACAACTGGCAACTAAACTAATGATGCTTTTCTACAAAGTAAAGTCAAAATGTTTTAGTCAGTCTTTACTTGATCTGATGTCTTTTCACTAATAAATTCAAATTCTAACAAAAGAGATGGACCTGTTTTCAAGTTTCATTGGCCTACATTTTAGTTTGCTGGAAAGCAATGAAAGCCGGGAATGCCAAAATCAGGTTAAGCTGAAATATTATTCTTAAACGAAACGAAAAAAAATATATAATGCCGACTGGAACTGTAAGCAATGTTTCATTTCATTCAAGAAACATATACACCACATAAACTACCCTCGACTATCGCCACATTTGAACAAATTCAGATGTATGTAAATGGAACATGAAAATGAGTCCATTTGCTAGTCTCAGATTTTGATTCCACCAGGATAAAAAAAGCACAGCAAGTATATTAATTACATATCAATTTGTGGAAGAGTGCTGATATGGGCTGTGTGAGATACTCCTGAAACTCTGACTAGTCGTTCCGATGTCAACCGACATTGGAACAAGATATACATGCCTGTTAATGGAGTAGTAAGACATAGCACAAAAACAAAATTAACATTTGCTCTGTCTTACATTGTAGGACCATGTTTATTATTAAATACGTCACGCGAGCAAGGAGACAAGTGTCCTCCTTTGTAGTTATGATATAGTACATGTATGACAGGTCAATTGTAAGCAACGATAAGAGCCCCCATGTTCTTTACCACCACCAACAGTATTCGAACGGGGCTCTTCTGACAATGCTGTACGGGCTAATGTAATATGAACTAGGCCTTCGTTTTCAGAATTTTATAGAAGAAAAACATAAAACGTAAAATTCCTAATTACCTGGAATTTGTAAATCACGGACTCAAAAATTAAAACCATGTGCATCGGATTGAGCAATCCAAACCTTCCAAGAATTGGCAGGATAACTGAGCCTGTGAACCAGTATTTAGTGATTTGAGGAATACTTCGGTACCAATCCCCAATATCATTAGACGCCATGTTGTCTTTAAGTATCTTTAGCCTTTAACTTTTAGGTCTAATCAAATAAAAACGAGAGGTTTAGGCTAGACAAGATTTTTGCAATAAACTGACGTGGCTTTCCTTTAAACTAAAATTTTCTTTCACCGGAAGTGAACGTTGTCATTCCGAATGTTTGGATTGGGTTATAGTAAGATTTAAAGAAAATATTTTTAGAAACTGCAAAAGAACAGCCCGACTATAAATTAACAAATTCTCATTCTGTCAATAATATTTCATAAGAATATAATTTAATTCATAAATACTATAAAGATTCTATTGATAAACAAATCGTTTCTTATTTTCAAAGTCGAGAAGATTCGTTTAAGAAATTTAGTACATTTTGTGTACGCGCCAGATTGAAACAAGTTTGGTCATCTCAAATTTGTCAACTTTGATACAACAAGCGACAGTTAAATTTAAAATGTGGCGATAGTTGTGTATATGTTTTAATTTATATGTCAGAGTGCATGTTAGAAACCATAGTTGCCAAAGATGCAAACTCTTGACGTGTGCAAGAAAACGTCGGGAAAGATTTGGCAAAGAAAGCCAACCCCTTCTCAGGATAATGGGTAAAACAATAATCTGGCATTAATGGCATTGAATATGATTTGTATTGATCTTTTTGATAGCCTCAGTACATTGCCAGATAACCATCACGAGTTGCGGTAAATATGTTCACATTTGCCATTTAAAATTAAGAATTGAGGAATTAAAATGTTCACCGGTCGGTCTCTATTTCCCTTCGGAACATAATTCGGCAAGTAAAATCACACCAGCACTCTCTAATTACAAGAATTACCACTTTTTATGCCAAAAATATGTGGCAGAAATCAAGCTAATTCATGCCACAGTTCTAATTTCAACTTAAACTTTTTAAAGGAATGTAGCTGGTAAATTCAATTCTCTAGATTTTTACCATTTATATTTTATTATACCTTTTAGGGAATTGCAAATTCTTTGCCTTTCATCTTGTAGCATTTATTTAATGTTTTTTTTTTATTTGGAAAGTTTATCTTAAAGCATTTTTGCAATTCCTTGTATCTAACTTTGTGGAACCTGATTTTTAATTGGAAGTATTAACCATTACTGTGATGATAAATATGTGCACACACACACTATTAGGAGAAATTTACATATTTTGACAAAGCATGCAATACTAACAGCTTTCAAATTTGTATAAATTATGCTGATGTCATCAGATGTGTCTGCCATTGCTAACTATTCTAGAAAGGTAGACCCAGGACATCCATCTAAATTATTCAGTATGATGATTTATCAGTATTGGAAACTGGTGTGATGGTTAAGTTTAAATGTACATGTCAACATATTCTGCCTTAACCATACATAACTTTAGCAGTTTTTCTTATTTGAATGTGTGTGACATCACATGAGCAGGGATGCTACATTAATTAGAACCACCTCTAATATATAATCAAAAGTTGGTTAATCATACTTGCTAGGACCTTTTCATCATTCCAATCATATGTGCTATTTGTACAAAACTATAGTTGCACCTTTTCCATGCAAGAAGTTTTTGTATCATACTAAATATTTGGAATTGCTTTTAAGTTCATTCATCATAATCAGTCAGGGTCCAAGTTGGACCCTAATATCTGGACAAAAATACCTCTCTAGCCATAATAGGTGCAGTTGGTGAAAATATTGTGAGGTGGGTGAAGTTAACAAATAGTCACTGTGTACCAAAGTTTTTTCATATGTGCATTCAGATTGTAAAATTGATCATGAATTATTATTGAACATTTATAAAAAGTATTAAAACCTGAAATGTTATTTTGCTTCACTACAGTTGTAAAACATGGAACCTCAAAAATAGGTTACAGTTGAAGATTGACAACATCTTTCATAGCAGAAGTCCTCTTTTCTAATGTTTATATAATGAAATATTGGATAAAATGGTTAATCTTTAATTGTAATTGACCTTTGGTAATTGCTTTGGATTTGGCCAGAAAAAATAAAATTTTCACCTGTTAAATAATTAAAAGTTTTCATTTGTTTTTCAAATTTCCATTGTGAATTTTGAGATGGAATTCCATATAAAGCATTGTTATTTCTGCTGTTATTTATGAACAAATTAGTACCAAAATTAACTATGTAACATAACACTTCTATTTTTATCTTTCAACCTTCCTTGTTTTGAAGAACCCAGTTTTTGTTTTGAAATATTTGTTAGGTGTCTTTTTGTGAGATGGTTATTTAAAATTTTGTGTAATAGCTTCATTGTATATAAATCAAGATAAATATCGCATTTGCCATGCCAGATTTCAGTCTGATTAAAATGATATCTCCACTGTCCTACATGATGTTCTGTCATTGACCACATATGGGTCATAAGTGCTCAAAGAGAATTTTTGTTAGACACATGCCCAGGGCAGGTGACTTAAATAAACTCACAAGCCCTGACTGAAATTCTTAAAGCCCGGACTCGATTTTCCACATGCCCAAAATATCCCCTAATAACTCCATTTTCCACATGCCCAGTATTTTCCCATATTTCATTTTGTCACACAATGTTCCAGTAGTTACAGTCAAATATAAATTCAAAAGGGTTCAAAGAGGTTTGAAGATAATGCAAGTGTCATTTGTGTTTGTCACTACGCTCTTTTGGGACTGGATTGTCCTTGTGTTCAAATTTCTCTGTTGAATTCTGTAAGTAAATCCTGGTCAGAACCGAGTTGACGTATATCAATGTGTTGTTTGCAGTACGTGTAAAGAATCATTAGCCCCCACCATATTATTATTATCATTTTTGTTCTGCTGGTGTGCTTCACAAAGTAAAACTCCATCAACTCAGAGTTCTGAAATTTATTTTTGTTGGGCTTTGCTGATAGCTAATTGCTTTCTATATAGGCTTAAAAAATCAATACCACTTGAACACTATTTCGACAACTGAAACAAAGTTGTTTTTGCTTTCGTAACAGAAGAAGGCGAAGTTTAAAATTCTTAGGTGACTTCGCCAGGTTGCATGACCCCTGGCCCTCCCAAAAAACTATAAAAATTACAAGAACTATTGGTTGCCATTGAGTTTAATTTCTACATTCTTTATAACACAGACATAGCTCTTGGTCATCCATCAGAGTGTGATTGAATTTTGTCAATCCAAGTAAGGACTTATTCCAAACACTAAGCTAGGCATAACACACTTTCTTACACTTAGCTACTGTACCCATCTGAACTATCAATTCTAGCAGCTTTAGCACTCTTCTTAATCTCTTTAAAATCTCCGTAAGTTTGCCGTTTAACCCCAAAATACTTAACCAATTTGCTAATGGCATTTTGTCTAAGTCTCAACATGTCTTGAGTCTGAGGCCATGTGCACTGTTTATTCCACTACATTCGGAAATGAACACAATTATGAAAGCTAAAGTTGTTTATTTGATGTACTTTTATAAATGACGACATCTACAACTCTGGTTCTTTCTGCTTCTGAATTCAATCACTGTAAATATCAGTACATTTTCCCACCCAGCCGCCAGTCAAAGCCTTTGAACTTATCGCCCAGCTATTGCACCATGTTCTTTTGATGTTCTCTTATAATGGCAACGTGTACATAAAGGGGTCTTTCAGCCACTGAATTCTGACATTGTGAATATCAGCACAGTTAACTGATCAACACATTTTCCCACAAAGCAGGTGGCTGAAGCAGGACTGGCAAGTGTTTGAATTTTGCCACACACCTATTACATGCGTACAGAGGACTCCCGCCTTAGCGATTTTCTGCGTCCCAGATTAAACAAATATGCGTGATTAAGTGTTTCCGAGACCTCTGCATTGCACTAAAACTAAACTTTTATAATTTGATTATTTACCTGCAAAAAACTGACAGTAATATAAAAGTATTGTATACTTAAAAATGTATATTATTTTTTATATAGTTATTTTTTAAGTATTAATTTGTCATATTATTTAATAATATTTCAGTAATATTTAATTTTTTAATTTTTTATTTATTTGTATGAATTATGACTGGAATTTTTTTTAAATTGTTAAAAGGGACACAATTCAGCATTAATTCTGAAAGGGAACATATTTAAAAAGAATATATGCATGTGTTGCATTCATTGTTTGGTTACTAGCAGACATTAAGTTATAAGACTAACAATATCTATAAACTGTTTAATTTATAAATTCATAATCTTTAATAAATTGTACGTATTTAAAGGGAATTAAAACTTGATCTCTATTTTGTCATATTGTACAATAGAGATATATCTATCTTAATGATCCAGTTTTATGTATCTTTTAATGTAATTTTTCAATGCTATTTATGCATTTAAGACTGTAAATACAGCAATAGCAATAATTCAGGCTTTGATGTAATTTTGTTTATAATGTTAATCTCTTAGAAACCAAATGTTTCATAATGTAACCAATGCTTTAATGCTGTTGAAGCTATCAAGTGAAACTGGTCAGATTCTGCATGTTGGTGTTGTCTGTTTTTTTTTTAGTAATTATCTTGGTCTCATGTAAAACACTAAATGACTTATTGACTACTGTACTTCTAATAATAAACCAAATCGTCTTTTTATATTTCATGCTTTGTTATTACAAATGGAATATAGTTTTAAACAGTGCTCACTATTCTAGTTTGTTGACTTGTGTTTGATTGGTAAATATGCTGCAAAGATTCCTATCCATTAAAACACAAAACTTTTTGTGAACGTAACTAATAGAGCCTTATGATCATATGGCACTTTATTCCAAGAGCACCTGTAAATAACAAACAGAATTATGATAATGTAGCCTAAATTTAAATTAGATGAATAAATATATTAAGGACCTGTTATCATTTTGTTTTTTTACAAGGAGCACAACTACAACATTAATTTCTACTACCATTGCTACTTAACAAGGCAAATTCTTTACAAAAGAAGACCAGAATTATATAATTAATGATAATTTTGGTTTATATCAGATTTTTTATCTGCAGCAAAGGGACATTTGAAGTAAAATTATAGGATTATAAGTGTGTGTGCTTAAAATGCTCCAGATACTCATTTTGCAATTGAAATTCTTGGATTCGGGGGTTATCTTCGCTGTCCTAACTTAATGGAAAATAGACTAGCAATTTCTTTATCAGCTAAATGCTAAATGAAAATGCAGTGTACCAAATCTAATTCTTTTGAGAGAGAGAAAGAAAGACGTGATGTTATGACTGCTCATGACTGCTTAAGGTGTAAATCTGTTCTTGTATTTTCACAATATATGCAGAATATTTAAGGTATGTTTAAGGTATGAAACATTATTAGGTCTTTAAGTTTGTTCTTGCAGTTGAAATATGTGAGTTTTTAGAGCCCTCTTGAATGTGATCACTTTGTTTTTGTGTCTAAGGTCAGTGGGCAATTCATTCCACATTGCTGGGCCCTGGTATGCAAAAGAATGCTGTCCATATGACTTTGTTTTCATAGTGGGAATAATGAGTATACGATTGTCAGAAGAGGAGCATAAGTATCTTGCTGGTGTGTACATATGGGTGAGGTTGGATAGGTATGTTGGACTAGAGTCCGTCAGTGAAATGTAGCACAGAGAACAAATTTTGTGTTTGATTCTGGATCGAATGGATAGCCAGTGTAGGCTACAGAGCAGCAGGGAGGTGTGCTCTGATCGTGGTACTCTAAGTATGATCCGAGCAGCTGTGTTTTGAACTTTTTAAAATTTCTGGAGCAGATATTGAGATGAACAGACAGAATTGAGTTACAACAGTCTAGTCTTGAAAGTACTAATGAAAACACAAGTGTTTTAGTGGCATCAACTGAAAGATAATTGCGAATGGAGCTGATGCATCTCAGCTCAAAATATGCAGCCTTGCATATGTTCATGACATGTTGGTGCAATGTGCGAATACAGTCCAGATTAACACCTAGGTTTTGTATTGATTGTATGAATTTAATGTTAGTGCTGCTGATATTTATTGTTTGTGGTAAAGGATGTGAATGAGAAAGTCTTTGTGTTGTGATCAGAATGGCCTCAGTTTTATCATCATTCATCTGCTGCTTGTTACATGTCATCCATGATTTCACATCAGAAATGCACCTCTCTACACCTTGGATGGTAGCATCAACTTCAGTTGGGTGGCTAGATTTGTATATTTGGGTTTCATCAGCGTACAATTGGTGAGACACTGGATGATGATCTATGACACTTGAGAGTGGCTGAGTGTATAGAATGAAGAGAACAGGTCCAAGAACAGACCCCTGTGGAACACCACAACGTAGATCAACTGGGCTGGAGTGTATTCCATTTGCAGGTACAATTTGTGTCCTGTTGACCAAGTAGGACTTGAACGACAGTAAGGCTGTATCATGAATGCCAAATACATGCTGGAGATGGTGAAGTAATATATTATGGTCTATTGTGTCAGATGCTATAGACAAATCAAGAAGGGTGAGGACTGTAATCTTTCCACTATCCAACGCAGAGAGAATGTCATTAACTACTTTTAGAAGAGTAGTTTCACTACTGTGGCAAGGGCAATTTGCAGATTGTACATTGCTATAAAGACTGTTTGAATTTAGATGAGATACAAGCTGGGATAGAACAACCTTTTCTAAGATTTTTGATATGAATGGGAGATTGGAAACTGGGTGGTAGTTCTTTAAATCGTTATGGTCTAGTGTTGGTTTCTTCAGCGGAGGCTTTACAATGGCAATTTTGAAAAATGATGGGAATTCCCCAGATGAGAGAGAGGTATTAATAACATCAGTTAGTGAAGGCAATACTGGATCTAAGCATTCAAGCAGCAGTGATGTTGGAATTGGATCAAGTTCACATGACTTTGGTGCACTCTTCATCATGATTGTACGTACAAAATCCATAGAAACAGGTTCAGATGCTGCTAATGGTTGCCACTAAAATTCTGTATCCCAACTGTATGGTGATGACGGGTCAATTGAAATTGTCGTGTCAAGCTTATCTCTAATGGTTTGTACTTTGTCACGGAAGAAATTTGCAAACATGTCCGGAAGGTCGACTGGAGAGAAGGTAGTTGGAAGTGGTGAAGATTTGTATTCCTTGACATTAGCTTTTTAGTAATATCGAAGAGCTCTTTGCAGCTGGAACTTTCCATGATCTTAGTAGTGTAGTGGGCTGATTTTGCTGCATGGACTATATTTGTGACATTCTTCTTACAGGCTTCATAGATTTGCTTATGAATAGCGAGTCTGGTGGAGAGCCAAAGCCACTTAGCTTTATGGCGGTCTCTTTTAGCAGTGCAATGCTGGTCCCTAACACTGCTATACCATGGAGAACACTTTTGAATTGATACTCTGCACTTGGTAGCTGGGGCATGTTTGTCAAGCAATGAACGCAGGCAGTTATTGAGTTGTTCTGCAGTAGGAGGTAAGCAATTTGTTAAGTTAGCTTGGATGTCGTGCATTAGTTTGGTTCTATTTATCATACAGAGGTTTCTCTTAGTAGCAGATAAAGGTGGAGGGTTAGGGACTGATATGTCAAGATGGCATATAATGCAGAGGTGATCTGATGCAAGGTCATGGGATACCAGGGAGGACCGTAGAATGTTATCATCAGGTCTATGAAGAATCCAGTCTAAAATGTGACGTGTTTATGGGTGGGTTGCTTAACTGACTGTTTCAGGTTGAAAACATTAATGGAATCTATGAGTTTTGATGTATATAGCAAAAAAATCACCACAATCTTAACATTCTTGTTTGAGCACTGCTCTGTTTGTTCTGTTGCTGAATGTAATATAAGACAGATTTTAGATTCAAACTTTTACAGTTTTGCATGTAATGATAAATTTTTCTGTTCCAATGATTTTTGTATAGAGTTTTTGCCCATTTTGACATGCATATGGATTCAGTATATGACAGAATCTTGTAAATACAACTGTGATTGTAGTTTTTAGGATTTATTTGAAACTTGGTAGATATTATGTTCATTATTAGAAGATATGCTTGTTGTCCGGTCGTTCTACTTGCACTATTTGTAGAAGAGTTATGCCCCTTTTAGAATATATAAACTTATTTCCATAATGGGAAGGATTGGGATATGGTAGAGGCAGGGATATATTTATGTGAGTAAATTGCTCTTATTTCATCAGATTTATTGTTTGCTATCTTGTTACTGGGGTCAACATTTCAAAGGTCAAGACCCCTTTGGTCTGAAGTATTTTCTGCATTAGAATTAAAATGGCAGCGGGTGATTATTCATAGCGTTATAGAGGTGAGCTGTGTATTTATTGATTACATTTTGGTTTGACAAGTAGATGCAACTTGCAGTGTATGTTGTTCATTTTATTTTTGTCCTGTATGACTATACCGGTATCAAAATTTTTATAATGTCTCTTTATGACCTTTCACTAAATTATCTAAAGATAATGTTTGTGCTAAGGAATTAATATTATCCGCAGTGTTGTCATTAACATACTATACTATGTTGGTGTTTTTCATTTTTGTATATAGTTCATAAACCCTATGACTGGTTTTCATCATCTTGTTTTCAGTTACTATGAAGCTAAGCTATTTCATTCTACAATGTGCTTTATTTCCCAGATAGCCTTGGACTTTAGCTTATATTTACTGAATACCTTGACGGAATTTCTTCATAGAGAATTCATTCTGTGACTTGCACTTGTCACATTGACCATAGAAAATTGGCATTAGGTTTTGGTTCACGTTTTTTCATTTGTTTATATTTTATAATTTCCTGATGGACTTTTGTCATACTTGGGATGAATCATGTAGTTAAGACAATTCATTCTCTGATATGTGCTTTCATTCCTTTGACTTTGGGGTGAAGGTCATAGTCCTAGAAAATTTGCATGAAGGGTTTAGTTGAAGGTTTTTCATTTGTTTATATTTCCTAAAGCCCTTGATAGATTTTCTTCACAGATAACATGAATCATTATGATATTAAGACAGTTGATTCTGTTCCATTTACTCTTACCCAATTAATCATGGAGTGAAGGTTGCAGTCATTGAAAATTTGTTGTAATGTTTGGTTCTAGTTTTCTTTTAATTGTTTTTATTTCCTAACTGCTATGATAGATTTTGTTCATACTTGGGATTATTATCCTGAAGTTGAGATAATTCATTATGTGACTTTGATCCTGGGTTGAACATGCAGCCCTGGTTTTGTATTCTTATAGGCATATCAAGGAGATAGGTTTCAAGGTGACCTCAAATTCTAGTTGCTGCTGCATTTTACTGACAGCAGGCATATTTTTCCCCCAAAGAATTTAAGCTGTGGATAGGTTTAGTTTGAAAAGTAATTCACATCAATATATTAGCTTTGGTTTTAATATGTCAGTCTTTGAGATGTAAGTAGAGATTGTAAGTAGATGATGATTCTAACCCCTCTAATGTCCATCTTGAGGAAAAATCATGATTTTATAAAGCTACCAACATTTAATCCTTTAGTTATCATAAATAAAGAGAAGGTACTGGTTACTGCATAATAGATAATTGGCAGAAATTAAAATGATTTTAAAGCAGTAATGCCAGCAGAGAGCATTACCTTGTTGATAGACTGCATCAAAATGAACTACTAACCCTGTCTTCAATATTATATTATACTTTTATAGGCTCAGTCTGTGAGAAGTATCTAAAACCCCATGAGAATCGGACATTTTTGTTGAAAACGTAAAAATTGAATGATTTAATTTTATTCCTAGGCTTGCATTCAGATTCTGTGGTATTAGTACTATTACTGTGAGGACTCATGGATAATTTAGTTGTTTTCACTGGTTATTGGGGGTGGGTATTTGTTGCAGAGTGCCCCAGGTGACTGGATTCCTTATTTGTTATATTAGAACCTCATGGTCTTATTGTGGTTAATTTTAGTAAAAGCACCTGACAATGCCTGTCAGTTCTGTATATAAAATTAATAGAAAGTTATGATTGAAAATATATAGTATTTAATAATCTGCATGTCTTAAATGGGCTTCTTGGTAACTCTGCTTCCTCAACAGTTTTATATGCATTTTGAGAATACCTAAACTTTGCACTTTAAGACCAGGAATGTGCTGATGTGCTGTTAAACAAGACTTACACATACTTTGGTCCCTATAATGTAATTCTAATTGTAATCTAACATTTTTATTCTTGCAAAGGTCAAAACAAAATATGTGTTACTGGTTGGCTAATCTTCCCTATATCTCAGTGCCTACCCTAGCACTTTTTTACTCATGTTAAGAAAATTATCACAGAAATTACATTAAATATGTATAATGTTTTGACAAAAACTCTAATTTTAAAACTAGTGCAGTAGGAAACATTTTTTTAGCCTAATCACATGAAATGAGTAAAGTTTTTGGCATAAAAATGTTTGATTTAGGGAAGCTTTACTGCCTAGCCTTTCATCTTGCATTGGTTCTACCATTTGCATGGTTACTTGGATGAACAGCCATTTTATCATCAGTTTTTGCAGGCCTTTATCCCTCAACCATATTTTTGATGAGCTGACCTTGGATAACCTCCCTGTTCAATTTTTTTTCCAAAACTATTCTAGCTGAATAAATGTCTTCATTATCAGTCTTGATGGTGGATTCAGCTTGCAGGCCATGTCCAGTTTGTATAAATAAATATATACAAGACATGCATTCTTATTTCAGGTTGATTGTCACAGTAGTCAACAGCCTTGATGGCCCCCTCTTACATCCTGGGAGGAATGTCAGGTTCCTTCACACTGCTTTTGATAACAATGGAGAAAACTTCATTGCTGGAGACCACCAGGGAAATATTTACTTGTTTGATCTTTCCAAAAATAGGTATCTTTTATTCTAGAACTTGTGTAGATAAAAAGCTTTTGGTAATAAATAACTGTTTTATTGCAGGATCACTTAAATGATATATATAAAGTTACTAGCTCTGCAAGTCCAAGACAAGAAGAGCTTAGGGGGCGCTCACCAGTTATTATGTACTTTTGTGAGAGTGACGTATGTAAGGTGAAGTTGTTTGCATTTAAAACATGCACAATGGAGAGAATGTTGGCATACCTCTATGCTGCATTAATGTAATGTGGATGATATTTCTTTGGATATTGTACTTTTGGAAATTGTACATGATCTAAGCACACTGCTAACTAAAATGACTTCTCCGTTGTGCTAAAAAATCAGCCTGAATTAGTCTAAAGTACACTATCCATAGCAGCTGTTAAAATAGGGAAAATGAATTTTGCCAGACTAGACAATACCACCTTCTGAAAGTGCAGTCAATGAATTACCAAATATATAAAATGTAAAAAAAGGTTATCGGCTCTTTTTTTAATACAATTTACCTCTGAAGTTCAGGAAGTGAAAATGACCAAGTAGAGCTAGCACTTTTTTGAAAGGTGCACATCTGGAGTAAGGCCAAGCTGTATACTCTATAACCTTTATTACACCCATCAATCATACACCAAAATAAAGGGAATTAAAGACTCTTTAAATTATACCTAAGATATACAAGGTCTTTTATAAATAGCCAGTATAACCAGTGATGAAAGCTGAGGAAATTCTTTTTCTTTAAAATTCTAACCCCATGCAAAATGCGAAACTGTAGAGTGCCACCTTAAAACAAATATAAAAATATATGCAATTATTTTTTTATTTTCATATCATGTATGATGTTCTGAATAAAATGGTATATTAATATTGATATTAAGAATGAAAGTAAACTAATTATGCTCATTTTGCTCTTGCTTGCATAATTTGTCATGAGGAATGTTTGTGTGAGTAGTGACCTTAATTATGGGGAAATTAGAAGTCTTAGAATATAGGAATAGAGTCAACATAAATTTAAAACTGTTGCAATAAGTAAAAGAAATATATGGTGAAAATGTTTCTTTTCATTTATTTGCAATGAAATAAAAAAATAAATGATGAGGAAGTGAATTCGCTTCTTCCATATTAAACAATAAGCATATATTTTACACTTTGACCTTTATGAACCTTATCTGTTCCATCCCTTTTCAAACTGTAAAATTTATTGTTGATATCACAGAAATAATTATTGCTAGTTTCATGTTCCTGTCATTTAGCATAACATTGGTTGCTATGTTGACAAAATGTAATGTGCATTTTTAAAATAGCTCACTTCTTATCATGGTGGAGGGGGGCTGGACTTGTTAAAGACTCTGACACTCATAAATACTTTTTTGTGGGGGGAAATACAGGAGAATTATTAAAAAGGACTGTTTTGATGTTTGTGACTTAAATGTTTCAGCCATACAATCAAAAGTAAATCATACAATAATAATACCTATGTTCACTTTAAGGGGGCGCTCACCAGTTATTATGTACTTTTGAGAGAGTGACGTATGTAAGGTGAAGTTGTTTGCATTTAAAACATGCACAGTGGAGAGAATGTTGGCATACCTCTATGCTACATTAATGTAATGTGGATGATATTTCTTTTTGATATTGTACTTCTGGAAATTGTACATGATCTAAGCACACTGCTAACTAAATTGACTGCTCCATTGTGCTAAAAAATCAGCCTGAATTAGTCTAAAGTACACTATCCATAGCAGCTATTAAAATAGGGAAAATGAATTTTGCCAGACTAGACAATACCAGCTTCTGAAAGTGCAATCAATGAATTACCAAATATATAAAATGTAAAAAAAGGTTATCGGCTCTTTTTTGTACAGTTAACCTCTGAAGTTCAAGAAGTGAAAATGATCAAGTGGAGCTAGCACTTTTTTGAAAGGTGCACATCTGGAGTAAGGCCAATCTGTATACTCTATAACCTATTGTACACCCATCAGTCATACACCAAAATAAAGGGAATTAAAGACTCTTTAAATTATACCTAAGATATACAAGGTCTTTTATAAATAGCCAGTATAACCAGTGATGAAAGCTGAGGAAATTCTTTTTCTTTAAAATTCTAACCCTATGCAAAATGTGAAACTGTAGAGCGCCACCGTAAGCAGCGGGCCCTCTTCCATCATCTATCTGTCATGTTGAGTATGGCACTTATCTGGCATCCATTAGCAATTGTTTGTTATGGCTACACTGTCAAACTTACTTGGAAGAAAACTAAGAAGCTTGGAGCACAGCTTCATCTTAAAGCATAGTTGGTCCTGAATGAAAATACAACCCCACTTGCTTTCAGTATTGCTGCCACAGTTGCCATCTTAAGAAGAAGATCTAGGATTTTCTTTTTGTTATCTCTGCTTCTTCTAAACTACATGGAGGATTTTTATGAAACTTTACACTCATTCATACCATGGTCTAGTTGGTCTTAAATGAAAATGCCACTAGGGCATCAAGTTTGACTGCCACAGCAGCCATCTTGAAACTAAAAAAATGTAGGCAATCTGATGAATGAAAATGTCGCAGACCTCATAACCAATATTGCCACCACAGTAGCATTCTTGAAAATTTTCTTATCACTGCTACTTCTAAATGGGTGGTTACATCAACATGGGGTTTTCAGTCAGAGACATTTTATGATGTATGGTAAGTTCTAAATGAAATTGGTGCCAATCTGATGTCCAATATAGTTTGAAAATCTTGTTATTAATACTGCTTCTGAATGGAAACACATAATGACATGAGGCTTTCACCAGAAAACTTATTATATCTAGTTTTACCTAAATGAAAATGGTGCCAATCTGATGTTATCTTGAAAATCTTCTTGTCACTACTCTTCCTGTAATATTGCCTGAAGTTTTCACAAGAAGACTTTGTTTTTGCCATAGCAGCCATATTGAAAATCCTTTTATACTACTCTTCCTAAATGATACTGTGCTATCTTCAAAAGGATCTTAATATCTGATTGGTTTTAAATGAAAATGGTGCCAGTCTGATATGTAATATGGCTACCATGACAGTCATATTGCAGATCTTGTTACTGTGACTTCTCCAAAACATATCAACATGCGATTTCTACCAGAAGACTAATTGTCTCTTAAGTCCTAAATAATACCTTGTAAGTCATGAATGAAAATGGTGCCAATCTGACATCTACAGCAGATACTTTGAAAATCTTGTTACTGATATGGTTTCAACACTCAACAGTTAAAGGGGAGTAACAGCTTTATCTTGAATTTGTGGGGAAAATATCAACCAACAGAGGAGCAGGAAGGACTTTCTTATTGTAATTTATAATTGCTAAATCAATACTGCATGCTGTGTGGTGTTACTCAGTTGCTAATCATCATATGTAATCAGCCCTTTCAAATGGAGACAAGACAAAAATAATTTGATGTACTCATTGTACTTTTACAGACAGACTTTTAGATATTCATTTATTTCATTGCACAATGTATTTAGAAGTGGTAAATATTTGATTTTGAGTTCCTAATTCAGAGAGCAATGTCAGAAAGCATTGGCCTGAACTGCAGGCAGAATTTATTTGGGATTTACTGGGATTTTTTAAATCATTATGAGTCACTTTAAACCTGTGATAGATTATTAATGAATCCTGACATGTTCTTTATCAATGGTAGGTATTTTGCACCATTGTTCGAATGTTGGTCATATGGTCTGATCAGTGAAATGTGTGACAATATGAATTGACATAATACAGTATGAATAATTTTTGTATTACATTTTTATTACCTTTAAATTTTTATTTATTTGACAAATTGAATCATTTTATACTATGAAGTAAAATACTGTAAACACACAAACATGCATCCAACAAATTTTCAGTCATTCTGACAATACACCTGTCTACATTTATGGTCCACAAGTACCACCTTATAACTGTTCCTATATGAAAATGCTGCACATTTTTCTTCCAGCTTGGCCACCATGGTAACCGTCTTAAAAATTGTATTGCTACTCCTACTGAATGGGTAGTCGTATTTACATATACTATTCACTAAAGGTCAGTTTACGATATGTTGATCATACATAATTGTCAATTTAAAAATGATAGCCGTTTTGAAAATCTTTTCTTACGGATAGTCTCCCAAATGGAAGGTAGTATTAATGTGGGCTTTAACCAAAAGAGTTCTTTTGATGTATAATTGATTCCAAATGAAAATAGGTTCTAAATGAAAATAGTGTAAATCTAACATTAATTGTTGCTATGGCAGCCATGTTTCAGATGTTGTTATCACTACTTTCACCATGGCAATCATATTGAAAATCTTATTTGCTATATTCAGCTGAAACTTTTGGACACTTGTGCTATAAGTCTTAGGTTTGTTCCCATATATATCAAGATTAATATAATCCATGTTGGGGTTGAACCAAGACAAGGAAATCCCATTCATGGGGTTATATTATTGATCTAGGCTATGCTGAGTGGTGAGAAAGGTAATGTAACCCGGCGCTAGGGATTTCCTTGTCTTGGTACAAACACTGACATAGATTATTTCAATCACCCAGTTTTTTCCAACTAAATTAAAATAACACTGCACCCTTGCAATTTAGTCGCAGATTCAAAACACAGTATCCATCAGGTACTATTATTGCTTTTCACTCTTTATAAAAGTCATCAGGTTTTGTACTCTTTTATGAAAATCTGAATAATTATCTAAGTTGAATCTAGCAAAATATGCCACTCTAAGGAAAGGACAAAAAAAATAAAGAAAAGTTATAATTGTTACGTGATGGAAGTGTTGTACAATAAGCATCTCAAGCCACATTCTTTTGTGTTTCCAAATACTGTGCATTAAGACAAATATGTTAATGAGGGCAATGGGGTGACCTGTTGACCCTAAGTATACAAGTTCTTCGCATAAGAAAATAGAAAGATAAAACCATTTGATATTATTACTGTATCATCACATTTAATCGATGGATGTCATATGAAATTGACAATAAACAATTATCTTTTTATAAGGTTAAGTTTTAACTTTTATCTATTCTAATTTGGAAAATGTTTTATGGTATGCAATGGTACAATACTATGTAGTACAATATGCCTACTGGGTACAGTTCTAACAAAGTGTATAGTAACATGGGGAAATTTCTAATTCATGACTTTCTTGGAAATTTATGTTTTCCGTCCTGGAAATATGGCAAGTGTTGCTGTCACTAGTGCAATGATACGCTATATGGAAATCTTTTTGTGGAATAGCATGCTGACTGATGAAGGAATCACTCTGGTTGGTAAGTGCAGGAGTTCTCATTTGCAATTACATTGTCATATTTGATTCAACTGGGCCGAGTTGTGGTTGTTCAATAAAGAAGAAACCAGCTTAACATAGGAGATTTTTGGTTTTAACTGGCTTTCCTGTAGCACTTGAGAGATTTTGGATTTGTGTGGCCAGTGATGTGTATGGCCTGTGTGTCTGGAGCTCAATAAAATAGGTCAACTTGTGCATGTATGTGTCTCAGACTGTTTTTTATGGGGTTATCAAAGTTGGAGAGACCATAAGCTGCTTTCTTGGTGAATTTCTTTTTGTTATGTATCTGTTGTTATTGGATTTTGTAACAGCTCTGTCACGTACATCAGAAGACATTGAGGGTTTCTTTTTAAAAGTAGTCTGTGCATGTGGACACCATGACTGAGACGACAGGTCTGAAATAACCAATTTGAGATAGGAAAAGTAAGGTTAGCAAAACAGATTTCTTTTTCACATAGGTGAGAATAAATGTGTCTCACCTGTGTCAGCAGAGGGCTGTCACCGTAAAGCTCAACAGAGTGAGACACTGCATTCCACAGACCATTATACTTGAAATAATATTACATTATGTAATAGCAGTATTTCATTTTTATATGTGGCTACATAGGATGTGAAAACCCTGGGCTCTTGTTGTTGTTATTGTTGTGCACTGTGGAACTCAGTATGGAGAGAGAAAAAACCACTGCCATGTGGGCTCAACTTCAAACAGCTGGATTCAGAAATATCATATCTAGACATTCCTTTTTAATGCATTAGGGTATCAACACTAACACCTCACAAGGCAAAATTTACTAAGTTGAATGATTTCGATCTTGGCAAGCTACAGATTAAAATGATTCAACATCTTTGATAAATTTAATTTGAAATGAGCACTTATTTGATGCAAACTGCAAATTTGTGTCATGAAACAGCTGTTGAGTATTTTTGGTCCTGTAGACATTACACCTTTGCAGTCTGTGACGTTAGGATGTAAATCATGATGTCATGTTTTTATATGCACACACTTTATGTATGCAAAGACTGATGTAGGTTAAAAAATTCATATTCAATTTGATGGAATCATTTGATGAAACGCTTTTACCTTTGTATGTACTCACAGGTCATGTCCAACTGGAAACAACATAACCTCAGATCTGCCATCACATAATGCACTGGCTGATCATGATCTGTTTTTCCTGTTCCTAATAAACTTCATAGACCCAGATATACAGGTGCATTATCAGTTGGCAGATATGGGTCTGTGCTATTTGCAGTTGGTCTTGAGCAAATATATATGCTAGTTTTGTGGGTAATTCAGGGTTATTATTTAAAATATTTGAACCCACTTATAAGGGTCTCTGGGTGGCCAAGTTGTATGAAGCACTTGTCTTTGCAGATCAATGACATCTCATTTCTGTCTGTGTGAGCTCGAGGCTTGGGCTTGGCTAACATAGGTATGTGCAAAAACTTGCTACTAGCTTCCCATGGGTCAGTGGTTCTTCCAGGGGTTTCCCAGATTTCTTTCTCTCCCAAATATACTTGCTGTCATGTATAGCAGCATATCATATGCTGAAAAATGATGTCAAAGAAATAAACAAACCTACACATATGATATTGATTTTGTGTGTGTGTGCATGCGTGTGTGTGTGTGTCTTTAAAGATCTAAATATATATGTAATACTTTTAGTCTTGCTAAAAATTTTGCAGGGTATGAAGCGACAGTGAACTTTATTAGCTTGCAGATATTCTCACCTTTTTCAGATTTTCTCTGGTGCAAAAGACAGGAGTTCCATGCACATCTTTAGCATATAACCTCAGACGCAAAACGGAATATCTTGTTGGAATGTCTGATTATTCCCTGAAATGTTTTGATACAGGTATTATTTTTTGTCATTTTTAGTTTTTAATAAGTCTATATCATATAGTTTGAGCAAGTTACCTGCAGGAGTGAAATCCAAATACAAGATTATATTTTTTCATCTCAGAATTTTATTCAACATGCACTCAGTTTTTGTTAAAAACATTAAACTGTTTTCCATTTTTGACCCGTTACATGAGAAAAGGTTGTGACATGAATGGTTTTACTTCCCTCCTTGATTTCCTCAGAGTTGAATTATCATCTCTTTTTTATTCAACCAGGAAAGTTGCAAAAATACAAGACCACAGAAATTTAAGTATACCATCAATACTTGCTTATAAGGTGAGACAAACTGCAAAGACTCAGTTCTATAATTGCATCATGCCATAGTAGATCTGGGTCTATGCAGTTTCTTTGGAGTAATCAGTAGAACAACATAGGCCCTGATTTGCAGGTACATTATGCTAAGGCAGATCAGGAGCTTTGTTCTTTGCAATTTGACTCGACTTAAAAGCAAATATATATGGTATATGGTATAAGTTTGCATCTCAGTAGTTAATGGCTTGCTTTCCAGTTCACTTAGTATAGCAGGGGTAAAAAAATCCATTGCTGGCAACTAGGGACAACTTGATTTTAGCTACTGGCAACCAAGTGTATTAGTTACAGCCTGGTTGGGCAACTAGTTTTTGATATCTATGGTTTAAAATAAGTCTGTATGCAATGATGTAAGTCTCTCTGTTGTCAACCTATGGATCTGCTGGTTGCTATTTATGCCATATGTTAATGTTCATTCATGGTTTCTGTACCTGCCTGGCTGAGTCAATGTTGCATGATAATCCTATTTCCTGCTGTCACCTGGTGATTCTGGCCTGGTGAATGTCAGATGTTAAGCTCAGTAACAGGCAAATTTATTTTTTGGCACTGGTTAGGGTTCTGAAAAACAACAAGTACCAAAAGAGGAGACCGGTTCTCTTGAGTCACCATTCTTGCACAGCTACATGCTGAGATTGTAGTTGTTTTTAATTCCTCCACATCATGCAGAACACCTGTATCTAGTCCAATAAATCAACCCTCCAAATCTGTGTTGATGCTGATGGACGATATGTGGATCTGATGTGATCTGTTCATTAAAATGTGCAATTTTGCTGCAAGCAAATCTTTCTGGAACAAACCTGCATACACTTTAGACACATACTAGTAATTGGTAACAGCCATATCAAGCTTAAAATTCAAAATAGCCACAGGAAAGATAGTTGTGCTATTCCAGTTGGATTTACAAGTCACCAAGCATATGATATGCTCCGGAAATATAATGTACATGTCACCAAAAGAACTCTACAGCTGGCAGTAGCTGCATGGCCATGAGAAATACCTGTAAGTATATAAAATGTACACCGATGTGTGCAGCCAGATTTGTATGAAGATAATTGCAGTTTTTAATAAATATGTGATATCAGCCCCTCACCTGAAAATCAACATCATCATGGGTGAAGGGCTTATTTGTCGGCCTAACCTGTATCAAAATAGTGATAAGATTCATCTGACTGCAGAAGACAATTACTCTTATATAATTCTTTGTAGATACAATGTAATGATAAACACTTACCCTCAGCTAATTAATTTTCTTGTGTTTTAAATATAATGTAAATAATTGAAAACACAAAGTAAAATAATTGAAAACACAAAAATAGATTCATAAACTAGCATGCATAGATGACAGCTTGACAATTGGAATGTAATCACTGTAATATTGGGAAAAAACAACAAACCTCACAAGCCTTTATCACTATCAGTCAAATTCCATAATGATTCTCACATGCTGGTTTAACAGACAAAGACCTTATTCACCCCCAAGCAATATGGATTAACTCTAAAGACAAAACAATGTATGCAACCACTACCTTAATTTTGGTGCTACAATGGCAATTTGCAACATGTACATGCCTGGTTTATGGACTGTACCATCTGTCACTATACAAACCAGTAGCCAGACTCCTTTTGTTTTGGTTGTTGCTCTTTTTATTGTTTTTTCATCTGAATAGTCTTTGCTATTCAAACGTTTCTTGTTTCCAATGATTACATAAAGTTCAGTGGTATCTGCCTCTGTTCTTGTGATACAGTTGTTCATAGGGATACTGGGTCCTAATCATACATACGATAGCTATGATGAGGCTGGGAGGCAGTATAGGTGCTGGAATAATCTATATGTACTTTAATTTGGTTTACAATAGAAAATATAAAACACTATAAGCAGACCTACAAATATTAGATATTAGTAGCCAGCCTTTTTTTTCTTTAGACTATTATAAGAGGTCATCATTACAGGGATTAAATAAAGGTTGTGGAGTTTATCCCCATTTTTTCTATGCAGTCATTCATAGTAGTGTTGAAATCTGGTCGCGTTCAGCAGGTTGTTGCTCACAACAGAGCATTTATATGATAAAAATCGATCCTTGCATTACGATTGTGGTCGGAAATGACAGGTGGTTGCTCATAGCAGAGGTCGCTTATGACAGATTTTTACTGTATCGCTTAGTATACAAGGATTAGTAATCACACATACAACATCAGTAGAGACTTGCTCCTTCAGTATCAAGGACCGCTTAATGCAAAACCAGTTCCTCTTTGTGTCTGCTTTTTCAGAAGACTGGTCATTTACCCAAAGTACTCATCCTCTTAAACTGCTCAGTGAATTGCCATGAAACTTGATGCATGCACACAAGTGATGACATAAAGAATGATCCCAACTGATCATAAGTCATAGAGGACATAAAGAATGATCCCAAGTGATCATAAGTCATTGAGGACATAATTGATCCTTAATCTTAAGTCATAAGAGGACATAATGATCTCCAGTGATCTGGAGTGATCAGATAAAATAATGGTTATAGATGATCATACTGAATTTAATATTTGGAGAATTAGCCATGTTCTTTTAAGTTGAGACTGTAACTTTGAAGTATTGTATCTGCAAATATTGAGGTATCAGAGGTTAAAGAATTTTACATAAGTGCTCTTTTAATGCAAAATTTTGGAAACAAATAGAATTTCTATGTTTTATAGACTTAAATAACAAGGCATAGAAATTAAGGAATTTTATATGTCATTTTATTTAATATGGGCATAATTGATAGATTCTTAGATCATAGGACACAGTATTCTGTTGTTGTTAAATGTATTGCAAAGGGGGCATAGTGTATGATTTAAACAACCTTTAGACAGTTTTCATGTTATACATAATAGCAGTGTCTTTTAACATTATAAATATGGAATGGGTTTATGAGACATTACTCAAAAGGTTTTACCATGAGTTGGAGTTTTTCATGGTTTGACTCCTTGTATATTAATTTTTTAGATACCAAGGAGATGGTGGCCTGGATGAAGGGACATGAATCAGCTATTAATAATATCTCTGTCCATGCCTCAGGCCGTTATGCCCTGACCACCTCCAGCGACACTGCACTTCTGTGGGATCTGGACACTTTTCAGAGGAAGAGGAGACTTACCATTAAGGAAGATGTAGGAATTGTGCAGGTACGGCAGATTCATTATTCCAACTGATTCTTTACAGAACATGTGAAACCATCTTATTTATTGTTTTAAAGATTAATTTTTAATTAATTTTAATAAAGGTGCTTTAAGCAATTATCAGGAACTCTTGGCAGCTCAAGTGTTTGTGTTAGGATGCTCATGATATGGAAAGGAATCTGGAAAATACTGATGACATCAAGAGCTTCAATGGGTTTTAACTTTCACAATCGTATTTTTATCACAATTTATATACAGCCATCCAATGGGTATTAAGTAGTGATACCAGTCACAAATGATAGACCCCCAAGTATGACTTTAATTTTGTCCTACACGTTCAAGAATTTCTTCATATCTGAAAAAAAATATGAAAATAAACATATTTAGGATTCAAGTGCAATAGTTTTTTTTTTCTCCTAATTATCTGCAAGTTTCAAAAGTACTGAGGATAAAATTATCAAAATGCAGATCAAGAATGAGGGTCATCATTGAACATAAAAAATTTATCACATAAGGCAACAGTAAATATTATCTGAGCAAAACAGGGCTTTTAAAAATTTGATGAAGTCTAATCTAATCTAATCTAATTAATGTTTTTTAAGTAAAACCCCCACTAGCCAAAAGGTCTGAAACACTTGCCTTTAACAGTCATTGACATCTCACCTCTGTCCACATGGATTTGAGTCTATGTTTGTCCATTGTAGGTATGTGAGAAAACTTGTTAGTAGCTTTTCATGGGTTGGTTCTTCCCTGGGTTCTCTTGATTTCTACCTCCACCATAATACTGGCCTTCATGAATAGCCAGCCTGTCATATGCTGAAAAGTGTAATTAAACCCAACTACCACAAACAAAAGAAATCAACAAGTTTAGTTGTGAATGTTCCACTTGCTGTTGCATAATGTTAATGAAATGACTGGTTTTATTTTTTTATTGTTTTAAAATTCAAAAATATCTCATAATATGGAGTTGATGTGTACACAATAGTCTGCACTTGTATTAAACTTGGATCTACTGTAAGCTCTGGACCTGCTGATGCATAATGCACTGGCAGACCTGGGTCTATGCAGTTTGGTGGGAGCAATCAGCAGAACAAACAACATAAACCCTGCTCTGCTAGCGCATTATTCCACAGCAGATCAAATTTTATGTTGTTTGTTGTTGGACCCAACTAACAAGCGAGTATATACGGTATATACTTACAAATTACTATGGTCTTAAATCATTTGCACTACATCAGAGTTTGTATTGGCTTTATCTACCTCAGCTGTGTTGAATGAGGGAGCTTTTGCCTGGAGTGATGAAAACAGTCTAAAGGCTCATGGCAAAGGATTTTATGTTCTAATGGATATAAATTTATATCTGAATTTTGTGCACATATATCGTTTTGTATCCAAGATTTATACAATCAAGAAACAAAGATTTGTTAATTTAACAAGTTAGAGTAAATGTTTTGGAAAAATGAAATGGCCCCCCACCCCCCTTCAAATTTATGATCTGCTGTTTTTATCAAATGTTTCACTGTTCCATGCTTTTGTAGGTTTTCTTCTTACCAATGAGCAACACAATCATCACTGGATGCAGGGATGATACGATATTTGCCTGGGAGACAGACTCTTTAAATTTCAAATACCAGCTGCCAGTTCCTGCAGAAAATTCCTCACATTACAAAGCTTTTGCTGCTACAAGGTAAAGATTTGTCATAGAAATTACATACCATAAATACTCACTTATGAGTCGAGTCCAACTGCAAACTGCAAAAACCCAGATCTGCCATTGCATAATGTGTTGGTAGATGTGAGTTTTATGCAGTTTGTAAGCATTAATCAGAGGAACAATAACATAGATCCTGATCTGAAAGCACATTATGTTATGGCAGATCGCGGTATGTTGTTTGCAGTTGGGCTCAGCTATTGGTAAATTTTATTGTTTGGTTATCAAATTAATGAAGATGTATAACCAGTGGAAGACAATTTTACTATTCTGTCCTTAGTGGATTGCCTGTTTTATCATTTGAGCCCTGCTTGACAAAGTCAGCAGGTCCCTGTTAGAGCAATCACTCAAATATGTCTGTCTGTCTGTCTGTAAATCTTTTTTGTTTGTCATCAGTTTGGTTTCTGTAAGATTACTTTGTTTGCTGGGAACAGTTGGCTTTCGGCCAGATTTGGCATGCAGCTTTATAATGTTGAAACCTTGAATGTATTTGGTTTTCAGCATTTCACAACAATATACAAGTTATAGCCCCAGATTGCTTATCCCCATCAAAAAACTGTAAAAATAACTAAATTCAGTTTCAAGTTATACCTTTGTGCACAGTCATGATGGTCATGTGTTTTAATGACCAGGATTGAATTACATAAGATACAATTAGGCTTTTGAGCATTCCACATGCTCATAAATCTTTTTGTGTGTTGTAACTGTGCCCAAATCTCTAGACATTTATCAGTTGGTTTTTTTAAAATTCAAAGTTAGTTTTAAAGATAGAACCTCAGGTGTTTGGGCCACAATGAAGTATCTGACCAGGAATTTCAAATAGGTTTCAAGGTACTAGGTTTATGGGGACATCTAAAACCTCCCAGGAACAGAAGTATTTTTTATTAACCAGCACTAGTTTCCTGGGCTAATGAATTTATTTGGCTAGGATCAATCTCTGCTCATACCTTTGGTTTCTGAAACATATTTTAAGAATATGGATTGTTTCATTTCAGCCAAATTTGTCAAGCAGCTTGTTGTTAATGAAACCTTGAATAAATTGTATTTTAAGCATTCCTGAACATAATTTTAAGCTCCTGATTTCTTGTCCTCCTAATTTGGGTTTTTCGTAATATAACTTTACTGACAGTCATTGGACTTCAAATACATTTGGTGTGCAGCTTTATTAATGAGACCTGAGCTTGATTTCAATGACAATGTTTTTTAGAGGAGTTATGGTCCCTGATTGCTCATTCACCTAACTTTGCTTTTGCAACGTAACTTTGCCAAAGGTTATTGGCTTTCGGCTAGAGTTGGCATGCAGCTTTATACAATATGGAATGATTTGATTTCCAGTCTTACAAGCCACAGCCCTTGAGTGATTATCCACATAAATTCTTGTTTCTGTAGCATAACTTTACCTTTGACTATTGCATTTCAACCAGATTTTGGTGTGCAGCTTTCTGTCCAAGAATTCTTGTGCTTTTTAATTTTCCCACATCTGCTTGCCTTGATATTCATTGTTGGATTACAATATCACTAATTTGCGGAATGATAGTTCATCTTTTTCACAACAATGGTTTTTGCAACTAGATTTCAAAAGAGCTTTATTTGCAACTTTAAATTGTTGCACTCTTGCATGAGTTTAATTGCCAGCATTTTATATCATCATTTAATAGAGTTATGGCCCATTGTGGTTGTTTGCACCCCCCATTGTTTCCACAGAATATCTCTGTTTAAGGCCTGTTTGAGCAAATTGTAGCAAGCTGGACCCCATTACTGATAGCTCTATTTATAATGGCTGGCAAATGAAGCAGTTAGTAATTTATGTTAAAGTGTTTCATAGCAAACACTTGTTCAATATTTCCTATGATCAGATTGTAATTTGGTTTACTTGGAATAATTTGCAGTGTAGTTTAATATGAAACAATGGCTTTCTTGTAGTTTATGCATATTTTGTATTTGAGAAGCACATCATTAGATTCTAGTGAAGATTATTCATTAAAAAAATACAAGTGACAAACTAATTTTTAAATCTGTATGATAAATCTAAATACAGTGATGCCTATTTTCTGTATTCCTCTTGTCATATATATAACAAAGGATGCACATTATACAGACTTCTAACAACTTATTCATTTTCACAGTTTTACATATCTTGGCAGTTGTTTAACTGTCTGAAATGGAATCAGTTGCAACCAAAAGGAAGTTAGCTATACTTACACTTTGTTGTCATATATAAATGTCATTTCTGCCTTATGGCTGCCTCAATATATTTGATCTCACTTGTGTTAAGAAGAAAGGCACATAGATAGCATAATAGTTAGATGTAGTCGTGTCTTTGTTTAATTTTTTAATTTTCTTTTCTGACGAAGATTTCATAGTGTAGCCATAGAATTTGACTGACAGACAAGATGTCACTTTCCATGTAGATACTGAAGACATCTAAAAAAGGGACTTGCAGTCCTGCGGAATGTCTGTGTTTGTGTCAGTCTCCAAAACTTGTGTGTATAATATTAGGATGTTTCTGGATATGCTTGCTGGCTGTCATCTTGGATCCACAATCTTTAAACAGGGTGTCGGGGGGTCTTTAGAGCATATTGATAAGGTGAATACTTTGAACCTCAGCAGTCCTATATTTAGCCCATGCTTAAACCAGTGTACGGGTATTTAGAGTTCATGGCATCCGGTCATGGTCAGTGGAGTCCTCTTGGTTTTCATACTGTGCTCCCCTTTTATGATGCTGCCTGTATCATCTACTATATATACTCCAGTCTAGTGCAAGCAATATATACCCTGATCTGCCATCACATAATGAGACAGCAAATCAAGGCTTGTGGTCTTCTGATTACTCATAACCAACTGCACAGATTAAGATCTGCCAGTGCATTATGCAGTGGCAGATCTGGTTCTGGATCTGTGCAGTTTGCAATTGGACTCAACTTATAAGTCAATATATATGGTTTAATAGTGACCCACATTATAAGTTAGTAAACCTTATTCTGAGGGACATCCCTCAAAGCTATGTAAATAAGTGAGATAGTCATATACTTAGAGACATCCCTCAGAGCTGTGGGTTATAAATGAGAGCCACATACTTAGGGACATCCCTCAAAGCTGGGTTATAAATGAGAGCCACATACTTAGGGGCATCCCTCAAAGCTGGGTTATAAATGAGAGCCACATACTTATGGACATCCCTCAAAGCTGTGGGTTATAAATGAGAGCCACATACTTAGGGACATCCCTCAAAGCTGTGGGTTATAAATGAAAGCCACGTACTTAGGGACATCCCTCAAAGCTGTGGGTTATAAATGAGTGCCACATACTTAGGGACATCCCTCAAAACTGTGTTATAAATGAGAGCCACATACTTAGGATCATCCCTCAAAGTCATGTGGTTTAAGTGAGAGAGCCATATATGTAGGGATGTTCAAACAAGGCTGTGTCTTCACAGCTGCTTAAAACAAAAATATATTATTTAGATCTTTGAAATCAGTTATTATAGCTGCCAACCCTCACGATTTTGGTGTGAATTTCACGACTTTTTCAGCGGTTCACAGATTCATGCTGAATGCAGAAAAATCATGAATTCCCCAATTCACAATTATTTTAAATCTTTAATAAAATAACCGATTTCTGGTTAAGTGCTAGTTGTGAAATCAGCAGTTGCCAAAACAGTCTGGTACTGCTGGTCGTGATATTAGTGGAAGTATAGCTGAATGGTACATTGGCCTGGTAGCAAGCATTTTTGCGTATTTTAATCTATATGTATAAGAGTAGTTTTACAAATGCTTTTGAGAGAAACTGGGGCCTAACCAGAATTTTACTCCGCACATGCTCCGTAAACACAGATTTGAATTACTATTCGGCACTGCATCTTGAAAATGTCTTCACATCAAGGAAAAAGAACTATTGCACAAAAAGTAAAGTTTAGTTTGAAATATGCCAAAAATTGGCTGTGCTTTCAGCCATCAAACACCAATATACATCATGCGTTTTGCACACAGTGTGCCACAAATTTTAGCATTGCACATGGTGGCAGAGACGATGTGAGGAAGGACATTGCTAGCAAAATGCCCATAGAAGTTGGGAAAATTAAGAACTCACAGTAGATTTCAGCTCTGAAATATTTTAAGCCATCAACGGAAGACCTACAAGCTAGCAACACTGAAGCATTGTTTGTGAGTTTTCTTGTTGAACACAATCTACCTTTATCAGGGGGCCTCGAGTGGCTGAGTGGTCTAAAGCGCTCACCATTCCAGATCACTGCCATCTCACCTCAGTCTGTGTGGGTTTGAGTCCAAGGCTCAGCTAGCGTGGGTACGTGGGAAAGCCTGCCAGTAGCTTCTCGTGGGTCGGGGTCGGTGGTTCTTCCCTGGGTTTTCCAGGGTTCTTCCTCCACCAGTTATACTGGCCGCCATGTATAGCCTATATTGTGCTGAAAATTGGCGTTAAACCATTGAACAACAACAACAACAACCTTTATCAGCTGGAGACCATGCTAAACATTCGTTCCGACAAATATTCCCAGATTCGAAGATCGCATCACGAATTCATATCAAAATTCACTAATTTTTATACCTATTTTCACTAATTGCGAGCCTGGAGGGTTGGCAGCTATGCTTGTTCTTGTGAATCAAAAACTCAAATAAATTGAAATAAATTAAGCAAAAATAATTAATTCACAAATCCTTCTGACATGGGCAAAGGTGTAAGGAGAATAAAAGTGCTTTGCAATCCTTGGTTAATACTGTTACTGTAACAGTAATTATTACTCACTATGAAGATAGTTAAATGTTTCATTTTTTCCAGAGATGGCCGAGTCCTTGCTGCAGCAGGTAGATCAAGATTTATCCATCTTTTTGCTCTAGACACAAAAAAACTAATACGTATTGTGGAGATGCCAAACAAAGTCACCGCTGTCAAACAAGTTTTGTTTCTTCCTGATAACTTTGACCATGGAGCTAATCAGGTAGGCTGTTGGGCAATGTGATGTTAAAGTTTTCATATAATGCAGTTGTGGGTGTTGATGCTGATATATTTTATAGCAATAAAATGGTCTTTTTGACATAAAAATGCTGACAACATAAATAGTTTTCATATGATGTCATATGTTTATCCCTTGAAGCTAATCAGGTAGGCTGTTGGGCAATGCGATGTTAAAGTTTTCATACAATGCAGTTGTGGGTGTTGATACTGATATATTTTATAGCAGTAAAATGGTCTTTTTGACATAACGATACTGACAACATAAATAGTTTTCATATGATGTCATTTGTTTATCCCTTGAAATCACTGCAATCTTTTGAGTCATCCTTCAGTATAAAATGTATGGAAGAAACCGATCCTATGAAAAAACTTTGGTAGCCAGTTTGTTTGGGGGCATACATTTATGTGGATAAAAAGTGATATTTCTATAAATGTGTCTTCATATGTGTAACAAATATTCCTATCATTTGTAATTCTGCAGCAGTTTAACCTTTCCTCAGGGGAGGTAAATGTTACTGTAGAGGAAAAATATTATGGTGAAGCTGCTGTGATTATGGTGATAGTATTGATGAAGATGGTAAAAACTGCATTGATAAATGTGATAATGGCAATAATAATGATAATGTTTATAAAGATGACTGATGTACTGACTTTACAAAGAATGATAGTATGTATGGATTTTGTATGCCGATCTTGAGTAGGGTATATGGCTTTTTCCATGCTGTAGTCATGCTATCTGCTTCATGTTCAATGTCACAGCAAGGGAAAATGTCATTCTTTGACTTGTACTCTTGTTTGGAGTACATGTTTGAACCACCAAGGATATTGTAATAAAACTATAACCATATATCATGACTAGACAGTGTGTCAAATCAAGATGAAGGTCACAGGATGTGTTTAACATAAATCACTGTTCTCTTTCCATGTGCAGATACAACTTTTAAATCACTGAATATATTTTAATGAATCTTTAATCATTTGGGTATTAAATTTGCAGACTTGCTAAATTTGAATTTTGCATCATTTTTATTTTATCTCATCTGCAGTGAAGGTGAGATAAAGCAGGTGCACTCTATGTCTATCCATCTGTTTGGCTGTCCATCAGATGTCAGCATTTGCTTAAAGTTCTTTTGAAGGGCAGTATCTGTTTTCATCAAGGGTTTATCATCAGACTTTCAAGGAGAAAAAATTATCCCTTGTGATTGACAGCCAAGGAGCTCAAAGGTCAAGGTCACAGGGAGCAGTTGTAGGTGGGCAGTGGTTAAAATATTTAGTTCAGGCAGTTCTATCTTTCATTGCTGTGGATGAAATGACATTGGACAAAGTTGAAAATATTTCTATGGGATATAAATATAACTAATGGTGTGAAGGTCAGTGATAAAGGTTGCATTGTTTGGTTTCATATATTGGGGTGAGGATTTGTATGATGTTTCTATGGGTAGTTATTACACCTCAACCAAACTCACCTGTGTGCATATTACTTTCATAGGGATGTTAGATCCACCCATTAAAGGTGATAGTCAGAGGGTGAATTGTTGTTTATTTTTTGGGGGATGGGTGGGTTGGGGATAAATTGTTAAAAGCTGTATGTGCAGAGGCTATATCTTCTGTTTCCAGTATTGTTGTCATATTTATAACATTGGCAGAGGAACAGAGTATTAAAAGTTCAGGGGTCAAGGTCATAGTTTGTTTTGTCATGTGTTACTATGACTGCTGTTGTATCATTGCATGTGAGATGAAAAGTTAACCGATTTATATTCTAGTTTTGTAATATCAGGATAGTCTTGACAGTGAAACACTTTGTGTGTTTATTGATAGAGCAAGTGCTAAGATAGTAACAAATTGTTACAAGTCAAGATCATCAAAAGTTATTCACATAAAATTAGCACTGTAGGCATATGTCATAATAAAAGTTAGCATGCTACACATATATCATAAATAAAAATTAGCACTCAGCACGTCATAAGAAAAATGAGCACTCTATACATGTCATAATAAAAATTAGCACACACATAAAATTAGCACTCCAGGCATATTTCATGTGAATAACTTTTGATGATCTTGACTTGTTACAATTTGTTATTATCTTAGCACTTGCTCTATCAGTAAACACGCAGTCATTTGTCTATATTCACGTCAATGAACAATGTGTTGTGTGTTATCTGACATGTGCAATACACACTACAGTTTGGATGCATACGCTTCATATATGGAGTTTGTGGATATATATTTTTTTTAATGCTCATGATGAAAAAAAGGAGGAATAAATGATAACAATACAAGGTTAGTTTCTTTAATTTTATTATCAAATAAGCATTATGTTTATCCATTTTTTTCAACATGCAGGAGGTGGGGCGCAAATTCAACAAAAATTTATTTTGTTTCTTAAGTCTTGGGATGTATGACCTAGGTGAAAATAAGTTTCACCATAAGTTTGGGACAGGAAGATTTTTTTAATTATTTTTTTCTTGTCCCAATATATGCAGTAAATATGGTAATCCAAATTAAAATAAAGATTTCAAAAGCAAATTGAGATGAAATGTAATCCATTAACAACTCTCTAGAGTTTTAGTAATGTTCAGGAACTACTGATATAATTAATGTCACAGATTTATACTTAAACAATTAGGTAATTAATTTAAACAATTAGGTAATTAATTAATGTACTGCTCTCCTTCATAGAAAAATTTTCTTTTAAGGAATATTGCTTATCCTTGGCACTGTGTTCATAATTATAAATCAGTTGTTTCAATTTTAGACTTGTATCCTTTAAAAGTAAATAAACTTATCAATTTCCACTGGGCCGCTCTGGTGGTCTAGAGGTTAGAGCATCCACATTGGATGCAGGAGGTCATGGGTTTGAACCCTGGCAGAGTCATACCAAAGACTTATTTAAATGGTACTAACAGCTGCCTCGCCAAGCTTAGCATTAAGAGGTTAGTGTTAGGACTGGTCGGCCTTGTGTCAGAATAATGTGTCTGGGTGGGACATCATGCTACATGTCTGCGGCATGATGCCTCAATGCTACACATCACTATAAACTGCCACACTGCAGACATCGTAGTGATATGACTGAACATTTTTTAAAGCTATGTTAAAAATCTAAATCACACACATGCAAACACAAATTCCACAGGAGGAACTTTTTAAAAAATGCCAAGTCTTTTCGTAAAATGTTTAATGTTAAATTTGATTGGCACTTATGCCCATATAATGGTTTTATGCATGAAAAATAGCTACATATCTGCAATCATAAAGTTGGCTTTTGTAGTTTCACAGTCTATCATCTTGACAGATATAGTAAGTTCTAACTGTAAATAAATTTACTCAAATATAGATAAATCCAAATATTACACTGCCTACCAGCAGAATCTCATTAACAGTAATTAATTTGTTGTTTTACCATGTGATCCAACAACAAGCCCGATAGGCAGCAAGTAAAGCAGCTAAAAATAGCTAATTGCTTCTCAGTTTCAAGGTACATGTACAACACCCCTATACAAAATCCATTACAAAACTGGCAATAAATTAATAAATTATCAGTATTTTGTTATTTTACTAAGTCACAATCATGGTCTGTTAATAATGTTGCAAAGAGATATATTTTCTTTGGATATTTTTGGCAAGTTGCAAGTAATGATCATAATTCAGATCCTGTTGCCTGGATTTTGGCATCTTTCTTCATAATCAGTGACAGAATTAGATAAATTCTAGTAATCTTGGTAAGAGTAACCTTTAGGCCTCTTGTTGTACCTACTGCAGTTGCACACAAAAGAACACCTGACAATCAGTGCCATTTGCATATGTGTGCACTGGACCCAAGAACTCCCAATCAGTGTTGCAATCTCACTCACATCTCAGTGCTCACACCGTTTTGTGTTTCAGCCTCACTCGGTGGTAAAGATCAAAAAGATAACTTGACTTTGTAATGACACTGACATTTCTCAGCTCATATTGCGTACAATATCTAACAAAAATCAGTACACCAATATATTGTGACAGAAGATCCAACCTAATGTAATGGCTGTGTTAATACTACTATCCCTGAATATTACATACAAAAAAAACCATTCAGATGTAGACACTGTAGATTACAAAACTAGCTTCAAAGATTAAGTAGCTCTTTGACAACTGAGCTTGAATTAGCGAAACATTAGAAGATATGTCAAACATAACCCCTTAAAACACCTTGAGTTGTGAAGAAAGTTATTTTAAAACTCTGTTTTTGGTCAAAGATTACAGAATGCATTCATCATAATTCCTTTAAAGAAATCACAAATATAATCTAACCATTACCAGTGTATGCATTCAGCTTGCATATTAATAGTATTAAAAGGAAAGACATACAGTTAAAAAAATTCAGTAGTAGAGCTGGCAAAAATAAAATTTTATTTGATATGAAATCACACTGAAAGTCTTTAAAGCAATGAATTTTTTTAAAGTTTTAAAAGAAAAAAATTTATGCTTCATTTCTGCATGATATGATAAATAAAATCCATTGCAGGTTATGGCCAAACTGGATATGGATTTTGTGGGTGTGCTGTAACACTCATCACATGTATAGTTACTTGTATTTGTTAGATTTATTAATTGTCTGTAGATGTGTTTATATAAAATCTGTGAAATATAGGTCTTTCAACAATTATCCCGACAAAAGTTGTTTTCAGTTATTCCTCTTTAGTTTTAATTTCTCTGCATATACACTGTTCGTTTCATATAAAAACATAATATAATTATTCTACATTTATAATAATTAATATTTTACCTTCATAATTGGAATGGATTGATCACATTGTGATCTTTGATAAATATTTTATTTGGATAATAGATTCTGTCAATTTGTTTTTCAAGTGGTTTTGATCCTTCCAACCTTTGGAACATTTTTTGGGGTTGCTAAGGCAACCAAAACAAATTCTGTTATTAATTTTCATTGTCTTTATGATTAGTATTGGTTTCTTATCATTTACCTATAATTTAATAGAGTTAATTTTTATGAAGACAATTTGCAATTAATTGAAAAATATATAGAAGTATTGCATTATCTTAATGTTATAACATACTGAAATGTTTGGACATGTTAGATGTGGAACTCTAATTATCCAAGCTTTTAGGCCTAGAAATAATAAACTGTGGATGTAGGTGATATGTAGACACAAATTATATTTTATGGAAAAATGTACATTATATTTTAAAAAATTCCAACAAATTCTTTCCTTCCTATTTCACAGTTTGGGTGTTTTGGTAATCATAAACATATATCAGTTCCACTAATTTTTGTGTTAGCAGTCTGCATCACTTTGTAAAATGTCATCCAATTTAAATATAAATACTCATTTTGAAGCAGTTATTTGTATTTGGTTCAGAAAGTCCTTAGCATTCTGAAATAGCTCAATATACACAGATGGGGCACTTTGAAACAAATCAGCAATGCAGCACCTCCAGGGTTAAATGTCCACTTATGCCATCATCATCAAGTCCTATAGTACAGTAACAATCAGGATTAGTGAATGCCTGCAATAATTATATATATGAGTTATGTTTTTAGTAACAAACACAACATACCTGAATAACATCAGCTGTACAGTATATTCACAAATTAAAGACTTGGAAAAGCTAGGCTTTGTAGGACTACACCATGCTGTTTTACATAATCTACAGGAAAAATAATTATGACAGATTACATTCAGATTGGTATGTTAGGGATGTTCCATTTGTACCATATAGGGATCTTCCAACTGCTCTACATACACTATGATGTATTCTTGGTTTCACCATCTACTTGCACCAACCCAGCAGTTCTCTGAACTTGCCACTACCCCTGTTTTTAAGTGATAAATATTGTGTCACAATACTAATGATGATATATAGTTCTAATGGTCATGCTACTCTTTCAGACACTAGGAGTACTGTGTCAAGATGGTATCATGCGTTTCATCAATATCCATACCTGCAAGCTTCTGTTTGATGTCGGCACCATTGAAAACAAGATTAACAATGCCACAGTCAGTCCTAATGGAAGATTTGTGGTAACTGTTAATGAAGATGGAAGCATGAATATCTACAATCTTCAGGCTTTGTCAGCAGATATCAACCAGGTACCTTATTTACTCATGTCATTCATCTAGCCAAAAATAGTATCAATCTAAATTTGTTATCCCATAATGTTCTGGCAGATCAGGGTCTATTTGGTTTGCTGGGAATCATCAGTAGAATGAACAGTGCATATAAGGTAAATATATTCTTTCATAAATATGTTTTTTTTCCATAAATAATTTTATCAGACCTTCTCAAATGTGACCTTATTCTGGAAGTTAACTGGCTAAATAATCTACATTATGAAGAATATCGATATAATTGGTTTTCAGGATCTTGGACGATTGCTTGCGAAATATTGGAGTCTCACTTATTTTATGCCCCCCCCCCCCATTTTTATGTAGTAAAACAATTAAAGAGTTAATGTTGGGTTGAATTTGCTGGATATCTTTTGCCAGTATAAGGTCATGATCTAGAAAAGAGGGAGTAAAAGTACCCTGTCTGTAATTGAAGATCATGGGCTTCTGTTATCAAATGCACAAAGAAAATGGTATATTGGTTGAAGAAAGCTTTCTCAGTATAACACACTTATTGAGATAACATTGGTTTTCTGCAACAAAATGGCAGTGTTTACCAATTTATGGCAGGTCATAATTTGCTAGATTACCAAAGGTCTCATATTTGTCGTTGAATTTATTATTTTCTTTCACTCTACAATTATTGTGATTATTAAAATTATATAAGAACGTTTCTTTTTGATTTAATAAGGGACAGAAGTTGCAAACATGCCATTTTAAATCCACTCTTTCCCAGAGTTCATCAAACTACAATACACATTTGTATAACAATACATCATACTGATGACATATTATAATGGTCATTTCATTTCATGCTGTACAGTAAGTGTTGATTTCACAAAAGCAGTCTACCATATATACCATGAACCACAAGATTTGGGTATCTATAGAGTTTGGCAAATTTTCCATCTCCAGGTCTTTTTTAAAAGGAAAACTTTGGTAAAAAGGTTTAATTTCTTCTCTGACAAAGACATTACCTGATCACATTAAAAATAGGAAGTTAATCTTTGTTACCTCAGATTCCAGACCTCTCTGGAGAATGTATGTGTGTGTGCGTGTGCGTGCATGCATGCATGCATGCATGTATGTATCTATGTATGCATGCATGCATGCATGTATGTATGTATGTATGTATGTATGTATGTATGTATGTATGTATGTATGTATGAATGTATGTATGTATGCATGCATGAATGTATGTATGTATTATATAGACTATGATATTATTTTCAGATTATGCTTTTTTGTCACTTACAGTAGTAATATTTATGCTTATACATCTCTAGAGGTTGGCATGTATCTGTAACATGTACAATAAAACCTCATGATGTAATGAATGTCCAAGGCATGCCATTCATTTCAGATTCATTTCACTATCCAAAATGTACCTATTCTCTATGTAACATGTACAATAACACCTGATGACATCATGAATGACCTGGGCATCCCATTGCATTTCAGATTCATTTCGCTATCCAAAATGTATTTTTTCTATATGTAACATGTACAATAACACCTCATGAGATCATGAATGACCGAGGCATCCCATTGTATTTTAAATTCATTACATTATTCTGCAGTTTTGCAGTTTTAAATTCAGTATTTTACTTTATATCATAAATGGAATGTTTTTAATCATTTTAAATCAAATTTATAAAACTTTGAAAAAATTTCAATCGTTTGATTTGCAAGGCTTGTAAAAGAAATTATACAGCTCATTTCATAACTATGATTGGAATTGAGTACTCATCAAAGAACCTTAGTATTTTTGTGTCTTCAAATTCTTCTGGAATTAGTACAATCAACAGATTTGTGACAAAAGATATTTGCATTAATGGTAGACATATTTACCACATTGCATCAAATTGTTTAATGCAGCTGCATAATATTTCCACAAACTCAATTATCTTGCTGAATTTGTGAAACTGTACACTTGGGGAAAATTTTATGGGTGCAAAACTTATGGTACAGTCTTTCACAGTAGGAAAGAGCATCTAAGAAGGGGAATGGAAGAGAGGCTTGTAATGTTTAAATTGCTTTGTTTCTGTTTGTTTTAGCCACCTGCTCCCTTAGTTAAAGTTGTAACAGGTAACAAAATGTCGGAGACTATGACAACTGACAAATCAGAGAAGCTAAAAGAGAGTAAGCTAAGAGCTAAGTCGGCTCCTGTCCGAGGGAAAGAAAATAAACTAAGGGAAGAAGAGGATTGGGGACAGGTAAGAATACATTGGTAAATCAGTAATTCTATTACACAGTTTAATCTAGTTATTTCAGTATTCTGTTCTTTATCTCCTGATATTCTTGATTACCTGCATTTTTTTAAACAAATTTTATTTTGAAGGTCTACTTGCACAGAAAAATGAATGTTAGAATTTTATTTGCATATTAAAATATTTATTTCCTTGTCAGCCCAAATCAATTTATTAACAAAATAAAGCTTTTCTTTTCTGGAATATATTTTTCATCTAAAATAAAACCATATCCACATGAAAGAAGACAGAAAATCTTCTAAAATCTCCAGGACTGCCATTGATAAGGCGTTCCCTGATGAACAGCATCAGATTTGATCTTTTCCACCAGATTATCTACATTTTGGATATTTGCTTGCCATGTGAAGATTAACTTGCCAAAGGAGAAGGAAATTTTGAAGACCTGAGATATTACAGTACTCAGCTGTGCATAATGTGTGGGCAGATCTGGGTCTTTGCATTTTGTTGGGAATAATCAGCAGAACAAAGAATATAATTTCTGATCTGCTGGTATATTATGTGTCATAGCAAATAATGGTCTGTGCTGTTTGCAGTCATGCTCAGCCTATAAGCAAGTATATATGGCCCATGTTCTTGTTGTATGCAGTTCAGAACAATATGGTGGTGTTCCTGTGGAAGGGAGATGTATGCAGTTCAGAACGTTGTGGGTTTGAACTCCAGTCGAATCATACCAAACACTTATAAAAATGGTACTCAAGCTGCCTTGCTAGGCACTCAGCATTAAGAGGTTAGTGTTAGGACTGGTCGGCCTGGTGTCAGGATAATGTGACTGGGTGGGACATGATGCTACATGTTGCAGCATGATGCCCCAGTGCTATACATCACTATAAACATGCACACTGCAGACATCATAGCGATATGACTGAAAAATTGTTAAAGCTACATTAAAAATCCAAATTACACACACACACAGATTTGTATTTACTTCTTATGGGGGATGAGTATTTGTAATGAAATGAAATAAATTTTTCTGTCCATGGGAGATGTGTCTTTTGTTATGTGTGAGCTAATCATATGAGATTCTGGGTAACATAGGAGTGTAAGCCATTGTTGTCATCTAAATAATACATATGATTGCCCTCCTTCTGACAGTGTAGATTAGGTTCACGTTACAAGAAGACTATTGGCCATGAACATGTGACTTTTGAATGCTATCCCCTCCTTTCCTAGGGCTGCATCCAGGACCTGTGGTCATCTACTCATCCTGTTAAAAGCAAACATGATCACTGTCTCTTATCAGTGGTGTAGATGGAGTTACGAGTTCAACTGAGTAACAGATGGATGGGTGCATAGAGAGACGCATGAGCGGATAGATATGTAGTATATCTGCAGATTATTGTTCCAATGATTACATTTCAAAATAAATAACTGAATAGGCCTGTTTGTATTTTTTCTTGTAGAGGGATCTGCCACAAGGATTGGACATGGAGAGGTTGAGAGCAATTCTCAAAGGCTATTATGAATACCCAGCCAAGTACAGGTACTAAATGATTTTGTTTTTGCTGCTAATGTGAGTCATGTTTATTGATCTATCTTTATGGCAGAAATATTTAGTTAGAATTTTTGGTTTCTTGAAATGTGCTACCCATTCATAATACCTTATAGGAGTATAGTCTCTATGTTACAAATCCAACTCACCAAAGCTAGTTTTTAGCAATAAAGGTTGAGAGGAATCAGCCTATAGCATATATCCATTACAGGTGCAACAATTGATCCATGTCAGTACATAGCCAGTATAGTGCCACAGTATCCAGGTTCCAGTATGGACCCAGTTTGGTCCATAGCCTTAACAGACCAATGTTGAATGGCTCCAGTATAGCCCATCACAGCCCACCAACCCTCTTGGCCCACCACTACTTACCAGTTCTGTCTTGTGGTGACAGTTACTGTCCTGTATGCCCATTACCATGCTTGAACCATAGACAGCACATTCAGTGATCATCTTTTGATTACAGTATTTTGTTGTGGTTGAATTCTTAGTCTAGTTTGCCATCAGTATTGGCAGGCTTCACTAGGCCCTCACATGTATTGCAGGAGGTGGTCCAGTTTGCAATGTTTTGGCAGGCTTCTTCTGGCCATCACATGCATTACAGGATGTAATCTAATTTGCCATTAGTCTCAGTAGTCTGGCCAGGTCATTGCATGCATTGCAGGAGGTGGTCTAGTTTGCTATCAGTTTTGGCAGGCCTCACCAGGCCCTCATGTGCATTGAAGATGTACATGTCACCCCATTCTTAAGAATAGAACAACTTGTGCTTAGAAGCTCCTCCGTAACCATTACTCAATCCAGTGGATGTCTAGCGAAGAATCACCTTTGTTGTATCAAGGAAGTTTGGTCTGTTGCCACCTGAATTTCGCCACCTTTGACTCCATTAGTGGTGAAAAATGCATTTCTCTAAACTTTCGGCTTAAAGAGCATCATAAGGTCACACTTCAATTCCTGCCGTTGTCATTAAACCATATTTCAGTGGTCATGTGGAGGAAGTCCATAGTCAGTGACACAAATGTCTTACAGGTCCAGTGCCCTATACACCATCATTCATTCCAGATCAGGTAAAAGAGAAACAAGAAGGATCCCTCAAGGGAATGCCCAATGGAGAAACAGTCCTACAGGGCACAATCTGGTCAAAACAGTGTTTACCAAGGGCCAGTTACAACAGGCCTTGAGATGGAGATTTTTTTTCTCTCCACACCAGCTTCCTTTCCAAAAGAAAAGCTCATTCTGCCTTTTTAACATAAGCTGGTGGTGGGAAGACTCAATCACTTTGACATAGAATAGGAAAGTTATCTATGGATCCTGCAGGTCATCTCAGAGGGCCTCCAGATAAGTTAAGCAGCCCTGTTCCCATTGTCCAGGCTTGCTTTGCTACAGACGTAACAGAAGATCCCTTCATAGCTGTCGTTGCAGCAGAAAATTGATTATCTTCTCCAAAAAAGATCAGTGGAGATTGTTCAGAACACAAAATCGTCATGACTTTTTTGAAGACTTTTCTTGGCACTGAAGGGACACTAAAGCGAGCCATAAACAAGTTCTCTCAACCTTTTCTGCTGGGCACCATGGTTCAGAATGAAGATAATGAAACTTGTTCTCAATGCCATTCAGTAAAGAGATTTTGAAATCAGTTCATATCTGCAGAATGCATACTTCAGTGATCCAATAAACAAGTCCTCAAGGAATTACTGAAGTTCACTTTCACAGATAACAAGGCACTCCCTTTTAGTTTCACCACCAGACATGGTCTCTTCACAACAATTAATGACAGAGTAGTGTCTCACTTCAGAACCATCAGTGACTTCCAGCTACCTATACAACATTGTGCAAATATACCAGTGAGTTATATTCTAAGACAAGACAATTCCAGTGTTTCACTTCTGCTAGGCTTGAATTCCTGTCAACAATGAAAAACACAATATCTATCCAGACGAACATTTTCCTGACTATAGTATGGAGTTTAACATACATTTGACTAGGATGTCTCCTTCAGGAAGGTGCCTTGAAAATTACCCCGATAGTGTCTTCACTCCTGACAAAGAACTGCAAATAAGCCTGTAAATTCACCTGCAGTTTTTACACAAGGTCTTATTTGGTTCTAAGTTATAATGGTGCTGATCTGATGTCCAATAGAGCCACATTGGTGGCTATCTTGAAAATATTGTTATTGCTGTGTTAATTTATCAGTAGAATTATAATTATGTCTAGCTGGTCCTAAATGAAAATGATGCAAGCTGACTTTCTATATGACCACTATAGTGGCCATCTTGAAAATATTGTTATCTCTACTCCCAAACAGATGGCTATATCAACATTGGGTTTTCAACAATGTATTTCTTATCATACCTTTTGTTGTACATTTCAGAATGTTCATCTGGCGATCAGTATTGAGGCTACCAGAAAATCATTCTGCCTATGCAGCCCTTGTGGACAAAGGCACCCATCCTGCCTATGCAAAACTGCATGAAGAGTACCCCATCAAGAGTAGACGGCTTCTTAGAATATTACAAAGGTATACTGTAGGACACACAGTACTAATTATACAGAAGAACTGTGAACCAGTCTAGAAATGGGTGAACAGATAATAGAGTATTTACAGGTTTGGTGGTCCATAATTGGTTAATAATGAAAATTAAAATTTTAGTAAAAATATCTTTTGAGAGCTTATCCTATATGTAATTTTTTAAAAAATACAGACAAATTTCTACTGATGTAATTTTAGTATTTTTACAGGCTTGACTCAGGAGTACTCAGTAATGAAAGTAGCACCTGATTCATTTGGTGCAGAATCAATAACATGTGCTTCATGCACATGTAAATAAACAAAATGTGGCTCATATGGTGTTCTCCACACATAAGCTTGCACCAAGGTTAGATGTGCATGGAGAATTATAGGCCTCACCATCAGCACCCAGAAATTTTAAGTTATTGAATTTTGAATATGATGGTGTTTCCATATGTTTACTATTGGTGTTGAATTAGTACCGTGTGTCCTGTAAATGCATCTGGAAAAATAACTGTGTATAATTGATTTGATTTTTGGTATTAATTTAGGCTTAGAAGGATTTTTCCACTTGAGCCTATGGTGAGCTGTCTACTGTCTGTTACAAAGAATAGTCTGTCTTTTTAAATAATAGGCACTTTTCTATATTTCATTCTATTAGCCATTAGCCTCGAAAAGAAAGTCTAGCTATGTAAGGGGACATAAATCAAATTTTAATCCTAAGAGTAAATTATTAGACAGTGTTTACCTCCCTTGATATAGTTTTTCCATCATCTGTAAAGAACTTCTGAGCAGAATCATTTCGTTAGAAATACAAATAAAATGCTGTTTAAATATTTTCTGTCAAAATGGTTTATGAATATTTTCATCAGCATTCATATTATGTTCTTGTTTTAGTGGTGTTGTTATTTACTTGAAATCAAATACAAGTTATTTTCATCCTATTGATCCTGTGTAATGTGCTGCATCACCCTTCAGTCTATCAGTATTCTCAATACTTTGATTCATAATGCTTCTCGAGTTTTCTCTTTTGAATTCTAATGAAGGAATAGTTTGTTTTTATTTTTGACCATTTCTATCTATAAATTTATGTTTAAAAAGCTCTGGTTTTTGTCTGTGTTTTTGGAAGAAATCAAGGTAACTTAAAACAAGTTAACCTTGTTTAAAGTTAAAATAAAACTCTTGTGAACAAGTGTTTGCTTTGTTTACAAATATTTGTAAAGGTTGATTAAAAAAATGAAACGCTACTGTTTTGTGTTTTCTAATAAATTATGGCCTTCAGATTTTCTTTCTTTATAAAACTATATGTAGATACTAATAGGTAAATCCAACATGTGCAACCTGGTTTTATCAGGTACCTGGTGTAATTCACCGGTACAATTAAAATTGCTATCCAGTCCATGCTCTGGAGGAAGTTACACTTGCCTGAGGTAAACAGATGATATACTGAATTTGGGTATTCTGTGTAATATCTTTAAAACATCTAGCACGATTGCAGTAGTATAAGTCAACTGACTAAGTTTTTGACTCAATTCATGTTTTGTTTTCATAGTATGATTACAGTAATGAATGTTGTATATTTTAATATGAATTTTCGTAGCATTTAACTTGTGTATTTTGGTTTTAGTTTGGCTTTTGTATAACTTGCAAGGATTAGCTGAGAAAATGCATGAATCTGAGCATGGATGCCTTTTAAAAGTGACAGTTTGAGATGATGTATATGAAGTCCAGCCTTTTCATTTATCTTCAAAAATTTAAAAATAGAAACAATATAATGGCAGTCTTTTGACATCTCTTTATATGCTTGTATTACCTGTATACTTTGGGTTTTTTTCCAGAACATTGTCAGCTCTTGCCCACTGGTCCCCCATATTTGGTGAGACTCAGTATTTACCAGTGCTTGCATTTCCTTTTGTGAAACTCTTCCAGAATAATCATCTTGTATGTTTTGAGATTATAGCAACTATCATGGGTAAGTAAAACTTCATGTCAGATGTATTCCCTCTCCTTTATTTGAGTCTAACCCAAGTTCAGCTCACTAGAACTTCAAAGCGTTAGACTATGCACTTTGTCCATTGTACAAAATATTAATTTACTTGTTTTGTGAAACTGAATTGCATAGATGGTGAGTGAATATGTATGATGCTGAGAAATAAAGCAGCATGAGATGATGAAAATTAAGCAAATTATTTGTTTAGTTTAAGGCTTAATTCAAATTGGAAATACAGAGACCTTTGGATGTTTAAATAATTAGAAAAGAGAATAAAGATGAAACCATGATTGCAGTGTATAGTGTGTTTGATGCACCTTAGCTGCACATAAATTTAAAAACGTGAAAAGTACAATACAGATTTAAATAATTTCAAGCAATTCGAGTGGAAATATAAGTATAAACACATAAACTTAATTTTTGTTTTATTTGTTATCATTTTCATAAGCATCTAATATAACTTTGTCTGTCTGGGGGAAAATATGGCCAATATCAGGGATTACCCATTCGGATAAAAGTAACCATATTCTTCCTGTGGGGTAATTTCTTCACTGACTTGTGTCAACATTGCAGTCCATGTAAATTATGACAGGTTAACAAAGTGGCAGCTAATTATGCGTATCTCGTTAAATTTGCTGTACAACACCTGTAGTTATCTTATTAAATCTGATGTACGACACCAGGTAGTTACTCCAAAATGCTTGTTCGTGAGTTATTGAAGTATAGGTCAACAATTTTAAGAACTGCTAAAATTGTTTGGGAAATTTATACAAAAGCATGTTGAAGAATTGCTTAAAAATCAAAGAGATCATAATTGTCAGGTCATTCAAAATTTGGAGATGATTAAAGTTACCAGTGATAGGAAAGCAAATGGATTGTAATTAGAATTCTATGAAAAAATTATGATTTAGCTTGATGATTTTCTGATGTATTGAACATAATTTTATAGTGTACATTATTGTTAAATATAGCTTTTGTAGCAGAAACAGCTGATTTTTATTTTGCACACCTGGTTAAATGTCCAAGGAAGCTCATTATAATATAGTCCTACATCCATTTTGCATTGTCCAGCATTTGCTGTTTTTAAGTTTTTTTTCCAGAAACCAGTGAAAAATTTCAGACTAAATATCAGTTGAGAAAACTCAGAAATCCCTCTGACAACAAAATTAGACCAAGTTTAACAGATGGAATCCTGGCTAGATTGCCTTTGAAATTCATACAGTTTATGCTCATCTGCCATCTAATATGGCCACACTATGGAAAAGAATTAAAAAAATCTTTAAATCACTTCTCTAATCTGTGTAATATAATTTGACCAGATTTGACAGAAAGCATCCTGATATCAGGACATTTTGGATTTGCACAAATGATACAGATGTGCCAGTCCATAGGACAGCCATTACTTTAAATAGAAAAGACTTCAGATATCTTCTCAAAAACAGTCCAAAGTGTGGTGGGTTTTTTCTAACCAAATTTGTCTTTTTTACTTACCTGCTCTTGCATTGTGGCATTTGGCATTATATGTCAGCCATGTGAGTAATCAAATACCCTCTTTGACCTCTTGTAATGCTTTTGTTAAAAGGTTTCATTTATTAATCCCTTCACAGTGAACTGGGCCCAGCACTGGTTTGAATATTTCCCCAACCCACCAATCAACATTCTGGGAATGATAGAAAATGTCCTGGGTCACCATGACAAGTATCTTCTTCAGCACTTTGTCAAGTACAAGGTTACATCACAGGTAAGTCTAAATGTTCGGCTTCCTAACTTTGATATTTCTTGATATGACCTGGTAAATATATTAATCAAGGAAAAGGTCAGATTGTGTTATGCTGTGAATAATTAAATATTTGGACTCCATAGCCCTAGACCTTTTATTCAACAAGACTTATCGGAGTGATCTTTTGCACTGTCTGTTTATTATTTTAAAAAAAAAACTTGCATATCTAGCAGGTGTCCAGCCAGTGTCCAGACATTTTCCCAGTTGTCATGCTATGAATGTGGATTAAGAATAAAGTTTTACCAGGGTTTGAAATTCAGGGTTTTTTTTCTTCTTCACTAAACCACAAGATTACCACAATATTTTTTTAAATACTAAATTTCACAGATCCTGCAGAAATCATGCATAAATAAGCTCAGTTTCTAATTCAGCCAATAATATTTATTAACATCAACTCAAAACAATAACAACTCTGTTTCATATACAAGATCACTGAAAGTTGATATTTATTTTCTGTGTATGATATATCATCAGATCACAACCCATAGAGCATAGTCTCCAACTTTCTGTTTCTTGATCCAACAGCGTACCAGAACTTGATGGCATCTCCTGGGTTATAATTGTTGATTTCTGGTGAGTTCATGAGCACCATCGTTTTTGTGATTCCAGAGATGATTTATGAAACTTTTATATGCTACCACAAATGAAATACCCTACACACTTTCGTAATTTTTTGTATGATCATTGCAGAAAGTACACAGCATCACTGCCATTCCTGGGTGATATTGTAACCATTCTTATGTTTTTCCCAGCATTTCTGGTACTTTCTTACGGTTTTCTCTCTTGTCATCATCTGATTTTAAATATTTGTTGTGGCAGCTCTACACCTTACAAAACTTTTACATCTTTCCAATTGTCACCACACAGTGTATTGAATGTTAACATTGATGTAAATGTTACAACACATTATTGTATATAATTTAGAATTATTTGTTCAGACAGCCAATGCAATGTTTTTCAGTTGGTCAATGCTAGCCTGGTATCGTACATCTCTCATTGTCAGTTGTATCAAAATATGTGTTGGAGTCAGTACACGAGTACTGTATATGTATTAGGGTCAGTACACCAGGCTAGTTCCATGTGCAGGAAAATTCTTTTGACAGTAATCACCCTGATTTACTTGATGTGTGGAAGAATACGTGTCTGTTTCTGTTGAAGGTATACATTGTACCTTGTAACGGATAGGCATTCAGTTAGCACAGTAAGCAAATCAATTAACCATGAAGGAGAATGGCATCTTGTTTTATTTGATACATCCAACACAAAACCACTTATTAACTTTTATGGACCGCTCCGGTGGCCTAGTTGTTGGAATGTCTGCCTCGGATGCAGGAGGTCATGGGTTCAATCCCTGGCCAAGTCATACGAAAGACTTACAAAAATGGTACCAACAGTTGCCTCACTTGGCGCTCAGCATTAAGAGGTTAGTGTTAGGACTGGTCGGCCTGGTGTCAGGATAATGTGACTGGGTGGGGCATCATGCTACATGTCTGCAGCATGATGCCCCAGTGCTAGACATCACTATAAACTGCCACACTGCAGACATCGTAGCGATCTAACTGAAATTTTTTTAAAGCTACATTAAAAATCCAAATCACACACACACACACACGTATTAACTTTTATGAAAATACCCAGCAGAAACTTTCACTACTCCAGTGGACTGGCGATGGCTAGATTTTAGTGATCAGGAAAACCAGTCCTTGGGATGAACAGATTAGTGGTTATTTCTGACCCAGGTCCAGTATTTTCTACTACTTAGTTAATAACCTATATAGTTTTGACCAGCTGTCAGTTTGCATTGACTGCTAGTTTATATTGCATTGAGACTGGCAAGTTTTGGATTAACTTGTATTGTACCATCTGACAGTTTGCATTGACTTGCATAGTACCATCTGGCAGTTTGCATTGACTTGCATAGTACCGTCTGACAGTTTGCATTGACCTGCCTGAATATGTGGTTTTTTTAGCCGTGGACCCATCATATGTAAGCAGCCCATTGGACCTTTACTATTTCTTATTCGTATAAATTGAAGAAAATAAGCTGTTAAATCCTTAAAACACAAGAAAAAAATTCATAAAAATGTTCTGATGCAAGCAGATGTTGCTTTATAGTGGGAGGCTGCTGGTTTAAAATACTGCTAAATTTCTGCAATATGCTGATCATCAGTCTCATCAATCAGATATTTGTCTAGTCTCAACCAGTGCTAAACTAGGCATCAATAGTATCAGCTTACCATATGTTCTGGATACTAGGAGTTCTTTTTACCGGCGGAGGGCAAGAATCAACAACAGGGCATTCATCTGCTTCAAGACGTGTTGTACTGAAAGGCTTCAAACATCTCAGGTCTGAAAAGGACAGAAATTATGATACAAATAAACGTATTCTGACTTTTAAAATCAGTGGAAAAAGACTGACCATGGGTTGAGTTTGATGAAAAGAGGTCATTTTGTTCAGCATGGTCAGCCAATCTTTGAAGTACCTTATTCAAAAGCAAGTCCAATTGTATAACTGACCCATTGTAGCACAAGAAACAAGCAAAGAGCATATTACTTGCACCAGAAAGGTTATTGCTTGTAATAAAAGATACCCCTTTCGATCATCAAGACCCAAATCTGAGTACATGACCAGATTTGACAACATCCTGGTATCAGTGCCTTTCAAGCAAGACCCTGATTGTCTGCCCGAAGCTGAATGCATGACCAGTTACTCAACAACAAAAATGTCAAAATGCCTAAAATGGGGTGGGGAAGCTCAGAGGAAACTTAACTATCTGCCAAGTGAATTGTTGCTTTTGGAACCATTGACTGTATAAGAATTGATTTTATGATTGTTTTTTCCATATGTTTCACTGAATGAGCTTTGATGACTAATGTTTAATTTTATTTAGGTATTTGATATTTTTTTATCTGACATTGAAAACTTTTACGCTTGAAGTTTTAGCTAACTAAAGAGTGGATCCACCAATAAAAGACATGATCATGTGATTTGAAAAGTTTAGTAAAATATTGATATGATTGAAAAATGCAATGAAGTAGTTGTCTCAATTTTGAGTTTGTATTAAAAAAATTTCCTGCCTTTTCCAGTTGTTAATGCACGGATGTAAATATTTGCATGTCAGACATAGCTGTTAGACCAGTCCTTGGTTTATGAGGACCTGGGGAATAGGCAGTCCTACTGGTCTTTGCCTTGTGAGGACCTGGGCAAGAGGCAGTCTGATTGGTCCTGGACTGAGGACCTGGGCAATAGGCAGTTCTACTGGTACTGGACCAAGGACCTGGGCAGTAGGCAGTCCTACTGGTCCTGGACCAGTTAGTCTAAAACAGAATTTGTAGGCCCAGCTCTAAGATAATGAACATGTCTTGAATACAAACAGCTGCCATTTTGCATTGCTCAGATACTGGCTAATTTGTTTTTGCTTATATTGGACTAGAACTGCTCTGGTGGCCTAAGTGGTTAGAACATTTGCCTTGGATGCAGGAGGTCTTGGGTTCGAACCCCAGCTAAGTCATACCAAAGACTTATTAAAAAATGGTCCTTGCATCTGCTTTGCTTAGCACTCAGCTTTAAGAGGTTAATGTTAGGACTGGTTGACCTGGTGTCAGGATAATGTGACTGGGTGGGACATCATACTACATGTCTTTGGCATGATGCCTCAGTTGTAGACAATACTATAAACTACTACACTGCAGACATCTAGCGATATGACTAACATTGTTAAAGCTACATTAAAGTTCTAAAACACACACACATTTCTTCAGAATGCATTGAAGTGCCAGATACAAATATGTCTTATTTCTAAGTCAGTTGGGTACAGTGAAAATAACATGATGTCTTAGAGCTGTATTTTTTACATTTTGATAAAAATATATTTTATTTTACATGTAGAAAGGCTTGTTTAAAATAAATCTTACCTTTGGGTATAATATTTAGATCTTTAGTTAAATAGCTGGCAATGTATAACGTAATCAAATTTCATCACTACTCAGAATAAACTATATGCAGTGCTCAAAGAAAATATTATTTAGATAGGACACAGGCCACGTGCTGGTGACTTAAACTCACAAGCCGTGACTGACATTCCACAAGCTTGGACTCCAGTTTTCACATGCCCAAAACTTCACCTTTTTTAATATTGTCACACAGTTTTGCAATAGCTACAATTCGAATATAAATTCAATAGGGTTCAAAGGGGTTTGAAGGTAAAGCAGGTGGCATTAGTGTTAATCACTACACTGGCATGCTTCACAAAGTAAAACTCCATCAACCAAGAGTTCTTAAATTTATTTTTGTTGGGCTTTGCTGATAAATCAGCTTTAAAAGTGAATAGTGTTCACACTATTCCGACAACTGAAATGATCATACTTTGCCTTCTATATATGCATAAAAATCCGTTTTTAAAAAAAACTACATCCTTCACAAACTTGTCAAAAATATAATACATATGGCTTAAACATTCTAATTCAAGACAGTAATATGTAATAACTTTTGTACATGCATGTAGCATCTTTTTGATTTATCTATAATGGGTTGTTCCACTTCCTGATCCTACCTATGCAAATTAGCACAGTGGACCCACCCACTGTAACCTTCAAACTTATCTCACTAGCTATTGTCAGCCAGTTAAGTAATATGTGAAATGGTGGTTTATACTTGACCTCTTTGCCTTTAATTGCAGCTATTTAAACTACCCAAAGGATAGTTTTACATCAGCTCTAATCCTGACTGTTTTCCATTTAAACATGCTACTTGTAACGGGAATATACTGAAAGCGGTGGCTTTTGGAGGGGTTGGTAGTTTGTTTGAAGATTAATGAAAATTGTCTTTTCTTGAAACACGACCATGTCAAGGGGGGTTGGGAGTACAAAATTGTAATTTTTAGCATGACACTCCATGCTTCAATCTGATTAAAATCAGATCTCAATTTCATGTAGGACAGTGGTGATCTGATTTAGATTACGCCATGTTATGGCAGGTATGTCAGCATCTGGAAAATACATTTATACTTTTCATCAGCGCGGTCAGAGTTTCCTTAGGCAAATTAAGTTTTTTTGTACAAGCCTGATGGGCACCTAACTTAGAATACAAGATGGGCCCAATCTAAAATTAGAGGGGCCAGGGGCATTGGGCTGTCAGATTTTTTAGCACTGATATGGTCAATTTATTTGCTGTTTTGAGGTATCTTTGGACAATAAAAATCTGACTTTTTTATTATTTGATTCTGAAACCAATTTTCTACACGTCTCTTTCATGATTCTAACAGTTCCGTGTACTAATTACAAAATTGTTCAATCAACAGGTATTAAGTTATGCTATATACTGTACTCCAAATTTGCTTGAGTGAACTTACATGCTGACTGCTCAATAACCCTGTCAATAACACACTTGCTGAATGGTCATATGTGTTTGGAATGGTGCTCAGCATATTTGTTACTTCCATAGCAGGCAGGTGGAAGATCCATAAATGATGCTCATCCTCCATCAGTATGCATACAACCATGTTATTCTACTAGTGGTAGGACAAATTTACTGTTTTAAAGGGTGTCTACCACACATAGTTTAAATGTACCACTTTTAAACATTTAAAGATTAAAAAATGAAAATGTGAAAACAGAAGACAAGCCCAGTATTTTTGATTGAATAAGCCACACATTACAGAAGTCAGTCAAAACCTATGTATTAGGGACTAGAACTTTTCCACCAGTGCAATGATCAGTACAATAATGTGTGTGAGTAATCGGATTAAGAAAAATAAAACATGGCTAATATGTGTAGACAACAGATTAAATTGATTTCCCCATTGTTGTAATTCAGAGAATTTAAAGTCAAAGAGGGGATATTCTTGAGGTGTTGTAAATAATAAAGGGTTCAAAGGTGGTCCATGATGGCTTTTGAGCCTTTGATTAAACATCAGCCAACCTGTGGTGAATGTGAGAAAAAGGAAAGATGGACCCAAAATGATTTTGGCAGAAACACTTGAGTAGGTATTTTTTTTTTTAAAGGAATATTTAAAGGCAGCTCTTACCTGTTTGCAGGCAAATTAATTAACTAACCAAAATGTATGATTTCTCCCAGTTGTAAGAAACCACCAGCTGTGAGATATTACAAGCTCAGCAGTGCTTGAAAATATAAGTTTAAGTATGTACAGGTGAGTATCAGATGTCTTGAGTTTGGGATGTGTTTTTTGCAATGTGAACTTTAAGATTATATGGAGGAATAAATTAGATCAGCAGTCATATTCAGACACCACTGAATGTGAGGAATGATTCTTCTGCAACAAACACACCATTTTTAAAAACCTTATTTGAGGATGGAACAAAAGTGGATATAATTGCACTTAGACATTGTTTGAAAATTTTATGGCAGAGCACAATTAAACATTCCTCATTGTATATCATTTTACCAAACTGGTCAAAATTCAGAGATTCCATGGGAATTTCATGCAGTGTACAAAGGCAACACACAATTTCAGTCAGATCCTAGCTCCCTCCCCCACTTGGTAAAAACATACAATGTCAGTCAGATCCTAGCACCCTCCCCCACTTGGTAAAAAAACACAATGTCAGTCAGATCCTAGCTCACTCCCCCACTTGGTAAAAACCCAATGTCAGTCAGATCCTAGCTCCCTCCCCCACTTGGTAAAAACACACAATGTCAGTCAGATCCTAGCTTCCTCCCCCACTTGGTAAAAACACCAAATGTCAGTCAGATCCTAGCTCCCTCCCCCCCACTTGGTAAAAACACACAATGTCAGTCAGATCCTAGCTCCCTCCCCCACTTGGAAAAAAACACACAATGTCAGTCAGATCCTAGCTCCCTTCCCCACTTGGTGAAAACATTGAAAAGACTCTCCTGATCAAGAGTTTTAAATTTATTGATTTTATGTCCTGGTTCTCTCTTTCTCTCTCTCTCTCTCTCACACACACACAGATGTGCACACACATGCACTGTTGATAAAACATCTAGTTTAGCAGTCAAACTACTGATCAAAATCTTTTAATCTTTTGATATCCTTGGTTTACCAATCACACACACACACACACACACTCACTCTCTCTCTCTCTCTCTCTGTTGATAAAATATCTAGCTTTAGAAGACAATCTACTGATCACAATTTTGAAATCTCTTGATGTCTTGGTTTTCACACACACACACACACACACATGCTCTGTTGATATAACATAGTTTAGAAGTCAAACTACTGATCAAAATGCTGAAATCTTTTGATATCCTTGATTTATCACTCCCTCTCTTTCTCCCTCTCTCTCTCTCTCTGTTGATAAAACATCTAATTTAGAAGTCAATCTACTGATCACAACTTTTAAATCTCTTGATTCTTGATATCTTGGTTTTGACACACACACACACACACACATATATATATATACATAAATATATATATATATATATATATATATATATATATATATATATATATATATATATATATAAAACATTAAACATTTGAGGTTAATCTGTAGAGTGTGGTTTTACATGCAAATGGAAAACAGACACCAAAATGATCACTGTGTAGAGGTTTGGCTTTTAACAAAATCTATCATAGATCAACCATTTTTCCATTCCTGGCCAAATATTATTAGCCAAGTTTTAGCATGAACACATTTCATATATATTCAGAAGATGAAAATACATCATGCACAATCTAGTCCAGGGGAAGTTACTGACAGTAATAACCAAATACACAACATGTCAGATACCATAAATTCCAACCAAGAAATTATCCTTACTTGAATGTCTTTCAATCCAGGGTTTATTTCCATGTTTGCCTTGTACACCAGTTTATACCAGTAGGTCTTTTAGGCTGTGTACATCAGGTACATAATACAATCATTAAAAAAATGTATAGAACAGTGAATAGCAACTAGAAATTGAACTTTATTGTTTTGATTTGGCTTTTATTACTTAAATATAGATTTACATACAGTATACATTTCTGAATAAATATATTTAATTGAGTTTTAATTTGTCTTATCCATCAGCTAATTAATTTCTTAAGTACTGTAGATACATAAATACATACATACATACAGCTATAGACACAGAAATGCAGAAGCTCTGGTTCAAATAAAATTTTAATGCTATTTTTACTATTTAATTTTCATGTACTTTCTGACAACTGTGGATGAATTGTTTCAATCATCCCAAGCTAGAGGTCATTTGACCAGTGACTGGTCATACTTAATGAGCTGTGACACTGAACTGTGATCATTCATAGTGTGCATATATCCTTACCTGGCATAGCAATTAACAAGCTAAGACTTAAACAATAGACTTCAGGTGTACAAATTAAAAGGTTAAAGTGTCATAATCACTCAACTGTAACTTAGTGGACACCCCACTCTCATGAATTCTGAATAACAGTCTCCAAATCATACAATAAATATAAACCTCACATTTATTGGTTGTGGAAATAATAAGACCCAAGCTGATTGGTCTGCCATTATTCATTGCATAGTGACAACTGCCTGTCAGATTTTCTGTGACATTGTTTCTAACAGTTTTAAAGGGAATGATTTCTTGTGAACTGTGTTAGTTTCCTTCTGTCCACTGAAGGTGCAAGTTGGATGTGTGCCAGCATTTTACACTTATGTTTTTGTTGAGAATTTTTTTTTTAAATTGACAGTTGCTGAGTGATTCTTGATAAAACTTCACAAGGTTTGTGATAGAATTATTGTTCTTCAGGAATTAATTACCAAGACATTGGAACTGGTTACTATGGCAGCTATTTTGCAGAGCCTTTATGGAAGACCATCACCAACTAATGGAGATCTTGCAAAATTGTCATCACATCCTATGTTCAAAGATCTGCAATTCGCACTACTGAAGGACTGTTCCAGAGTCACTGTGCCATATTCACTCATGGATTCTGCTGTACAGATGGATCCAGTTTGTAGTCCTGTTTTAGACCCAGCATATGTAGCTGTGCAAGAAGCAAATTTACAATCTGAATTTCAGCATTTACTTCCAGTGGACAATTACAAAGTTCATGAACTGCAGGAATTTTACAGCATACAGTGTGCAGAGATTGAAACCAGCCGAGCTGAAGCAATAAGTAATCTTAAAATTAGGCCAATATTAAGTGTGCAACAATATCAGCAGGAAATAAGCAAAATTCATCTTTATCACGACCAGCAACGTATGCATCTAACAAACCGTGTTACATCCAGCTTGCAGTTGCTAAAGATGACACTTCCTTATGTGGAAAATGATAAAAATAATAATGCAAAACCAAAGTCTAGACAGCTGAATGCCAGAGCGGTTGAAGTAATGACTGAATGGTTTGAGGCAAATCTTGACCGCCCATACCCGACTGATGAGGAGAAAGTTATGATGGCTGAAAAAGGAGGGATCAGCCTGGCTCAAGTAAAGGCTTGGTTCGCAAATAAGAGGAATCGCACCAGCAACACGAAACCCAAGAAGCAGAAGCAGCAGGTTGAGAAGAAACTCCTGAATATTTGTTATGAACTCACAGGAGAACACTCTGCAAAGGATCAAGATAGTATTCCAAAGAATTATGGTCAAATTATTCAACAGTTAAATGACATTGTGAACAGTTCTAGTGTGTTTAGCTCCAATTTTAGCCTGCAATCAGAACTGACTCCTAATGAGTTCAAGAACCAGTAATGGTGGTATTCTTAAAACCATGGTGTTGTACAAAGTTATTTCATAAGAAACAATTTCTCTGAATATTTTTACAAGGTTTACTTACCCTCCTTTACATACAAATGCTCCATAACACAGAATTTATGTACAGTATTTTTATAATGTCCTCCCAGTATCTTAACTTGAATATTTTTTAAGATTTTATGATAATGTTTATGAGACTAATGAAAGGTTCCATCAATTTCTACATATTGATAAGTGTAAGATTTTTAAGTTTTTTTTTAAAGAAGATAGTTTAGTGAAAACACCCACCAAATGTTTTTGGATTTGTTTTAGAATAATATACAAATATCCACATTTTTATGTCCTAAAACATTCCATTTTTATGTCTTTACTTTTTACCTGAACAAATTGAATTTTAACTTAAATTGGTACAAAAACAATGTAATTACATGCACGCATTTTAAACAGAAATACCAGTTTTATTCATCATTGGATAATATGTTGAGGAATATAACAAGTTAAGAGATTAATTGTGCTATGTATATATTTAAATGAATAAAAATTGTATGTTAACTATTTCTAGTCTTGTTAATATTTATACATTGGATATTAAGCTTAAGGTCAGTGTACCTCTTAGTTTTTTTATTTCTTACCTACTTTCCCTCTATCTCTTATTCTTACACAAACACCATCATACAAATATTACACTCTTGTATACTAATATTTATTCAGTTCCAGTATGTCCAACACCTTTTTGAACACTGATAGTTTGTAACTAAAATAATACCAGTTAGAAAGATGTAACTTGAAGAGTTTGTTACTTTAATCCCTTGTATAGGCTGCTAAATCTCCCAGACATACCATATAAACTCATTTATAAATCGAGTCAAACTGCGAACAACAGAAATCCTAATCTGCTGTTGCAGTATGAGCTGGAAGATAAGGGTCTATGTTGTTTTATCTGTTGTTTACTCTTAAAGTGCACAGACCCAGATCTGCCAGCTTGTATTGCAACAGCAGATCTGAGTTTGTGCACTTTGTAGTTGGACTTGTCTTATATTCAGTTATATATGATAGATGTACTATAATTACTATACTAGTCCCCATATTCTGGAAATGTTTTGAGCAAAGACTCCAGGTCAGTGTCAAAAACCAAAATAATAAATTTAGTATTTAGGGTGCACCTTGTCATGGAAATTTTGGCTTTCTGATAGATGGACATAAGATAAATCAGAAAGCTATACGATTCTGGTTTAATTTTAATTGAAGTTAGTATTTCTAAGTTATATGACTTTGAGCAAGTGTGTATGTGTGTTACTTTTCTTTATTTTAACTTTAGTTTATCTCTTCCTCATACACTCTAGATCTTTGAAATCTTGAGCAAAGTATCTCTGTGTGGACATGCATCCTTCTAACAGTTGTTATTGTTGTTGTTGTTATAGGGTTTAACGCCATTTTTCAGCACAAGATAGGCTATACATGGCGGCCAGTATTAATGGTGGAGGAAGAACCGGGATAACCTTGGAAAGAACCACCGACCCACGAGAAGCTACTGGCAAGCTTTCTCACATATCCGCATTTGCCGAGCCTTGGACTCGAACCCACACAGACAGAGGTGAGATGGCAGTGATCCATGATGGACAGCGCTTTAGACCACTCGGCCACTCGGGGCCCCTCCTTCTAACAGAGGCTTAGTGTAAAATTATCTTAATGATAAAGTAACCTATATTTGTGGAGAGGAACTCTAAAAAAAAATTTCATTATATGTACTAGTCTTCGAAATTGTGCAGTGATTTTAAGGACAGATTTTAATATCCTTAAAAGAAGGTTGTAATGACCTTTTTTCTTGGTCCAGTAAGCACCATATATACAATTAGTTCATGAAAACATTTATAAAAACTATAGTTTTCAAAATTATTATTTTCACTAGCATCAACATGATTTTAAAAAGGACCATTTCTCTCTATATTACAAACAAGTTATCAACATTGTTTTGAACAAAAATGCCCAAAGCGCTATGGAAAAAATGGCCAAAGCGCTATGGAAAAAATGCCCAAAGTGCTATGGAAAAAATGCCCAAAGCGCTATGGTGCTTACTGCATTGGCAGAGCAAGAAATTCTGCCTCCCATCACCTAACAAAGTTGCAAGGGTTGCTATGCCACTTTCCTACCCCCATTAGAAAAAACCCATTATTATTGTAACACCCATTATTAATGTAACACCCATTATTAATGTAACACCCATTATTATCGTAACATCCATTATTAATGTAACACAAGTGCATCATTGTATCATGAGAAAGATGTGTCCACAGTGAAGCACAACACAAATTCATGTGCTGTGATTTAAATAACAACATTTGTGCATGATCTGAATGACTTTAATAGCAACTTACCTCATAAATTGTCAAAGAAGTTTAGAAATAAACAGGATAAAAATATATTGGGCATCTTAATTTAAATAATTGGTCAAATTTGGTTAAAATCTGTGACAGTTTTAGAGTTACAAGCATTTAAAGATTTTTCAGGAGAGATAACTCATCACAAAGTTGTTACTTTTTCCAGATTTTGAGAAGAATACTAATTTCAAATAATGTATACTTTCTTTAACAGTACTTATTTCCATTTTAGTTTCACACTGCAGACATCATAGCGATATGATTTTTTTTTAAAGCTACATTAAAAATCCAAATCACACACATTTCAGTTTCTTTTATTTTCAATAAAATACTTTAAAATTAGCCTTCATATTCAGATAAATACCTAAATAAATGTGAAGGAATAAATCTTATTTATATTGCAACAAAAATGCAAGATTAAATTTAGTTTTTAAGAAAAGTTAAATTTGCAGTTACTGGATAAATGAATGGGAAAATTGCCATTTCAATACATCCTTAGCACATTTCAAATATTTTAGTGACATGAATAAGGTCCATCAAATATATTGCTAAGAATGGAAAAGAAAATTATTGATTTTAAAAGTAATTTTATTAGTAACAAGTAATGTTATATTCAGATCATTAGAATTTCAATTTTTAGTGCTGCAAAATTTATCCATAATAATTTCTGAATGTGTCTCACCATTTTTCAAAATATGCATCACCCTTTTCTACTTCTATTTAAAAACTGCATCATAGTCAAACACCCACATAGACATAGTATTCATTTTTTGTTGCTTTTTAATCTTCCAATGTATGGGCTAAGCACAGACATAAAATCAGCAAAACTGCAATTATTCATGTTTATGAGCCACATATATTAAGCCTAACATTGGACTTACTCCATTTATGGTTAGGGTCATCAATATATACATTAAATACAAGTAGAGACAGCACACCTACTTGTCACACACCATTAGTCTTTGGGAATTAGTCACAAAATACTATACCCAACGGTACACTTACCTGCTACTTGCTGTACCAATTATACATCACACTGACAATATACAATGCAATCTTTTAGAAATCAATTTTCTAACACAGGCTTACCAGTGATTAATTGTCAAAAGCTTTCTTAACATTAAAAAAACCCAGCATAAAGGTGACTGCTTTGATCCTTACCTATTAATGCAACAACACATATCAGTAGAGAGATATTGCATTAAGCCATATTCATTGCCAGTGAGCTGTGTTTCACATTTCTTTAACTGCATTATCTCCAAGTCCAAAGCTAGCACAGCAGTCATAACAAAAGGTACACAATTGATTTTATGCACTTATCATAAGGTGGAGTGTATAGTGTAATGATTATGTCCACCCATCAGTATCTTTCTGTCGGTTACTAGTTTAGTTTCTGCACAGTAAGAAAATATCATCTGTTCATATGTATATTGAAATCATTATCACATGAAAGATTTATTTACTTTTTGTATGTCAGCATGTGCTATTATTTTGTTTTAATATATGACTGAGCATTTTAACACAATTTTAGAGTGAGTATTTTGGTATTACAACCTTTTAAGTTTTACAGATGACGGCCATCCAATATTGCCACCATTAATTAAAACAATTTAAATATATGTGTAACAACCTGTCATTAGACCAAATTTAATAATTATGACTTAAATCCATAAATGAGGCCATGGATCACAAATCACATATATACTTTTAAGTTGAGTCTAACTGCAAAGAACATTGCATAGTGTTCTGGCAGATCAAGGTTGATGTTGTCCTATTGATTACTCCTAACTGCATTGACCAAGATCTGCTGGTGCATTATGCTCAGTCAGATCTGTGTCTGCACAGTTTGCTTTTAGAATAAACTTACAAGAAATGGTATACAGTAACAGTTCCCATGAACTTTGTACTTGCTGCAATTAATGAATTTAGAGACCCATTAAAATTAGATCCTTTGAGATAAACAGTAAGACACCTTCCCCAATCCATTAATTTAAGTACAGTATATACTTTGTACTTGCTGCAATTAATGAATTTAGAGACCCATTAAAATTAGATCCTTTGATATAAACAGTAAGACACCTTCCCCAATCCATTATTTTAAGTACCGTATATACTTGCATGCAAGTCAAACCCAAATGCAAGCAACACATACTTTTCATCACCGGATGCACCAACAGATAGGGGCCTGTATTGTTTGTTCTACTGACTTCTCCTTACAAGTCAGAGCCAACTGCATAGACCCAGAGCTGCCATTGCATAACATGCCAGTAGATCTGGGTCTGTGCAGTTTTCAGTTGGGTCCTATCTGTACATTAGAACATACAGTACTGATGAAAAAATGTAAATATTTTACAAACCATGAAAATAAATTAATTCACAGTAGGTCCACTGTTACTGAATAATATAAATAATTATAAAATTATGACATATTTGACAAAAGTTGGCAAAAAGCATCAATTTAATTACCACAGGGGTTAAAATGTTTTACTGTATGCTCAGAATGTCTTGTCAATAATACAAATTTTTGATGTAGAAAATGTGTTTGTCACAAAATTTGAATGGCCCCCAAAAATTTAATTTTGTCTGTTTTCTGAACCATATTTTATAGATCACAAGCAGGATTTAAGAGGGTGCAGAATAAACCTGACATTCAACTTGACTATTAGCAGATTTTATTTTGACTTGTACAAAAAAAAGTCATATTTTCTGCCAGATTTCAATGGGAGAATCGAACCTCTAACAGACAGTATTGCCTGAGAGGAAGTAAAATTTGCTGAAATTTGTGGAGCATAATAACATCACAATTTGATAAAAATTTGCAGAGAGCATCCTTTATTAAAGAATTTTGCATACGATTTGGATCCAAAGTCAAATGTGTCTGTAGTAAGATCAGATTTTACATATGCCTTCCTGGGATCTTTGCCCTTCAGACTTTTACAAATAATATCAGTCTGCATTCAGATGTTTTGCTGTTGTTACTAAAAACAGAAGAAGCAACTTATAAATGACTTTTGCTTTACAGACCTTGAGCATATTTGACCAAGATCTCCATGACCAACTGCTTCTATATTTGGCTGTTAGGCCGATGTCAGTAATCTCGATCACTTGGGCCTTTTGTTTACATAGAGACTTTTTGTTTAGATTACTAGCAAATAATGTACAAGAGAAAGATTTGGTAAAATAGGATTAGTTATATATATGCTAGCTTTGAAGAGAACAATAAATGTTTAAAGTGAGTTTCAATCTGTTTCAGATTTATGCCTGGCCCTTGCTGGAGTCGCTGTTTTCTGAAGTGCTAACTAAAGAAGAGTGGCTAAGCCTATTTGACAATGTGTTCAGTAACCACCCGTCCTTCCTTCTCATGGTTGTTGTGGCATATGCCATGTCAGCTCGTGGGCCACTAATGCAGTGTGTGGAACTGGATGATTTCAAGGTTTGTGTTGATGTAAAACTTAAAGAAATGTGTAGTTGTGGTCAGATCTTATCACAGCTTCTGTAGCTTAATTAACGGCATGTTTAATACAACCTTGAAAATTCCTTGAATTTGAGGTAGCCTTGAAATGTCTTCTGATATAAAAAAATGTTTTCAACAAGATTGTTTGGGGAGGTAATTTCATGTTTGGCATGAGAATGAACATTTAATCTTTATTTAAGAGAACATAAACATTTTCAACATTGAAATAAATTCATTGAAATAAATTCATTCATTAATGATCAACTTCGTATCTTGTAATAGTTTCATAGTTTGATGCACAAATACCAATAACTTTGTAATTTTCTTATTTATACTATTTTATTATTAAAATTATAACTAAACCAGGTGAAGTGGCAGCAATATGTACAGGTATAGCTTTTTGACTAAAGAAGATATTTTAAAAAGACTTTGACCTGTTATATATTTTGACAGTGTCTTGCATATTTATATTGAGTGTGGCACTTAGTTTAGTTTTAGGCTGTTATATACAGCTACATGCAACCTTCTGGACTTGAAATGAGTTTTTTTAAAAACATGAATATTACCAATAAAGGTTCATTTCTCTTCTGTGAGTTTATATATTAACTTTTGCATTGAAAATGATTGAGAATGATCTTTAATTTTATATTTCAGTATTTCTTCCACCATCGTAATGCTGTGGATGTGAAATTTGTGATAAAGGAGGCCTACAGACTCATGGAGGCCACACCAGAGGACATCCATCCCAAGTGCCACCTGGAGGACATTCAGCCACTCACCAAGGGACAGTACCCTGTCTTCAACAAGTATCCGAAGTTTATTGTGGATTATCAGGTTTGATTATAGTATTTGTATCTAATATGCAGTAGCATAAGCATGTCTGAGCTGTCTGCACTGCACCTATTTATAAATTCTTATGCATGTTCATTGAGGAATCTAGCACTTGGATTCTGCATTTGTGAGGATGTGGGTTACTCTGGACAGTGTTGGGTTTTTCATCACTAGCATCTCAGTAAAGCTGATCCATCTCTCTTCAGATATGGAATATTATATCATTACGTACTTCTTTTTTCTCAGTACTACTCCTGTCCAGGGTTTTGCCCTGGAGTAGGCCTATGGGTTTAGAATTATATTTGGAAAAATCTTTTGGTTAGAGCATTTGGTTACAATTTTGTTTCTTCCATCACATATATTTTCATAACCCCATACTCAATTCACTTTATATTTAATATACCATAATCACATTCTCCCCTTATCTCAGTACCACTCCTGTTTTGAGGTTTTGTCTCTGAGTGGGGCCATATAATGGGGACACATTTTGGTTTAAAGTTTTGGTTAATTTTTATTTTATTTTTTAACAGCTCTTTTAACTAGCAGCACTTTACCCAATTCACTTCATATCTGGATTATAATATCACATAATGCCCTTCTCTCAGTACCACCGTGCCCATTGGTTGGGTCATGGGGTCAGGAATTATAATGGGGACACATTTGGGTTAAAGATTTTTTTCATCACTTATATTCCATAACCCCTCCATGAAATCCCCTCAAGTTTGGCATATAACAGCATCATATATTCCCTTCTCTTAGTACCACTCCTACTCATTGGTTCTGCCCTGGGGTGGGGTCAATTCATATTTGATGTATAATATCTGTCTTGGGATGGCATCAATTCATATTTGATGTATAATATCTGTCTTGGGATGGGATCAATTCATATTTGATGTATAATATCTGTCTTGGGATGGCATCAATTCATATTTGATGTATAATATCTGTCTTGGGATGGGATCAATTCATATTTGATGTATAATATCTGTCTTGGGATGGCATCAATTCATATTTGATGTATAATATCTGTCTTGGGATGGGATCAATTCATATTTGATGTATAATATCTGTCTTGGGATGGCATCAGTTCATATTTGATGTATAATATCTGTCTTGGGATGGCATCAATTCATATTTGATGTATAATATCTGTCTTGGGATGGCATCAATTCATATTTGATGTATAATATCTGTCTTGGGATGGCATCAATTCATATTTGATGTATAATATCTGTCTTGGGATGGCATCAGTTCATATTTTATGTATAATATCTGTCTTGGGATGGCATCAATTCATATTTTATGTATAATATCTGTCTTGGGATGGCATCAATTCATATTTGATGTATAACATCTGTCTTGGGATGGCATCAATTCATATTTGATGTATAACATCTGTCTTGGGATGGCATCAATTCATATTTGATGTATAATATCTGTCTTGGGATGGCATCAATTCATATTTGATGTATAATATCTGCCCTGGGATGGGATCAATTCATATTTGATGTATAATATCTGTCTTGGGATGGCATCAGTTCATATTTGATGTATAATATCTGCCTTGGGATGGGGTCAGTTCATATTTGATGTATAATATCTGCCTTGGGATGGGGTCAATTCATATTTGATTTATAATATCTGCCCTGGGGTTGGGTCAGTTCATATTTGATATATAATATCTGCCTTGGGATGGGGTCAATTCATATTTGATGTATAATATCTGCCCTGGGGTGGGGTCAATTCATATTTGATGCATAATATCCGACCTGGTGTGGGGTCAGTTCATATTTGATGTATAATAATCATCACCAACCCCACTTCTCTCATTAACACTTCTGACTCTGTGTTCTACTTCTGGGTGGGCCAAGGGGTCAAGAAATATAATGGCATCACATTTTGTTTTTAAAAAAATTTCGAAACCTTGTAGCTTAGTAACCCAATACACAATTCACCTCATATTTAAAATATATCATCACATTCTCTCCTTCTTTTAATATATATGCTACTTCTTCTGAATCCCCTATTTAGAGGAGGTCATAAAGTTGGAAATTAAAATGGTTATGAATTTTGATTCGCATTTGGATATTACTACTCCAACACCAGGGTCTAGAGTCCCATGAGGGGCCATCATGTGAATACATAAGACAACTTTTGGTTATAGTTTTAATTCCATCTCATGATTTAACGAAATTTTAAACAATTTCACTAGAAATGTTATAATCCCAAACTCCTCTTTGCTGTTGTCCCCAAGTTGCATACCAAGATAGGGCCACTGGGTCAAGAAGTAGGACACCTTTGTTTTAATGTTTTTCCTAATATTCAAATTACCCCTCACTTAGTTCTCATAGTAGTTGGAATAATATATGATCTTATACATCCCATTATCACTGTACCACTGTTGCCCTAGGGATATGGCCTTGGGTGGGGCCATTGGTTCATGAAGTTGGATACTTTATTATTATAATTATTATTATTATTATTATTATTATTATTATTATTATTTAAGTCACATTCTTACTTATCACTGTGTACCACTCATGCTCTTGGGATTTGTCCATAGATAAAAAAGTATGATACAGTTTTGTTCCACCTTATTTGGAACATATAACAATACTATATACTTCCTTTACTTCCTGTCTCATTCCCACCCTTTTTGAATGACCCAGATTTGGGTTATGGGATTATGATCTCTTTCATATACTGACAACTCATTTCAAGGTCATATCATGTGTTTTAAAAACACAGATCTTTTTATCTTTTAGGTTCAGGAGCGAGAAAGGATAAGGCTAGAGGAATTAGAATTTTTGAAACACAGGTAGAATTTTCTTCTTTATTTGATATACCCTACTATAAATGTGGAAGGATCATAGAATGTTACCTTGTCTTACTATCCATATACTGCACATAGTGATTTTGTAGGTTTAATGACATTTTTCAGCGCATGATAGGCCATACATTGTGGCCATAATAACTGCAGATGGAAGAACCTGGAAAAAAAACTGGAAAAACCAATGGGGAGATAATGGCAAGCTTTGTCACATGCCTACACTTCCCAAACCCTGGACTCAACACTTTCAGACAGAGGTGAGATGGCAGTGACCAGTAAAGGATAATGCCTTAAATCACTCGGCCATTCAGGGTCCCTACTTATGTATAGTCCATCTGTTATAGAGGTGGGAGCTCTGTAGGAACCACCTTTGTTCCTTTCCATCTTTCCCTCCACTCACACTCTGTAACACCTGGGTGATATGTGGTGAGTGAATTGTGTATGATGCACAGAAGTGACTTTTAAAGGTTTCTTTTCATTTGCACTCCAGTTTCTGACCAATTTACCTTTGTTAATTGGTGCACCAGAGTGAGGGTATATATGATTGGATTTGGGACTGGCATCCCGTAAAAAGGTAGCGATGCAGTAGAGAAGCTAAGTGTTACATAATTAAATTAGACCTACCCACCCACCCCAATAAACAACTACTTTTGCTTTCTTGTTATATTCATCTGCTAATACCCTGAAGAGGAAACTGTGTATTACATGGCTTTTAGTCACCTGTTAGCAAATGATAGCATGTTAGTAGAAAATTTACTGGGTGTGGCACTTCTTGAAGTCAGGTCATACAGGCTTGGTATTTTTTCTTCAGACCAGGTATGATGTGTTACAAGGTCTTATTGCACAGTTTTAGCAATGAAAATGCAAGAAATTTGTCAGTGGTTGGATAAATATTATTACTTTTGTTCATTTGTTTTTGTCACACTTCTGTGGAAATTGTATGATCATATAGAAAGACTGCATTGAATTTGATTTAATTCAACACAGAAAATGATATCATTGTGTAAGTAATGATAAGAATTCAGCAGAGTTATATCCCCTGTTATATACCTGATGTACCCATACCTGTATCCTTACTTATCAGCACTGGATGCTATGAGGTAGCCATAAATCATTACATTTTATTGTCTTGCTAATTAGCAGATACATCTTAAGCATGTATCTTCATGAGCTTTGAGATTTTAAGTGTAAGCCAAATATTGAAGACAGATACATCATAGAGTTGTTTGCAAGTGAGGCAATGTTTCCTGTAACATGGGTGTTTTTTTCCTGTCAGAATTTAAAAGAGAAGTTATACAAGTACCGTATGTACTTACTTATAGGTCAGGTCCATGGCAAACAACATAAACCCTGATCTGTCATTGCATAATGCACCTGCTTGTCAGGGTCTGTGTTGTTTGTTATACTGAAGTTTGCAGTTGGACCATACCAATCTAGATTTTTTATGAATATTTTTTGATTGATTTTCCTTTAAGGGTTAGGGGAATAGTGACCTAGACTAGTGTTAAGTGGATCCCATGTATTTTTATTGTTTCTTGGTTCATTAAAAAAAAAATACTTTTGATTTCAGACAGGTGTCTTTAGACCTGCAGAAGGAGACTATACGCAGGCAGCTGGAAGAAGAAGCTTGGTATCGTCAGCAGAAACTTCTACAGGAGGCTGAGGAGAAGAGGAGAAGGATGATACAGGAGGAGGAGCAAAAACTTGTTGACCAGAGAAAAAGGTTAGAAAATGTCGAAATCATACATTTGGAAGAACACAAGTGAAGCCTGAAGCAGAATCATTGGGTTCATAGGCAGATGGTTGATTAGGCAAGTTATGTATGATCATTATTCATTCAAAAGTGTTGCGAAAAGTGCAAACACTGGTATGAGATCTAAACATGCAGTTCCAACACCACTAAACCAAACAAAAAGCATTTGTTCTGTTCATACATGATCTCAGTTCTCTGTGTGCTTGATTAACCCTTAAAGTGCTACTTGCGACATTAGTTGTGCTGTCAGTCGAGGTCGCATAGTGCTTGTTGCAACTTAAGTCATTTTCCAGGTAAGCAGCAACGTATGCATCCTAATACTTCAACTTGCCATGACTGATTGTAAAACTATATTTTATTGGTTTATAGAGGCCCAGAACAAGTATTCCGTTGTACTTGGCTATGCATTTAGCAAAGAAGTTTTACAAATATTCGCTTCTGAGCATGTCATACCTTGAAAAAAATTAAAATGGCTGATGTTGAATACAGGGGTGATTTTTTGCAACAAATACTGGCTTCTGATAGAGACAATGTCAGTTATTTAGAAGGATTTGAGGAGGATGAAATTATTGGAGCTGGCAAAGTGTTGATGGAAATACCCATGAGTGATTTGAGCCAGGAATTGATGTGGAACTGGAGTCTGATGTATATGCTGGCTGGATGAGAAAAGATGGCATGCCTGTCAAGCCCCCCATTTACTAGTACTTCAAAATTAAATGTCGAGAGGGTGAATACTGAACCTATGGACTATTTATGACTTTTTTTGATGAGTTATTGCATCTGATAGTTATGCAGATCAGAGAGTTCATGTGGCAGACTTGAAAGAGAACAGTCGCATGAAGAAATGGCAGCCTGTCACACCTGAGCAGCTTAAACTCTTTTTCGCATTGGTTATAGCAATGGGTTTGGTACATAAATCTGATCTCAATTCCTGCTGGGCTTCTCATGATGTGATATCAACCCCATACTTCAGCAAAAAGATGAGTATGGGTACATTTCTAGCTGTTCTAAGCAGTTTAGACCTGGCAGACAACGAGAACAGCCAAGGTGACCCTTTACACAAGATCCACCCAGTGATTGAAAAAATGAAGCATTTGCTGAAGTTTATTCACCAGATATGAACATCAGTTTTGATGAGGCTACTTGCCCTTGGAAAGGATGTCTGACATTTCGAGTTTGTAACCCTGCCAAACCTAACAAGTTTGGCATAAAGCTGTTCAAGCAGTGGATATTGTATTGGCTACAACAGGTGGAGACCTTGACAATTATTATGATTGTTGTTGTTGTAGGGTTTAACGCCATTTTTCAGCACACGATAGGCAATACATGGCGGCCAGTATTAACGGTGGAGGAAGAACCTGGTAAAGAACCACCAACCCATGAGAAGCTACTGGCAAGCTTTCTCACATGCCCACATTAGCCGAATCTGAGACTCGAACCCACGCAGACAGAGGTGAGATGGCAGTGTTCCGTAACGGAGAGTGCTTTAGACCACTCGGCCACTTGGGGCCCTGACAATTATTGTGAAGGACTAGAACTAAACATTGATGAGCTGAATAAAAGAACAAAAATTGTGATTGGTTTGCTCTGCAAGTGTAGTCTTTTGAATAAAGGACACAGAGTATATATGGATAACTATTATTCATCACCTGAACGTTTTAACGAACTTGAGTTGCTAAATACCTCTGTATGTGGAACCTTGTGAAACAAATAGAGTAGGTGTTGCAGAGGCCATGAAGGTTTAAAAATACTAAACCAGGGTGAATGTATTTTTCGCAGAAAGGACAATTTGCTGCTGGTGAAATACCATGACAAACGAGATGTAAATATGATCTCCAGTTTTCACGAAGCTAAGGTAGCAGTGATCAGTAAAACAAATTTTGCAACAAACACACCTGTAATGAAACCCACATGTATTGTGGATTATGTGAAAAATAAGGGAGGAGTAGATTTAAGTGACCAATTTAACCAATACAATCCTGTAGTAAGGAACTCCAAGAAATATTGGAGAAAACTATTTTTCCATCTGTTGAATGTATGTATTGTTAATGTCTATCAGTTGTACCTGAAATTCTCACCTGAGCAAAAGAAACTAAGTCACCATGATTTCCGTGTTTCAGTAGTGGAGTCATTGCTTCAGGATGCAGGAGATGTGTCTGAACCTGAATTTATTCCAGCTACACCTGGAACTAAACAAGTACACCATGCATGTAATAAGAAAGTGGCGCGTTGTGTACCTGATTGTTTCAGGTTATTCCACAAACATGTAAATTACAAAGTGAATGTAGTAGTTCAGATGAGCTAGAATTAACACCTGAACCGGTAATAAACTCCATAGGTGACTCTCTAAGCTCACAAGTTGACATGAGATAATGCAAGTATATTAGAATAAATAACAAGTGAACATTTTTCATGAACATTTATTACTGACTCTGGGGGTCTAAACTTACCTCTGACATTCATGGAGTGGATGTTTATAAAACTGTTACCTTTTCTTTACCTGTGATTTTCACAATTTAAATATAACATTATAACAGACATTTTTCATGAACATTTCTTACTGAATCTGGGGGTCTAAACTTACCTCTGACATTCATGGAGTGGATGTTTATAAAACTGTTACCTTTTCTTTACCCGTGATTTTCACAATTTAAATATAACATTATAACAGACATAACATGTACATTGTACATGGTTGAACTACTAAAGAATATCACATTTCTTCGATATATTTGAACTTTCCCATTAAAAAACAAACAAAAATACAGATGAAATGCAATGGTAACTTGTCATTTTACCTGTATTTTTCACATGTACATGCAAATATGTTAAACTTACACATGTGCCTTGATGCTTATCTTAAAGTTTAGACAGCCACCATCATTTTTCTTATAGGGTTTCTGTATCTATTGTATATATTTATTGAAATACGTGCAATTTAAAAACTGCAGTTTTCTTTTTTTTTTCTCAAACAATTCAGCACTGAGTGATCTTGTACTGCAAAATAATACAGCACTTTAAGGGTTAAGAACGTGTCAATGAACAAAGCCTCTTATACTTGTTGAGTATATTGTTCATTTAAATTGATTATTCAGTCTAAAATATTTTGTTAATGCAAAACAGGGTGAGAATGTGCTACAGTAATTTCAGCCACCAAACTGTATAAATATGTTGCTTTTTCATTTATGAAAATAAGAACAATATTGATTTTTCCATATCAATAATAATGATGATAAAAATATGCATAAAAATAAACTCTACATTAGACATCTTAAACTGTCTGTAAGGCAGAGCTAATTTTCATCATGGTCAAGTGGTGTTAGAGTAAATGCAGCTGACCCAGTGTTTAGTAATCTGTGATTCTGTTCTTAACCTTGATTGTTCTGACAGTATCTTTAGTTTTTTGGCAACCTTTATACTGTTTCTCTGTTTTACTTGGAATTGTATACCTTTTATTTACTGACATTGCGGTGAATATTTTCTAACAAATTTGTATACACCTTTAAATTTGTTTTAAGGAATAGTATTCTCTTAGTCTTCAACCACTCAGTAATTGTATGGCAAATGGCAAGTTTATAAAAACCTGTAGTTAAGGTGGACACGAATTTATGAAAGGCATCAATTTCATCTACACCGTTTGAGGATTGAGAAAGCTTCAATTAAAAACATAAATTTTAAAATAATTTATTTATGAAGCTAAATTTCTTAACCCAAAGTAGCTTTTCAATTAATTTCTCATCTGCATGTAAATTTTTTTAACCCAAAGTTTTTTTTCAATTGATTTCTCATCTACATATAAAATTTCTTAACCCAAAGTAGCTTTTCAATTAATTTCTTATCTGCATGTAAAATTTCTTTACCCAAAGTAGCTTTTCAATTAATTTCTCATCTGCATGTAATATTTCTTAACCCAAAGTAGCTTTTCAATTAATTTCTCATCTTCATGTAACATTTCTTAACCCAAAGTAGCTTTTCAATTAATTTCTCATCTGCATGTAATATTTCTTAACCCAAAGTAGCTTTTCAATTAATTTCTCGTCTGCATGTAAAATTTCTTAACCCAAAGTAGCTTTTCAATTAATTTCTCATCTGCATGTAGCTCTAAATTGGCTTTCTTTAAATTAGTATTTAAATATTTATTGATGCTTCATTTAAATTGCTAGATCTTATTTGACAATAGCCAGTTGTATTCAAAATGTCTGGTAACTGGTTTCTGGGACCTAAGCACAGTTGAATGCACACGCTGCATACATCAAACTATAGTATTCACACAGGACAATCATTTGTTTTGAATGTATTGAAAATAAGATAAGCAGTCCATCACAGTTGTGATCCTTATTTTAAAACTGCTGTATTTTCACCTACCTGATTGGGATTAACACTGACCTACCAGGGGTAAATGATATTGGAGATTTCAGCATTTAGTCCAAGATTTCATTGTGAGGGATATTTTAGAATTTCATGATATCTTACTAATAGCTTCTCAAGTTAACTTGGGACATTTGTCTATAAACTATTATTTCATTTTCGATCTTCTTATTTGTTAACAAACATTTCTCTTCTATTGTGTACTGTGTCAGTTGAACATTGATGTTTATTTTATCCAGGTTAAATGCCATGAATCGAGAAGTCAAACTGAAGGAGCTTCAGCTTCTTGATGCAGCTCGCAGGAAGTTCCTTCATTTCCAAAGGTCACAGAGAGAGGGAGAACTTAAACGACTGGATGATGAGGTTCAAAGAAAGGTATATAGAGATATTTAAAAAAATTGTTTTCTTATTTCTACAAAAACTAACCCTGACATTGGCATTGGTGTATACACAGATGAAATCAGATGCATATGCCTCACTGCTACTCAACCATTCTTCCTTATTTAGTTTGGAGTTGGCTTTACAGCACCTACTCACTTTGGAGAGGGTTAAGGGAGATAACTTTGTACACTTGTAGATATATTTACATTAGATGCATGTTCTTTGTCACATTTTTACATTTAGTGAAGGGTTTTTGCACATACTAATTTATTTAGGGTCATAAAACTTGATGATTTGATGCATCTTGATGAATACAATCCACTTTCCCAAAAGTAGAGCACTGTGACCCCATAGCTCATGCTTTACTGACCGGTTAAATTTTGTGTTGTAAGTTTATTTCTCCAGTACTTTTCATGCTAGAATGATCAAACTTGATAATTGTATTTATCTCTGTTAGTACCACATCCATACAGTAAAAGAAGATCATTGTTACCTACATTTGACATTTGACTGGTTTGGGTTTTGGCATTACCTCATGACAAAATAGGAATGTATATCCTATATATATGTTGTTATACCTAGAGTCATACAATTTTATGCACGGATGCGTCTTGAGGAGTGCTACACCAACATCATAAAAGTTGGGTATTATGACCCATATTTCATGCTTCACTGATATTGGTTACATATTTTGTTGCAGCTGTTCATGCTTGAGTCATTAAATTGGATGATTGTTTACATTTCTAAGTGCCACACCCATACAAAGGGCCATGTGATCTACACATTAGATAATGGTATTTTTTGCATTTAGCTGAAAACCACCTAGGTCTTTTATGCTATTTACTTAATATTCTGTTTAGAAATTACGAGGCTTATTGAGGGGATGCATCTTGATGAGTACTAATGCCTCACTGTAAAACTAGATTTGTATTGACTTAGGTTGCATGTTATATTTCTTGTTCATTTTCAAGCACTGTTGATGCTGGGATCATGAGATTAGTGATCATATGCAACTATGTTATCACCACACCCTACAACAAATAAATCTCATTGTGACCTATATTTTATCTTCTACACCCTTATAGCAGAATGTGGTCTCTTGTGACCTCTATTTCATGCTGCATTTATTTGTTGATATTGTGTCAAAAGTTAATTTATTTGGTGGTGTTTATGTTACAGTCATGAAATTTGATAATTGGAAGCTCCTCTTTTAGTACTGCTCCCTTTCAACCAAGGGTCACTGTGACCTGTTTATGTATCAGTAACATGGGTTAGGTATTTGTGCTTATCTCTTGACCACTGTACATATATAACACCAAATTATATGCTATATACATCTTTGTATTCTCAGAAGGCTCATTCTGACCATTTCAGAATCACTTTAGTCTCAGTGGTTTTCATAGAAGTGAGCTACATAATCATTACGATCTAGTTTTTACTTAACATTTCATATTCAGTTTTCGCATCAGTTCAGTAATATTTGAATGATTAAGATAAAAAAAGGACAACAGATTCACATTAATAATTTCTGTTTCGGGTTTTTCACAAATGACCCTAGTGCAGCAGATCTCGACCTTTTACTTTGTTAACAGATTAATTTTTTTGTGCTTAATATTTATAATTTTCAAGTATGATATTGCTGATAGGATCAAGTTTAATGTATAAAAGGAATTACATTTGGCCCGTGATCTTGTTAGATAAGGATGATTAGAGTTACTATGTAATTCAGTGACGTAAGTTTCTTTGTTAATTACATCTTATCAGCATTCACTGATCAGTGTGATTGGTTAGTTGTTAGCTATAGTGGACATATAGGTGTAATGTTGTATGGTCAGTTTAGTAGCCATGCTAATATATATCCAGCCTAGAATGTGGTTAATGAGTAAATGATTCTCCATTTCACCAGTGTTATCATGGTCAAGAGTTAGTGGTCACCCATTCAAAAGGAATGGTTTTCTCATAGTTTTCAGGTTTTTACCGCCATCAACACCACTCTACACTGACATAATGTTTAGTTGTAAAATTAGTCAGTTTTGCCCAAAAACAGGGAACTTTGATTTTGGCTTGTTATATTTTATTATGGTGGCTGTAGAGAGATTATGAATCTTAAGGTGTTAAATTTTGATTGGATTTTGTTTTCACAAGATAACCCAAAGATTGCTAAATCACAAAACATTTCCCTACAGAGATTCCCACATCATGGTATACCATTAGACCATGTCGTAATCAATAAAAACAAATTTGAAAACAAATTTATTTATAAGGGTTCCTAATTTATTATATTGTAGGCCCTGATGAGGGACCAAGAGACAGAGGCAGCTATTGAGGAAGCAGAAATCAAGAACATGGAGCTTCATCTGCAGAAGAAAATGTTTGAACAGGTAACAATGATTTTTATGATGCACCATATTCTTGTCATATATTGTTATCCATGTATTATTTGGACGACATTTGTTGTTATCCACATATTCTTTGGAGGCCATGTATTGTTATCCACATATTCTTTGGAGGCCATGTATTGTTATCCACATATTTTTCTTTGGAGGCCATGTTTTGTTATCCACATTTTGGGGGGTGGGCATGTCTTGTTACCCTCATTATCACTGTGTACAATGGATGCATCACACATGTTATTTCCAGACAATAATTTTTAAAGGACATTGCAGATTAAAACCCACTGATTTTCACCTTTCTCTCTTAAAATGTTACATCAGTATGGCTCCCTTTTCACTTTTAACTTTGCTCTTTTTTCATGAAGTTTGTTTCTGTTCAACAAGCTGAAAAGTTTAATTGAAATTTGGTATGGAGATTAATGTTAAAGAGCTTCTTTTTGGTGAGACAGTTGCCTGTGATTATCTCCCCTCATTTTCATAAGTCGCACACCAAACGACTGACAGGAAATTGAGACCGGTTTAGCCTTAAGCTGGCTCAATCAGTTTATTGCTGGCCAGAAATTAAGAATGAAGATGGATTGGTCTGTTCAGTTGTCAGTGCAGTACAACGAATATACATTCTGTCTCTGTAATGCATAATTCCATATGCCTATGGATATGGTATCTTGTAAGTGCCTTTGCTACTATGGGGAAGTGTACCTATTCCAACCCTTTCTATTTGGCCACAACCTCAGCCCTCGGGCTTTCACACAGATGTTCGATTGCACCATATCTAACTTCCTGATGACCTCCACAGTGACTGGCATACTTGGACAACATTTGGCAATGTCGAACCATGTCCCTTTTGAGCACAACTTGGACAACATTTGGCAATGTCGAACCGTGTCCCTTTTGAGCACTTCATTCATCTAGGTATGGAAGTCCTAACCCATCCCAAACACATTGTCTGTTCTTTGGAGACATTGTTCACCAGCATATACATTACAGCGAGAGAGTTTTATCAGCTCTTCAGCCTGCTCAGTCCTGCCTTTACTTGCATCCTCCACAAATAGCCGTTCTAGCACAGTGACCCCTAATCTCAGGTCATTTAGATGACCAGGTTATAATGTTGAATGAAATCAAACACTGCCTGCCTTGATGGCAAGACAGAGAGAACGGCTAGCAATGGGAATTCTTTTGGAAGCCCCTCCCCAACTCGAAAGTCATGGTACACCATTTTATTTGATAGTGGAGGGCACATTGGCTGTCGTGTTTTTTAATGGTCATTTGCAAGTGGACAGTACAAGAGAAGGCTAATCACATCAGTATCCTGGAAATAAAGGCCATTCACCATGCCTTTTGTACTTGGAGTGAGAACATCCAAGGAAAAATTTGTTTTGCTTACATTTCATTTTTTTAAATAAAGCTTCTTTTTAACCTTTGATCATATGTACATCAATCCAAGTTCCTGTATAATAACATTTTAAGGAGTAATTCACCAGCTAAAAGGAACATTTTTGCTTTGGAAAACATGTTTTGACAAGGTGGGAATAAATTTCTTAAGTTCTCCAGAGATAGTTTGCCTATAGTTTGTTTCTTTGCGGATCGGACTTCTCAGCCAAATGTGTCAGATCCTGTATCTCAGCACCAGGAAAAGTTTCTTTCTCAACATTCCTGAGGTTGGATTTGTCTCACCAAGTATGTGATAAATTTGAAGTGAAAATTACTTCCACTTTTAAGCAGGATTTAGGTTGGGACTAGTCATAGATGTTAATCAATATAATTCAAACTGTTGTATCCTAGGAACGGTGAGGTTTTTTTTTCTTAATAAAGGTCAATATGCTGTCAAGGTAATGTCTGACTTTCAACATATTTTACTCTGCTGTCATAGAATATTGGTATTTCTATACAGAAATTGTGAAGTAGGAGCATACACTATTGGATTTTTGTATATTCTACTAATGGGAATGCTTTATTTATTATAATATAATATTATATACAGTATGATAAATGTTGTTGTTGTTGTAGGGTTTAACGTCATTTTTCAGCACACGATAGGCTATACATGGCAGCCAGTATTAATGGTGGAGGAAGAACCCGGGAAAACCCCGGAAAGAGCCACCGACCATCAAGAAGCTACTGGCAAGCTTTCTCACATACCCACATTGGCTGAATCCAAGACTCGAACCCATGCAGACAGAGGTGAGATGGCAGTGATCCGTAATGGAGAGCGCTTTAGACCACTTGGCCACTCGGGGGCCCCATATGATAAATGTAAAAATGTTGTGTGAACATTCAAAACTTGATTGACCACCATTAATTTTTTTCAGCTTTTTCTTGTATGCCTTCTACATGTGGCCAAAAATATACAAATCAGAAAAGAAAATATTTGTTTTATTTTGTTCTCTTCTTAAAAGAAATTTTGGTATTATAAGGTAAAGGACAGTAGATCCCAATAATATGTAAATAGTCACATATTCACCAGTATAAAGACTTTGTCATAGCAATGATTTTTAGGAAGTTCCTTTTGTAACTATTGTATACAGGTTTTTACTGAACAGATATAACCATGTATATATTCCCGTAGCAAGTTGAACATTCTCTTTGTAATTAAAGGAACTATTCCGGGACTTTGCCACATCCTCACTCCACCTAAGAACAGAACATGACATGCATCGTAAACAGCAGGAACTTGAGGAGAGGATACAGCAGAGGTTGCGAGAGGCAGAGAAGGAACGTGAGGCAGAAGTTAGGAAGGTTGGTATCCAAATTAGATGTCTATCAGATTTGGAAGACTCATCAGTAAAGCCTCTCTGTTTAGATCTATTTTTTTGTTCTCTCTTTAATTTAATGCAGTATCTGTGTTTTAAATGCTAGATACTTGAGAGACTTCTCAAGAATAAATGCTTGTGAGACATTTTCTCTCGACTAGATACTTCTGAGACTGTCATGTTAGGTTAGATACTTCTGAGACTGTTTCTCTAAGCTAGAGACCGCTCCAGTGGCCTAGTGAATAGAGTGTCTGCGGCAGGTTGCAGGTTCGAACCCTAACCAACTCATACCAATGACTTATAAAAATGGTACTTACAGCTGTCTTGCTAGGTGCTAAGATTAAGAGGTTAGTGTTAGGACTAGTTGGCCTGGTTTCAGGATAATGTGACTGGATGGGACATCATGCTACATCTCTGCTACATCACTAGAAACTGCCATACTGCAGACATTGTAGCGATATGACTAAAAGTTTTTTAAAGGCTACATTGAAAATCCAGATCTCACACACACACACACACACACACACACAGCTAGATACTTCTGGCACTATATATGTGTCCACTTGTTTTAATTTTGAGGGTTGTGAGTACATCACTAGCAAAGTGGTGTTTCTTTTATTCATCTCTCTAATAGTAACCAGTATTGGGTGAGTAATTTCTACCCAATTATTGTACCAGTTTATTGTTTTATTTCTTATGTTCCTTTCAGATTTTATTAATGGTAAATATGGACATAAAGAAAGCATGGGAGACTTGTCCCACCTGTTTTGAATGCACAGCATGTGTGCACATGCACATTTGTTCTATTTGTTGTTTGTCACATGTTGAGATTTTTGGGACTTAATGGAAAGTGACTGGGTCTACAGGGCCAGGATAAAAGATCTTACTTCTTCTTCATTATCTCTTGGTGACTTTTTCCTTTCCTAGGAGGTGTCTGTGGCACCTTTTGATATAATGAAGTCTCCAGTTATCATGAGAGGTGTCCAAGGTTAGGAAGTCAGTTGCTTTACACTTCCACTGAAGGAGGGGGATCTCTGATGCCTGATCAGATGGTGTAGTTTCCCAAGATGGAGGGATCTTCAGCCCTTCCTGGCATAGAGGAGTTGCTAATCCCCAATAGCAAACAGACCTACCTGATATACGGGAAGCATGGTGATAGTCTTACTCATGTAGACTTTGAACTCAGTCACTGAGATTTCATTCAGTGGAGTCAAGCTCATGAAATATAGACTCTCCAATAAGGTCTTAGTCATCTGACCGGTCATTGCAAAAAATGATCAGTCACTGGGCGTCAGGCACTGGGTAATGTGTCAGATGACAGTCACAGAAGATCTTTCTCCTGGTGACTAGGTACTAGGCACTGGGTACTGGATGCCAGTCCAAAGGAAATGTGTCAAGTGACATTCATGGAAGGTCTCTCACCAAGCACCAAATCGTGGGGCATTTGACCACGAAGTGATGTCCCAAGTGACATTCACCAAGTGTCTGTCACTCAGGTCATTTCCACAATAAACATGGGTTATCAGCTTCACGTGTGGGACCCTCCATCTCTTTCAAGGACCCCCATTTTGTTCCACCATTCCCATGGGGTATTTCTACAGGAGAAGGTGTACACCATTCTAAGGAAGGTTGTGAATTCTTCCCAAGACAGCACCTCATGAATGACTATTCTTTCTGAGACTGGATCTGAGGTATTGGTGTAAAGTAAGGATTGAGGTTCTGGAGTGTGAACCAAGGCTTTCTAGGTTTACAATTCCATGTGGAGAATATTTCTGTAATTTGTGCAGTAGGAAATGTGTTGATTCAGTCTGCACCCCTTTAACTGAAGATGCTTATTTTATTCTCATGGACATTAAGGATTGCTCAGTATCCACCATTAAGGATCAACAAAGCATTCCTTTCTAACACTGAAGTTCTCTGTGGGCTCCACTATAGGGTCAAACCCACATCTTTCAGAACTGTTAAAGTTCTTTGAGCTACAGAGAACAGTCTCTTCTTGTTAATGCTAATGTGGAACCTTGTTTGTTCTTTAGTTGTTGTTTAAACTTCCTTATAAATATTCTAGTGTAGCTGCCTTCAAGAACCTTACCTTTAGAACAGTCTTCACTCTTTAGCATCAGCAAGGAGAAGGAGTTCTTTACTTTTTAGTAGTAACTATGATTTGGTTTCTCTTCTTTGCCAGCCTGGGTTTCTGGCCTTGAATCAGCTACTTAACTTCATTAGCTTGTGTTCACATTAAAATCTCTTGTCTCAGTCACATCAGTGCTGGGTATGATCAAGATGGTTTGCTTTGCCCAGTTAGAGCTTTATGGTAGCTGCAACTTGGGCCATTTTGAATAAGTTATCTTTGGATGATGTCATGAAAGCCATCTACTGGCAGTCTCAGTTTTTTTCTCTTCATTTATCTTCGATCAGTGTCACACTGTAGTGAAGGTATTTATGCTTTGGGTCAAATTGTATCAACCCAACAAGTTGTCAAGCCATCCTCTGGTCTGCAGTAGAACACTGTACTGACAATTACTTTAGGCCTTCAGCCTCCCACCAGGTTGGTAAATTCAATAATGTAATAATATCAATTGATATATTCTTGATATTAAAGTGTAAGTTTTTCAGGGTTAATGCTAATTTTAATTTTATAATATTTACCTGCTATTATTACCCAATTCCCTTCTCCAAACTCTCCTGCCTTTTAGTCTCATTCAAAGTGAAAGAAGGGTAATATTTCAATTATTGTAAGTGGACTGAAGTATCAGATGGGGATTATGTTATTTTACAGAACTGCCAGTAAGTGAAGTGTGGAATAATCTCTTTTGAACTGAAACTGGCACCAGAAAAAGACACACAAACACACATATCTACATATCAACCGAAATCAACAGTCAGTAACTATATAATGGCATTAGTAATTTTCATGCCCTTTAGCAACATTGGCAGTGACATATAGCGTTGTCCTTTTTTGTGTTTATCCATCTGTCTGACCATTTCAACTTGGTCAAGTTTTCCATTTAGGTCAGTTTTTAGTCACTGCGGTGGGACATTCATGTTCCATGAAGACATTTATAGTTATGATTATTGATCTTTCTACGTGTCTTTTTATTTTTGTGTTTTATTAGATAGTTCTTGGTTCTGATTACTTTTTTTTCTTCTCTTTAGGCCCTGCAGGAGAATATGGCTCGAGCCTCACAACAGAATGTTGACATATGGGCCAAGAATGAAATGACATATAGGCATCGACTTGAGAACTTGGAGAGAGAAATAAAAAATGTACAGGTTAGAACAAAAAAGTTTCTTGTACTGTGCCGATATAAATGATCCTGAATTTGTTCCTCTTGGACTGATCTAATTTACACTTTTACATGCTGTGGAATACATTCAAATCATTTGCTGTAGAAAAGCAGATTTAATAGCATTATTAAAAGCCTGAACTTCCAAGTCATGGTTCGTCCTGATAGCATCCCTGTGGTGCCAGAAATAGTGGTTACAACAATCTCCTCTACCCAGGGAATTATCACTAAGGGGGATCTACTGTTGTGGAAGATAGCTTGTGCACAGCACTCCACAAATCCTCTGCCTTAATACCTGGTTGATATGAAATATTCTTTCTGTCCAGAGCAGTTTTTGAGTAAGGTTGCCAGTTGTATCACTCATGCTTGAAGATAATGGCAAATCTACCAACCCTTATACTGACCGTTAAATTTAGGTTTAGATGTGAAAATACAACCATTTCATTCCAATCCAGATATTGGCTTGTCCAGATCCAAGTTTTATATTAGATTCATCTGAGTTATTTGGGAACTTTGCATGCATACTTAAGATGCTTGAATATTCCTATGTGTTTTATGCATTAAATGCCTGCATAAAATGAAAAATCTTTTGCTTCTAGCATGATGTAGAAATTGTCTAACAAAAAAAATTGCCTATTAAAAAGGTCAGACAATTAGTACAGAAGTATAAGAAAGAATATTCAGATTCTTGGGCAGAAATAAAGCAGGAAATGCAATAGTTACGTTTATTGGACATAATTTTGTATTGATTTAAGTATTACTAATGGTGGGAGAAATGATCACCAGTGGTACATGAAGTTTGAAATAAACAAACAAGGAAAATAACAGGGTATTACTTCTGTTGAAATTATTGTGGGGTGGTGACTTATTTTAAATGTGTGATACGGTCAAATCTGACCTAACAATCACCTTTGCTTAGCCATCACCAGTTCACAACAGCCGTTCAAATTTCCCTTCAGCAAATTTCCTATATAAATGTGCTGCATGTAAAAGTAAACTGCCTAATGTTGTCAGCGGCCATTGTTTCCAAACCAATTAGTGGTTTATCCCAGCAATAAACAATTATCTAAGCAGTGATCACTCAAAACTTTGGCTTAATGAGAAAGGCATTGTTTAGATAAAGGAATGTCCGAATCAATTAGTACACATTTCCTATTTCACTTTACTCACTGTACTACAGTCACGTTGAATGTGTAACTCATTGGTGTCACTATGTCAAATTCGAAAGTGAGATACTTTTTATTACTAAGGTAGAGGGTCGAAGTAGTTTATTTGCTTGATGGTGGGAAAGGTACTTCTAGTACTGCAGCAGAAAAGGAAGTCACCTTTTGTGCCCATGTGACAGGTATAATTAGATATCTTCATCTATCTGCCTGTTCATTAAAGCGATCTCTGAAGAAAGAAAGTTTGTCTTTGAAAAGAGATAAGCATTACATCCTCTCTCAATAGATCCGAGGTTATTAAGTATTCAAAACTTGTCTGTAAAGGCAGGGGAAATTTTGATTCATGGTCACAAAGAATACCCATATATGGCTTCTTTTGATTTTCTATTCATGATACGCATCTCACATAAGCTGACTGTCTTTTGATCTTGGCAAGTTGAGCACCTGAATAATCCAGATATTGTTTTTAATGCATGAACAAACTAACCTCATTGACTGTTTTAAGCATCAGGAAGAGATGCAGTAATACCATGTTTAATCACAATAAAAGACAGATCCAGTTAACATTTATTATAATCATATATGTTTGCCTTTGGAGACTGTCTGCTGCTACTGATGATTTTTGTTGTTGATTCTGTCAGTGAGTGATTCATTGGTACCATTACTGAACAGAGTTGTGCAAATTTCACAACTGGGCTGTGAAACTCCATGACAGAATGTTATAGATAATCCATGAATAAAGTTTCTTCAGCAGCAACTGAAGAAGCCATCAAAGACTGGGCTGTCCATCAAAAGTTGGTTTAATATGAATATGCAGTACAGTACTGACATTCGATTCTTGGGTGAATAAATGGAACGGAATGAAATGAATGAACTTTATTTGGATAAGCAGCGTGCAGCAGTACAGACAATCTCATGTCCGCTAAATAATCTAGGCATTGAGGCAGGTATGGTGGCAGTTTGACAGAGATATTTGTGCTGTTGCTACTCACTCCTGACCAAGAATAGTAGAGCAAGGATTCTGCACATGACAGCTGGGAATGTTTTGATTAGTGTATAAAATGTGACAGCTGGGAATGTTTTGATTAGTTTATAAAATGTGACAGCTGGGAATGTTTTGATTAGTGTATAAAATGTGACAGCTGGGAATGTTTTGGTTAGTGTATAAAATGTGACATCTGTGAATGTTTTGATTAATGTCTAAAATATGACAGCTGGGAATGTTTTGATTGGTGTATAAAACGTGACAGCTGGGAATGTTTTGATTAGTGTACAAAACATGACAGCTGGGAATTTTTGATTAGTGTATAAATATGCATAAACAATGGCATAAGCAATGATGTAATATTGCTATAAAAGGAAAAGTTAACAGACAGATGCACAGACAGAAAGGGTGAAAGCATAATATGCTCTGCCAAATAGAAATGTAACAATAACAGATAGTATTAAAGAATTAAAATTAGTTCCCCCCACCAATAATTCATTTTTAAGGTATATTTGAATTATTAGCATGGTATGTCCACCCACAATTTAACAAATCAAAAAGTGTTGATTTTTAGTGTAGTTTTCTGGTCCAGCAAGCAAGATTTAAAATATTAGAATTATAAGACTCATGGTACTAATTCAGTTCCCATGGTAAACCTATGCAAACACCATGATATTAAAAATTCAATGACTTAAAATTTTTGAGTGCTCATGATCAAACCTATATTTATCAGTATAGATGAAACCTGGATGTCAGCTTCTGTTTAGAGGAAAGGACATGAGCCACGGCATTTTCTGGACCTGCATGTGTTTGAAACATGTGCTTTCATTTCCACATCAAAGAGTCAGGTGCTAATTTTAGTACTGAGTGTTCCAAACTCAAGACTGTTAAAGGACTGAAATTCCATCAATAAAACAATGTCTCTATTATTTTTTCACTTACAACTAGGATAAGCTCTCAAAAGATTCTTTATCCTAAAACATAACTTGCATTATTAACCAATCCTGGCCAGCCAAACCCATGTATACTCTATTTTATGTTCACCCATTTCCAGGCTGGTTCCCATTTTTCTATATAATTAGTACCGTGTGTCCTATAAGTCCTGATTAATGTGATTGTAACACAGTTGTATAATTACAATTTGAAAGCAGTTGTTTTCATTTCAGCTGGCCAAGATTAATACAGAAAATAGAAATTTAGAGAGAGAGGTCCATGACTTGATGAAGAAATGCCAGGAAGAAAAGGTACATATTGTTTAGAAATAGTCATGTGAAACAATTCTGCTTGTAGAAATTAAATGATATATGTACAAATGTGCCATTTCCAATCAAAAACACCCATAATCTTTAAGTATTTGCCTCTGGATAAGTTGATAATATATGTTATTTCCTTATAATGGATTTTCTCATTTAGTTTACCTCTAGGAAGTATAAGAAATCTGTTGTACTACACCCCAGCCTCAGCATCGGCATTTGTGCATATACAAGCAAATATATGGTACATATTATGGTCAACAGAAAAATATGCTTCTTGAAAACTTATTGAAATTCTTGAAAACTCCCTTAGAAAATACCAACTTTCTAGGAATATATGAACCATGCCCTCCAGTTGCATCCTGTATATGTACTGTTATAGCTGGAATTAAGAAATGTCGACTGGGGATGTTTCCTGATAAGTACTACACCCACATCACAAAAAAGTGACCCACATTTTATCCTTTACTGACTTTGGTTAAATTTTGCATTTCAACTGGATGGCTCTGGTGGTCAAATGGTTAGAACTTTTGAATATTATTAAAAGAGATTTGTAAATTTGCACAAAATGTTTCAGATTTATATTACTGCTCTGGTGGCCTAGTGGTTAGAGCATCCACCTCAGATGGTGGAGGTCACAGGTTCGAACCCCAGCTAAGTCATAACAGTGACTTATAACTATGGTAATAACAGCTGCCTCGCATGATGCCCCAGTGCTAGACATCACTATAAACTGCCACACTGCAGACATTGTAGCTATATAACTGAAAAGTTGTTAAAGCTATGTTAAAAATCCTAATCACACACACACACACACATTTAAACTGTTCAATTTAGAATCATTAAATTAGATGATCATATACATCTGAATTAGTACCACACCTGTCCATCAAAAGAATGTCACTGGGACCTGCATTTCACATTTTTTCTGGATTAGGGATTAAACTAAAAAATAACAGGTTTATATGTACACAGCATTAAAAAAAAATACCTAATGACTAGAATCATGACAACTGGTGCAGTGTGCATCTTAATGAGCACTGCTCTCCATTGCAGAAGTGGGTCATAATGGCCCATATTTTGTGCTTGACTTGAGTTAAAAGTTGTGCTCGATGTTCATTTCTCATGCAAGTTGATCATGATACTCTTCTCTCTTAGCACTACACCCATACAACAAAAGAACTTCATCAGAACATGTATTTCATCTTGTACTGGCTTTGGTATTTTTTAGCCTCCTCTATGCATACTATCCTACCAAGAACAATGAAACTTGGTGAGTGGATGCATATTGATAAATTCCGTATTTTGATCATATCCAGATAGTTTTTCCTTACCACAGGACTTTCTAATCAATACAAATGGCAGGTGGGTTGGTGGTTCTTTCCAGGCTTTTCCAGGTTCTTCCTCCACCATTAATACTGGCCACCATGTATAGCCTATTGTGTGCTGAAAAATGGCGTTAAACCCTACAACAACAACAACAACAACAAATGGCAGTAGGAATAAATATTTATTCAGTGGTAAACTTTCCATATTACTGACATACAAAGTATGTTGTGATAGGTTACTTCATAATAATAGTTGTATAGTTTACTTGTGAATAAGAATAGGAATTAGATGAGCAGACTGTGTACATTTCATGTGAAGTCTCAGCAGTAGTGGCTAATCAAGATAATTAGGATGCATGAACTATGCTTCTGACTGTGATTATATTGACTGTCACTTCAAGGTTAATCAAAGCCTTTAACTTTAAACCAGTAAAATCTGGCTTTTGGTGGTGGACAATGATAATAGCTTCTGAATCAAATTATTTTAGGACACTGATTTAAAAAAGAAAACAAAAAGCATATCTTATTTTATTAGCTCATTATAGTATCCATGCTTTTAATATCATAGAATATAATGTTATTCTTTGTTGTTGTATGTATTATATGTCACAGGAATCAATATATCATTGTCAGAATCACTTTAGTCAGAATCTATTTGGTGCACAGTAATTACTGTTATAATGGCTACTGAAGACTTCATATAGGTGAACTATATAATTTTTAATTACATGTCTGGTTTTTGGGATGTACATTATTTCATGATTTATTGTAGAGTTTTGTCTGTAAATAACTTTTGTACACGATTTAGTCAAAATTGCCTAAAAACCCATGTCCATATTGCAACTCTCACACTGTTAACACTAATTAACATCAAACTTACAAATTAGTATTAAGACTGAAATGTGTCATAAACCAGAACTGGTCTGGTGTGACGTACCTTCCAGGATTTATTAAAAATTAGTTAAAAATTGAGTTGGTACTCAAATTGCAGCACCTTTTGCTTGTTGCCACCAACTTACACTGGGGATACCCTGATGAACATGTGTTGCACACCAAAACTGGATTACTGTGACCAGGTTTATTCAGAATTGCTTGAAAATGGTATTCATCCTCCATGTCAGGTCTGCAGTTTCTGTACTAAAATGTCTGTTGACATCAAACTGACACAGTCATGTGCCAAAACTGGGTCATTGTGACTCTCTTTCAGGACTTAATACAAATTGGTAATAATTACGTCTGGGCTCTGCTGACAAAACCTTTTCACCTATTGCTACCACACTGAAACAGGAGCATCTATGAATGAAAGCATTCTGCACAAGAAAACTAGGTTACTAGGACATCATTTCAACGATTTTGAACAGTACTTAAAATGTCTGTGCTATAATTTTAACATCTTTTTGAACAATTACCTTGCAAGGTCTATTGTAATAGCATTGGAAAATGAAGGTATGCCACTCCAAAACTTGGATGGTCTAACCTACTTTCTAGATCTATTGAAAACTCTTAATGATACCAACTCATGTTATCTTGAGACTTACAGCTCATTAACAACAATAGCTAAAATTTAGAATTCTTGAATTGACTTTCATTTAACTTTTTGTCTCTGATGTTTATCTGAGTGCCTCATACCATTGAACATAGCCTGGAATTTATGAAACTTTCAAGGTACTCAACTCAGAAGAAATAATATTCTCACCCATCCACAGCTTTTATACATTATATAAAGACTTGGTAAAAGTAAAGTGACCAGATAAGAGAATTGCCTGCAGCTGTTATTGTTATTTGATCTCAGTGTTTTGAGTAAATTTGTAGTCTTAGTATTCAAGTTTTATAATTCAGGTTTTAATATTACAAATGAAAGGTTATACTTAGTCATTTATCTTGTTCCTCCTCCTCTTACAGGAGATCGAAACACAGGCAGGACAGGAAGAACTGGATATACAGAAGCGGGTGGCTGCTGATGCTGGCAGCAGGAGGCTGGGTTTTATGGAGGAAGAAGCAGAAATTGCCCAGGAACATGGACGAAGCTTGACTGATGATGCTGTAAATGCATCTTACAGTAAATATCAAACCATATAGTGGATATTTTTTTGTATGTTCTGCAAGTTTTTACTATTATTTATGCACCTACTTCTCCTATAAGGAATAAAATTGTAAACACTGTTCAGTTACTTTGGATTAGAACATTATATATTTTGTTTCTTAATCGTTTAAGTGGACAAGCAGCTAGTTCTGACCCATACTTTGGTCTGCAGTTATTTCATATTTTGCATCAGGCTTTAATGTTGCTGTCACATTAACAAACACATTTGTTTGGTCCACCAAAGTTGGCTTTTTCATGACATCTTCCGTAGCTTAAGGCCCTTCTTTGGTGAAGGGTGATTTGCTTGGATTTATAGCTGTTACAATCTTCAATAAATGCAATGTACCCTTCATCAAAGAAAGTCAGCACCAAACTTGAATAAAAGCAATGAAATCTGATTGATTTTTGCATATTCGAAAGTGGTTGATGATTGGAATATGTTTGTTTTGCTTGAAAGAATGGTAACGCTATTTCTTAAAATGACTACCAATGGCAACATAAAACACAACTTAAATTTACAGTCTCTTCAAACTAATACTGTCCATCAGGGAAATTGAAGGTGGGGCATCTCGCAGTAAAATTTGATGAATTTTGGTTTTCCTGTTTTTAAGGCCAAGTTAGCTTATGGTATGGCCCTGCATCCATGAGTCCATTGTCCCTCACTCATCCTTCAACATTTGTCTTTTGATCAGATTTGATCAAACTTAGTGTATGGGCCTATATAATGAAGATGTCAAGCAAGTTCCAGGAATTTTAATGAGAAGATCTTGCATCTGATTGGATGAGCTACTTACCACTCTGTAGACCATATTTCTGATCTGATTGGAGTATGGACTTGCATCATCAAAATCTCAGACAGGTCAAAAAAGAGCAAGGTTCAAGTTTATTCTGACATCAGTTTGTGACCTTACTAGAGGCTATATTTCTGGTCTGTATTTGATAAAGCTTTGAATACAGAATTATATTATTAGGTCTCACATGAGGTAAATTGTGAATGAGGTCTCTGCATAATAATGAATGAGGTGATCTTGCATCCAATTTACTAAACTTTTTACCTCTCTAGGGACTATTCAGAACCAATTTTGATTAATGTATGCCCAATCTCAGATGAGAGATTATGAACAAGATCCATGCATATTAATGCAGTGACTTGCATCTGATTGGCCAAGCATCCAGTAACTTGCATCTGATTAGCCAAGCATCCAGTAACTTGCATCTGATTGGCCAAGCATCCAGTAACTTGCATTTGATTGGCCATGCATCCAGTAACTTGCATCTGATTAGTGAAGCATCAAGTAACTTGCATCTGATTGGCCAAGCTTTTCAATACTTTAACAACTCTATTTCTGGTCAGATTTTTATTAGCCCTATTTACATAGGCTTATCATGATGAGGCCCACTGAGTTTTATTATGTGCAAGATATATAACAGTTAATTATGTGATCTTGTATCTGATTGGCTGAGGTTGTTAACACTCCAGCAACTATATTTTTGATAAGATTTTGATCAGACTTGTTAAACAGTCTTATATCGTCAACATGTCGGATAAATTTGATTGTAATATTACATACATTTACAAGGTAATCATGCATCTGATTGGCCATGCTTGTTAACACTCTGAAAACTGAATTTCAGTCGGACTTTTTCTCAGCTTGGTAGATTAGTTTATGTCGACCTCATCTGAAGTGAGATCTCTGCTTATTAGTGAGAAGATGTTGCATATGATTGACTGAGGTTGCTACAGCTACAAAATTTGAGACTATTTTTCTCATCTAGGTTCATGAAAATTTGGCAAGTAGTTTGATATAATAAGATCATTGTTGACTTAAGTTATGTGCAGAATTGTGTATATTAAATATGCCTTTCTCATTAGAAATAACTTTTATAAGGATGTAATAAAATAAGTAAAATCACATGGATTTAAAGTTTGGGAGATGATTTGCATAGGATATGGTCTTATAGTACTGTATAAGCCTGCTAGTGAGATGGTGAACAGTTCAGTTATGTATCACAGGCAAGTTATACCAGTTCCACATGGGACTCTTGTTTGTATGTTTATTCTTTAATGCTTAAAAGACCAGGTAAACTTTAATAATAATGCAGGTAATGTTGATGAGTTTATTTTTCATGGAAGTAATAGGCATGCAGAAATTAGCAGTATGCAGAATGATCTACTGTATATTCAAGCTTACAAACTGCAAACAACAAAGATTCTGCCATGGCATAATGCACTGGTAGATCAGGTTCTGTGTTGTTTGTTCTACTGATTACACCTATTAAACTGCACAGAATGTTTATTTTTATTTTACTAAGAAATAAATCCTGCCTCAATATGGAGCTGTGGTAGAGTATTTGACTTGTAATCCAAGGGTCATGGGTTGGCAGCCTGCCCAGGCCATCCCAGATTTAACAGCATTGATGTGTTTTTGGGAAATGCACTTAAATTCTGTACAAGTGCATTTTCATTTGCTATAGTTTTCTTCAGATGCAAATAATCGTACTTAGACAAAGCATGTTTCCTCAGCATGATATTCTCAATTTGTGCTTGGTGATTTACTTTTACAAAGACATGTTTCCTCAGCATATTTTCACTGTGTGCTTAGTGATCTACTTTGACAAAGACATGTTTCCTCAGCATGATATTCTCTTTAGGTGCTTGATCTACTTTTAGAAAGACATGTTTCCTCAGCATGATTGGTGATCTACTTTTACAAAGACATGTTTCCTCAGCATGATATTTTCACTTTGTGCTTGATCTACTTTTACAAAGACATGTTTCATCAGCATATTCTCACTTTGTGCTTGATCTTTTAGAAGGACGTTTTCTCAGCATGATATTTTCACTGTGTGCTTGGTGATCTACTTTTACAAAACCATGTTTCCTCAGCATGATAATTTCACTTTGTGCTTGATCTACTTTTACAAAGACGTGTTTCCTTAGCATGATATTTTCACTGTGTGCTTGGTGATCTACTTTTACAAAGACATGTTTCCTCAGCATGATATTTTCACCATGTGCTCAGTGATCTACTTTTAGAAAGACATGTTTCCTCAGCATGATATTCTCACTTTGCGCTTGATCTTCTTTTAGAAAGACATGTTTCCTCGGCATATTTTCACTTTGTGCTCGGTGATCTACTTTTACAAAGACATGTTTCCTCAGCATGATATTTTCACTTTGTGCTTGATCTACTTTTACAAAGACATGTTTCTTTAGCATGATATTCTGACTGTGTGCTTGGTGATCTACTTTTACAAAGACATGTTTCATCAGCATGATATTTTCACCATGTGCTTGGTGATCTAGTTTGACAAAAGTATGTTTCCTCAGCATGATATTCTCACTGTGCCTTGGTGATGTACTCTGACAAAGGCATGTTTCCTCAGCATGATACTCTCACTGTGTGCTTGGTGATCTACTTTGAGAAAGACATGTTTCATCAGCATGGTGTTTCTTACTGTGTGCTTGGTGATCTACTTTTACAAAGCCATGTTTCCTCAGCATATTTTCACCATGTGCTTGGTGATCTACTTTGACAAAAGTATGTTTCCTCGGCATGATATTCTCACTGTGTACTTGGTGATCTACTCCGACAAAAGTATGTTTCCTCAGCATGATATTTTCACTGTGTACTTGGTGATCTACTTTGACAAAAGTAAGTTTCCTCAGCATGATATTCTCACTGTGCCTTGGTGATGTACTCTGACAAAAGTATGTTTCCACAGCATGATATTTTCACTGTGTGCTTGGTGATCTACTTTTATAAAGACATGTTTCCTGAGCATGATATTCTCATTAGGTGCTTGATGTACTTTTATAAAGACACGTTTCCTCAGCATGATATTCTCACTGTGTGCATGGTGATTTAAATTGACAAAGGCATGTTTCCTCATTATGATATTTTCACTGTGTGCTTGGTGATCTACATTGACAAAGGCATGTTTCCTCAGCATGATGCTCTCACTGTGTGCTTGGTGGTCTACTTTTACAAAGACATGTTTCCTCAGCATGATATTTTCACTGTGTGTTTGTTGATCTACTTTTACAAAAGCATGTTTCCTCAGCATGATATTCTCACACAGTGATGTACTTTGACAAAAGTATGTTTCCACGACATTATGTACCCACACTGTGCTTGGAGATGTAGAAAAGAGTCACTCCCTCCTGTATATTGCAAAGAGCAACAAATGGCAGCAAGAGGCATGCTAGCTCAGTGTTTAGTATCAGACTCATGATTGAAAGGGTGAAGTTTAAATCCTTTTCGGATCAGTCTGTTACCATAGTGTGCACTGAGAGATTTTGATTCCTGTGAGTACAGTGATATTGGAAGTTATGTACATTTTATTATGCATTATTATGATTTAAGGGCATTGCATGCTCAAATACAAGTACAGTCAGCTCCACTTAAATGCATATCGCATAATTTCATAGATCGCTAAAGTTCATAGCAAAAGTATGGTCCCATTTTATATTGTAATTATGCATGAATTCAGATTAAATACATACTCCGTTTATATGCATAGCTTGGGTCCGGTCCCGAGGCTATGCATATAAGTGGAGTTGACTGTACACAAATGATTCATTAGTGCAGCATGGTCTGAACACTACTTGAAAGTTATGTTGTCATGGCAATAAAAATTGCAAGAACTTTTAATGATTAATATAAGCCTTTTGTTAGGTTGCTATAATTATTTGATATGGTATGCTGCATATTTTTGTAATCTCCATTTCAGGACAAAGGCTGGGCCAGTCATACCTGAGTGGAACCCTCAGGTCAGATCTGTTGCACACTGTTGAGACAAGTTCTGACTCAGAAACCTCAAAAAGTAAGAGTGCATTATACATTTGTGACAAATTATTTGTGATCATAACTTCTACAGTCAGACTTGCTAGAGCAATCACCTGCATAAAAGAACTACCTATTTCACAGACCAAAGCGTCACATGTTTTACATAAATCAGTGCATATTTTCCAGTATATACAGAGACCTAGACTGCAACCCTTTCAATTTGACTGTAAATGTTACTGAAATGACCCTTAAATTACAAACTTGTGGAAAGAGACAATCATTACTGTCCAGGTTTGATCCACATCTCTGTTTTATATTAGATTCAGTGGAATTGGTCTGGGAACCAGGCTAGTTTTTCAAGAGTACCTCAGACACTTTAATCTGCCCCTGTTTTTTTTTCATTCAAAATGCCTGGATAATCAAGCTGTTCTTTATACCTTTTTCTAGAAAAGTCATCAATAATATAACTAACAAAAATCAAAGCAAAATCAGTTTCTTACAAAAATTCTAACAATCTGCAAAGAAGTATAAAAGTACTATTCATATTCTTGAGTCACATATCGGGAATTGCAACAGTTGGACTGCACTGGTGGCCAAGTGGTTAGAGCATCCGCCTTGAATGTGGGAGGTCATGGGTTCGATCCCCGGCCGAGTCATACCAAAGACTTTAAAAAATGCTACTAACAGCTACCTCGCTTGGTGCTCAGCATTAAGAGGTTAGTGTTAGGACTGGTCGGCCTGGTGTCAGGATAATGTGACAGGGTGGGACATCATGCTACATGTCTGCGGCATGATGCCTCAGTTCTAGACATCACTATAAACTGTCACACTGCAGACATGTCATAGCGATATGACTGAAAAATTGTTAAAGCTATGTTAAAAACCTTAAACACACACACACGCACATGCAGCAGTTGTGTTTATTGGACATCATGTCATACGAGTCATTTGTCATTACACCATACTTCTACACCACCTGCTCAATAACTCACGAACCCACTTATAATGCAGGGTCAGGCATGGACCCCATTTTTTTAAAACTAGTAAAAGCAAATAATGTTAGCCCTGTGTTTTGACTTTACAAAAATCGCAATCAATTTTGGTAAATGAAACATTGATGTATCATTCATTTTATCATCGAAAACAGTAGATAGTACCTGGAAGTTTGAATCACATTGATGTATCATTAATTTTATCATCGAAAACAGTAGATAGTACCTGGAAATTTGAATCACATTGATGTATTATTCATTTTATCATCGAAAACAGTACATAGTACCTGGAAATTTGAATCACATTGATGTATCATTCATTTTATCATCAAAAACAATAGATAGTACCTGGAAATTTGAATCACATTGATGTATCATTCATTTTATCATCGAAAACAATAGATAGTACTTGGAAATTTGAATCACATTGATGTATCATTCATTTTATCATCGAAAACAATAGATAGTACCTGGAAATTTCAATCATCATTATGAAATTTATCAACTTTTAATAAGAAGTCATATAGTTTGTTATATGTTCTTTCCTAGTGACCTTCTTAGTACACCATAAATAACGATAGTGAACAAAATTTAGGTCAGTCAAAATGTCACTTATCATGCTGGAGGCATTATTTTAATAAATAAATATCAATTAAATAATTTTTCTATCAAGCAAAATTTGTGTTTCAGTTCTATCTTTTAGTTCAATTTAAGCGTAATCATCATAAATGCACTGCGCCCTCTTGTATTCAAACATAAAATGCATCAGTCGACCGTAACAGCTTGGTCTGTGAGCATTTTGCTGACAAGTTAATTAAATGCCAACCGTGTTTTGATATGCAGAAGTATTTGCTGTATGGTTGCACTGAATTAAAAGCTGACCTCCTTTTTATTATTATATTAATTGCATCTTTTGTATTAAATAAAGGAGGTTGAATAAAAGAAAAGTTAAAAGACATGCAAATCCTACATGTGTAAGATTTAGCGACCCCAGTCATAAATCGGTTGAACTAATTCCAGCTGATCATTCAGACAGTTATAAATATTATTGTGTGCATAATATAAACTACCTTAAATTAACCTACTCATTCACAGATGTAATCAAAGATAAGAAGGCAGTCGAGTGAAATGAATACTTTGTCAAATAAAGAGCTTTGTGTCACAGATAGGATCATTGTGCAGAAGCGAGTTTCAGAGAGTTCCTGAATTGACACTTTGAGATATCCTTATGGATGTGGAAAAGTATCACTAATATTTGCAATGAAATCACAGCATAAATATTTTACTAATTGAGCAGTACAAACATTCAGTTTCGATGTAGATGATTGTTTCACAAAATAAAGTTTAGTTTTTGGAACAAGGATTCTTGTTTTGTGGTGTATTAACAGTTAGCCTGGTCCCTACTTCAAAGACTCCCTGTTTCATATTTTGTAGCCATATACGAAGCAGGAAACAAGACTAATCAACAACAACAAATAGCAGTAACATAATACATGTACACAAATGTTATTGCATAAATGTGATTATTGTTTGAAACCAGTTGGGATAATGTTAATAATTTTTCAGATGTTGGGCATCTTGAAAATAAATGTAATTGATACAAAATAACAAACAGCTTCATTAGAAAAAGAGCTTTATTGACAAATATTCTCAATGCAATTATAAAACGAGTTACCAGTCATTTAACAGTATATTTACACACACCCCTCCTATACTGCGGTTTTCTTGATGTTTAGCAGGGATGTGATCACTTAATTTTGGGAGGTCCCTCGGTAACTCACACCCTTGTTTATAGTGTAGTCTGTGTTTCTGGAGTCCATTGTGCATGAGCTATCGAGGGAGAAGTGTATGTAGTATAACTTACGGAAAAACAAAGACTGTATTACTGAGGTCATGGCAGGGTTGGCAGGTCTGGAGACTGGATCGTCCCTATTGTTATCATCATACAAAGGGTTTACTGTGTTTTTTATTTGAATTAAATTATTGTACATCAATAATAGAACAAGTTCCAACAACATATATGAGGTACTCCATATAATGCAGATATTACAATATACTCTGTATACTTGTAAGTCCAACTGCAAACAACAGTGACTCTTATGCAATGGTGGGCCTAGCAAGTATATATTGTAGGATAACTTTCAAAGTGGAGGAGAGGGGAGAAACTAAACAAAACCATTGTACCATGTTAAATATAATATCCCTACATGATGTAATAATGGCAGCACCCATCTTTTCAGTCAAAACTTGCACATAAACAAAAATCACTTACTGGGACCATATTTCTCTATATTGGAATGATTCATAGAAAGGAAACTGCTAAAACCTGGCTTAAACATGATTTTTTAAAAACTTACCATTCTGCATGTTTTAATTCTTGTTATTACTTAACTTTAATAAGTTAAAATTAGTCTCAACGATGAATGATACATATGCTTTATTCAGTTCAGCCATATTTGGAGAGGCAATGAACCATCAAAGTGGAGAGCTCCCAAAATAGACAAGGAAGCCAACTCTTTTATGATTTATATAGGACATTTGTTTATGACATATGGTTTGTACAACCTTGAAAATACTTAAAATTTGATGGCTTTCCTTGAAAACTCTTGGTCCTATAAAAGTCCTTGAATTTATTGAAAAATTCCTTGAATTATGTCAAAAAATCCAAGAATTTATCTTGGAGAAAACAAAAAGGTTAAAACTGAATAAAATGCTGCATTGTTACATTAAAGAATTTTAATTAGTTATGTATTGTCCAAAAATAATTAATCAACAAATAAAATGGGATACAATTTGGTGGATTAAATAACACACAGCACCTGTATTTAACGTGGCAAAAATTAAAGGTTTTACTTTCCATAAGACAGGATACTTCTTCAAAACTTTTAGATATCCTTGAAAACAGGGCTGTACAAACCATGTGATATTGTTAGTGTGCACTTTTTATAATGGACTTCAAAATTTACCCAACTAAACTTTCTTAAACACACAGTGAGATTATTTATGTCAAACTTAGTAACTTTGATAAGCAGCTGCTTAACCCTTGTATGTACCAGTTCTGGTAATTAAGCTTGACCACATAATAAGGGTATTTCCATTTGGCCATCTTTTCTTCTGTTGCAACTAATTTGTACCTTATCTAAGACATCATATTTGTCATTTAAGGGATTAATTGTACTGTACCAACTGCATATTTTTTTCTCCTTATCCGTTTATTTTTTAAAGAGAAAAGAAAGTTATTAATTCATTGATAACATTGGTCTTCTTTTGTTGCAAAACATGAAGGTAGGGGTCAGTATTCTGCAAAACCTGTCTTACTGTATAAAATGTCACGTGGTGACTTAGACAACCAGACTGGGGCAAGAAAAGTGAGTATCAAATATCCACAAGATTTCTCTGCCACATGGTGAGAATATTGTGTGATAATTCTGTATGGCTACTGCTAATTTTATTTTCAACTTTAGAGAGGAATTTGTAAATGTTAAATTATTTCTTGGAGATAAAATTTATTGTTTTGTCCAAATTACAGTTTCTTTAGAGAGAAGCAGACGTGGCTTTGATGAAAAGGAGATAGCTTTGTTGAATGAAGTCAGATGTCTGCGCCAGAAGCTTGCAACAGAAAGTCGAAATCGAAAACCTCCTCCTTTGGGCCAGGAATATTGATGTGATATTTATTATAAAATTTGTAGACACAATTTTATATATATAATATTTGAGGAGCACTGCCAGCAGTGACTCATGCCAGCAATGACTGTCATTGTAGTCCAGTTAATCATGATGATTGAGTATAATTGATAACAAAAGACATGATGGAAGGAGCAAAGGGACCTAATTAATGAGCTTTGGATACTTGACTTGAAGAGACAGTATGAGTCGTTACATTGTTTTGCTAGAGAAGCTGTTTTCCATATTTAATGTGTTTTGTAAATTTGTGATATTTTTTGTAAAATTCATTTTCAGTGATAAAGAGTCGTCATTTATTCTCTGGACATTGTTTTTCCATCTCATTAATATTCATGACCTTTACAGAGAGGATTAGTAGAGAAGGTTCTCATTGATTTTATTGTTATAAGCTCATCACATGTTGGGTGGATTATCTTATGGCATTGTCTTTAAATACATCTGTTTTCTGTTAATATGTTCTTGTCTGGTTTAATAACTTTACAAATTGTGTCAATGACTAGACAGTGTGTTTGCATAACATAGGTGCAAAGGTAAAAAAAGTGGCCTGACTCCCCATCTGGACTGTAACTCCTTATCTGGGCTGTAACTCCCTATCTGGACTGTAACTCCCTATCTGGACTGTAACTCCTTATCTGGACTGTAATTCCTCATCTGGACTGTAAATCCCTATCTGGACTGTAACTCCTTATGTGGACTGTAACTCCCTATCTGGACTGTAACTCCATATCTGGACTGTAACTCCTCATCTGGACTGTAACTCCCTATCTGGACTGTAACTCCTTATGTGGTCTGTAACTCCCTATCTGGACTGTAACTCCATATCTGGACTGTAACTCATCTGGACTGTAACTCCCTATCTGGACTGTAACTCCTTATCTGGACTGTAACTCCCTATCTGGACTGTAACTCCTCATCTGGGCTAACTCCTTATCTGGACTGTAATTATTGAAATGTTGAGGCAGTTTTAATGAAACTTGAACTAGATGTATATTCTTACTAGGTGCTGTCAGTCTCCTACCTCAAGATCAAAGTCACAGCCAGAAAAAATGAAATGTATCAAATGGTCATTCTTTTAGTGGACTGAGTCTACATTTTATTTTGATTTTTTTTCTTCTGCTCACCAGGTGATATGGTATGGTTCTTTCTTTGTCCATTGTGCATAATCATGTGTCATCCATTCCCAATTTGCTATTTAATAACTTTTTAAAAATCACTAAAAAGAATATGACCCGATATGAAAAAATGCATCCTGGCATGAAGGCCTTTAAAATTGTTGAATTGATGCTGACCTTTTGTCTTTTATGGCTACCATTACTAAAAATAGTAGCCTTTTTCTTAAGATATTCTCAAAAATGCTTCACAAAATTTGACAGAAATCATCCTGGCATTGATGCCTTTTAGTCTGTTCAGATGATGCCAGCCAGCTATTAAATGTGGCTACCATTAAAAAAAATATTTAAAAAAAAATTAAATGACTCAAAATTCACTAAACATAATATAACCAGATTTAACAGAAAGCATCCACTCATGAAGGTTTTACAGATATGTTCAGATGCTCCTGAGTCTTCATCAGATATAGCCACCATTACAAAAGAAACCCACAGAAAAACGTTTAAACAACTTTTTCTCACAAAAATGCTTCAGTGGACTTTGACCAGGTTTGATACAGCATCCAGAGTTGAAGATCTTTCACATTGTTCAAATGATGCTGTGCCTTCATCAGATGTTGCAGCCATTACTAAATGAAGAAAAACCTTTGAACGACTTTTTTAAAAATACTGCTCAACTGAATTTTACCAAATAAAACAAAGCATCATGTCATTGGTGACATTTTATTTTCTTGATGCCAATTCTGCCATTTGATACTGAAATTGAACAACAAAAATTACTTATTCTCAAACACTGTTGAACAGAGTTTGACAACTTTGGCAGTAAACATTCTTTCATGATGCTACTGGTAATTCATCTTCAGCTGCATGTGGGTATGTGAGAAAGCTTGCCAGTAGCTTCTCATGGGTTGGTGGATCTTTCCGAGGTTTTCCTGGGTTCTTCCTCCACCATTAATACTGGCTGCCATGTATAGCCTATCATGTGCTGAAAAATGGCGTTGAACTCTACTACAACAACAACAACCTTCAGCTGCTATAATAAAACAGAAATTGACTAGATTTGATAGAAAGTATCCTGGTAATAAGGGCCATCAGACTTAAGATGCCAGTATTAACCATCAGATATGGCCACCATTGTTAAACATTGTAAATCCTTTTAACAACTTCTTTTCAGAAAAGAATTGGACCAAATTTTACAGGCATTCTAATCTGAAGGGCTTTCAGATTCATACAAATGTTGCTATTTTTCAACACCATTCATAAGACATTGATCAGATTTGACAGAAAGTGTCCTACCTGGAATGCCTGTCTGATTTATATTAATGATGTTCTGCTGTCAGATGTGGTTGCTGTTAGTAAAGGTAGAACAATATTTACACAGCCACAGCTAAAACAATCTACTGAGCAGAATTTGATCAACTTTGACAAAGTGGCATGGCATATGGGACTTTCATTATTGGACAAATGATGTTGGTGTGCCATCAGATATGGATGATAGGGGGCCCTGGGTGGCTGAGTGGTCTGAAGCACTCACCTTTACCGATTGCTACCTCCTCACCTCTTTCCATATCGGTTTGTATCTAGGGCTTTGCCAGTGTGGGTATGTGAGAAAGCTTGCCAGTAGCTTCCTTTGGGTTGGTGGTTCTTGTATCAGTGCTTGCCCAGGTTCTTCCTCCACCAGTTATACTGGCCACCATGTATAGCCTCTTTTATGCTGAGAAATGGAGTTAAAGCCCATAATAACAATGATATGGATGAAAATTCAAAATCTAGATAAATCTTGAAACAGTTGTTTCCAAAACATTTGCAATCAACAGCATTGGTAGACATTTGAAATGAAGCATCTGACCAGCTCAGATTTCTTGCGAGAGTAAAAGGAAAGTATCCTATGACAAGGACCATTTCAAATCATTGGTTTGGGGTTATGCAGAGTTCCTCCCCCATTGCAACAAAGCTTTAAAACATATTTACAAACTTCTGTTTGCAATATAAGATGCATAAATTTGATTAGAACAAAATAATAAATGCTTGGGATTATAATGTATGATTTAAAATTTAAACTAAAGAAAATATAAAATATAAATATAATTAAGTAACACTTTAAGTTGATAATAATTTGATAATATAGGTATACAGTGGAACCCCGCTATAATGCAATAATTGGTGTCCAAAAAATTGGATCTCATTAATATCGGGGTTGCTTTAATACAGGGTTTTACAGTATTTTACTTTTTAGAGAACAATTCATTGGCACATACGTGTCTTCATGTCTAATGTGTATGATGACTAGGGTATTAACACCGTTTACTGTCGTGCCATCGTGGCATGCAGTTCCATTGAAAAATTGCACACAGATTTACAATATTCAATAATTTTTTTCCCAGATCAATGTGTCTGAATTCAACATCTAATATACAGCATGAACAGAGTATCAACACCGTTTACTTGCCATCTGATATCATGCCGTCGGGGCTTGCAATTACTCCATAATATATGTAATTCCATTGCAAAAATTGCATACATATTTAAACTATTCAATAATTTTGTTGCACATCATTATGAGTCTGAATTCAGTGGGAAAAATTAACAGCAAAATTACGTTAAGAAAGACGAAGTACATGTACAGTTCATTACGTTCCAGGGTCTATGAGTGGTGTCTGTACAAATCTCGCTGCTAAAATATTCTCATATGTGTTTCCGTGTACATTTATCCATTGCAAATTTCCAATAATTAACTCTTGTATGCCTATTCGTTTGAACGACTACAGCAAAAATAATTAACAACACATGCTTTCAGCGTGCATATAACTTTTACTTCAGATTTTGTGAATATTGAAAGAAACGGGTGAAAACTACTTTACTAAACATTGCGCAAAGTGCATAGAACAACTTGCGTTAGTGAACTTGCTTTTCTATAATAGTAAAATATTTTTTTTAAAAATTGGAAATTAATAACGAGTTCATAAACACCATACCCATGTAAAACCCGAGAAATAAGTGCAGTAGGCCTGCAATAGTCACGAGTCATGTTTATAAAAAATTTAAGCTGAATGCATGTACAATTTCATACCATTTCAGTTTCCAGCTAATAAAGCAGACATTATTTATTGGTCAACTGATTGCATCTAATAACACCGCCAAGTCCAGCAAACATGTTGGAGGCTTTCGTTTTTTGATATTTATTAAAATGTGAGAATCTTTTATCAACCAGCGCATTGTCTGCTGCTTGGTTGTGTATGCAGTTAAAGAAGAAACACATGTTGGCTATTGTTTGAGCAACGATTGTATACAGAATTAATTGAAGACAATCACAAAGACGACTTACTGGCTTTACTCATAGATCAGTAATAAGTAACATTTCCGATAATGTTTATTTTGGCATAACACTTCAAGAACCTGGTGATAGTTAAATTTCTGAAGCTACGCCACGATCTTATTATATTAAAATTCATACGCCAACTCTTCCCCAAAATGATAATAAACATTTTACACACTATTTCTCGTACTTAAAAAAAATATTCTTTCCCGGTATGAGAAACATACACATCCCTGTTCGAGTCAAACCAAAGACTTACAAACATACTAACAGCTGCCTCGCTCGGCGCTCAGCATTAAGAAGTTAGTGTTAGGACTGGACGGCCTGGTGTCAGAATAATGTGACTGGGTGGGACATCATGCTATATGTCTGCGGCATGATGCTCCAGTACTAGACATCACTATAAACTGCCACTTTGCAGACATCATAGCGATATGACTGAAAAATTGTTAAAGCTGCGTTAAAAATCCAAATCACATCACAACACATCAAATTGTTGACAACTGATCTTGTAGAATGGTACTATGTTAATTCCTTAAAACTGTTGACAACTGATCTTGTAGAATGGCACTATGTTAATTCCTTCAAATTGTTGACAACTGATCTTGTAGAATGGCACTATGTTAATTCCTTCAAACTTTGACAACTGATCTTGTAGAATGGCACTATGTTAATTCCTCCAAACTGTTGACAACTGATCTTGTAGAATGGCACTATGTTAATTCCTTCAGACTTTGACAACTGATCTTGTAGAATGGCACTATGTTAATTCCTCCAAACTGTTGACAACTGATCTTGTAGAATGGCACTATGTTAATTCCTTCAAACTTTGACAACTGATCTTGTAGAATGGCACTATGTTAATTCCTCCAAACTGTTGACAACTGATCTTGATCTTATAGAATGGCACTATGTTAATTCCTTCAAACTTTGACAACTGATCTTGTAGAATGGCACTATGTTAATTCCTTCAAACTTTGACAACTGATCTTGTAGAATGGCACTATGTTAATTCCTTCAAACTTTGACAACTGATCTTGTAGAATGGCACTATGTTAATTCCTCCAAACTGTTGACAACTGATCTTGTAGAATGGCACTATGTTAATTCCTTCAAACTTTGACAACTGATCTTGTAGAATGGCACTATGTTAATTCCTCCAAACTGTTGACAACTGATCTTGTAGAATGGCACTATGTTAATTCCTTCAAACTTTGACAACTGATCTTGTAGAATGGCACAATGTTAATTCCTCCAAACTGTTGACAACTGATCTTGTAGAATGGCACTATGTTAATTCCTCCAAACTGTTGACAACTGATCTTGTAGAATGGCACTATGTTAATTCCTTCAAACTTTGACAACTGATCTTGTAGAATGGCACTATGTTAATTCCTTCAAACTTTGACAACTGATCTTGTAGAATGGCACTATGTTAATTCCTTCAAATTGTTGACAACTGATCTTCTAGAATGGAACTATGTTAATCCTTTCAAGCTGTTGACTGATCTTGTAGAATGGCACTATTTTAATTCCTTCAGATTGTTGACAACTGATCTTGTAGAATGGCATTATGTTAATTCCTCCAAACTGTTGACAACTGATCTTGTAGAATGGCACTATGTTAATTCCTTCAGACTTTGACAACTGATCTTGTAGAATGGCACTATGTTAATTCCTTCAAATTGTTGACAACTGATCTTCTAGAATGGAACTATGTTAATTCTTTCAAGCTGTTGACTGATCTTGTAGAATGGCACTATTTTAATTCCTTCAGATTGTTGACAACTGATCTTGTAGAATGGCACTATGTTAATTCCTTCAAATTGTTGACAACTGATCTTCTAGAATGGAACTATGTTAATTCTTTCAAGCTGTTGACTGATCTTGTAGAATGGCACTATTTTAATTCCTTCAGATTGTTGACAACTGATCTTGTAGAATGGAACTATGTTAATTCCTTAAAACTGTTGACAACTGATCTTCTAGAATGGTACTCTGTTAATTCCTCCAAACTGTTGACAACTGATCTTCTAGAATGGCACTATGTTAATTCCTCCAAACTTTGACAACTGATCTTGTAGAATGGCACTATGTTAATTCCTTCAAACTTTGACAACTGATCTTGTAGAATAGCACTATGTTAATTCCTTCAAACTTTGACAACTGATCTTCTAGAATGGTACTATGTTAATTCCTTCAAATTGTTGACAACTGATCTTCTAGAATGGCACCATGTTAATTCTTTCAAGCTGTTGACTGATCTTGTAGAATGGCACTATTTTAATTCCTTCAGATTGTTGACAACTGATATTGTAGAATGGCACTATGTTAATTCCTTCAAACTTTTGACAACTGATCTTGTAGAATGGCACTATGTTTATTCCTTCAAACTTTTGCCAACTGATCTTGTAGAATGGTACTATGTTAATTCCTTCAAATTGTTGACACCGCTCTGGTGGCCTAGTGGTTAGAGCGTCCGCCTAGGATGCGGGAGGTCGTGGGTTCGATCCCCGATCGAGTCAAACCAAAGACTTACAAAAAATGGTACTAACAGCTGCCTCGCTTGGTGCTCAGCATTAAGAGGTTAGTGTTAGGACTGGTTGGTCTGGTGTCAGAATAAGGTATTATAATTTGTTCCTCTTGAATGCAAGAAATGCCTAGGATATTCAAAAATAAGAACAGACCGCTCAGGTGGCCTAGTGGTTAGAGCGTCCGCCCAGGATGTGGAAGGTCATGGGTTCGAACCCCGGCCTAGTCATACCAAAGACTTTTAAAAATGTTACTAACGGCTGCCTCGCTAGGCGTTAAGCATTAAGAGGTTAGTGTTAGGACTGGTCAGCCTGGTGTCAGGATAATGTGACTGAGTGGGACATGATGCTACATGTCTGCGGCATTATGCCCCAATGCAGTTCAAGACATCACTTTAAACTGCCACTCTGCAGACATCATAGCGATATGACTGGAAAATTGTTAAAGCTACATTAAAAATCTAAATCACACACACACACACACACTCCTCTTAAATGAAGTCTTTATCATACTACATCAACATTCGTACAAATGGCAAGTGTTTGAGTTGCCCATCAGTTTGCCAATTCATCTTTCAATCACACCGTTTTGTTTCTGTGCTGTGATTCGAGTTTTATGTCCAGATAGTCAATCAGACATCATATGCATATGTTGCCTGACCAAAGGAAGGTTTCTAATGATTTGAGGTTTGGGAGATGCAGGTCAGGGTCACTGTCACTAACAATCCAAATTTTGTTTATGTGTAATGACATAATTATTATAAATGTTGGATTTCAATAAGAATTTTGTGCATGAACAATTCCTGTTCATTTTATAGGTCATGAGGTTAATGGTCAAAAGTAGCTGATACTAAATATATAAATTTCATTTTTATGCAATCACTAAAGTTTTATCAAGCAGAAACCAACAAGTTTAGCAAAATCCAACAATTTTTTTTACCTTGAATACAGGGTGAAAATGTTTTTAAAATTTATAGTATTGCAAATTCAATCCCCAAAAGTCCTAAAAGTTTTATCACAAGTCAAAGAGTATAAAGTATTCCAAATGAATGCCAGTCTTGAATGTGTTGATATACCAGTATGGAATAGTGTTGATGTATTAATAGTTTTGCTGTATCATAATGATATAATCCACAAGTCTCCAAATGAATTCATAGTAATCCCAAAATAGTGATTTAGTCCAAAAATATTAATGGGCACTTTGTAATCCCTGTGAATACTGTAAATAAATCCTCTCAGTTAAAACTGAACTTAACTAAAAGACTAATTCTACCTCAGATGTTAAGGTAGGAATGAGTAATTTTAATATAAACAACCTAGCTTCTTAAAGACCATGGCAAATATCATGTTCACCAGAAATTCCAGAGTGTAAAACCAATGTCCTGAACTAAAAACCAAGTAAACGTTTACATACAAAGCCACCATTAAAAAGACGTATATACCAAAGCGTCTGAATAATACTGATTATTGACAGATTTTGGTTCTAAGCATCCTTGCGTTTGACATTTGACCACCTTGTGAGCCATGTAATTTGTCCCTCAAACTGAGAAACCCGGCTACTTTTCATATGTATGAATTAATTCGATGTTCATTGGCAACATTTTTGGGTCAACCAAGTTCAGTTCAAAGCTAGAAAAGACGCTTTGATTATGTCACCATTGTAAACATAAAAAGCCAACATCATGCTATATTGGATAGGGTAAGTGATCCTTATGTGATAAAGATATTCTCATTTTGCATTTGATTAGATATATTTACTCAGCCTAGCATTTATGAGTATTTCTTCTTCAAAGGCACACATGACGTACATTATTTTTGTAAGTCTGTTTTGTATGCTTACTAGATAATATGGAAATCCACAACAGCTAGGTTTTTCTTTAGCCCAAGTTCGTACTTCAAAGTATTCCAGAGCCCCATCTCATTATCAATATTTACCCGAGTTTCATTTTTATCTAATGCATGCTTTTTCTTCTCAGATGCACTAAAGAAATTGTCTAATACGTAACCTGTTCCACTGGGTTCAGTCGGCGTTTGAATATTAGCGGACACTAGACAAATTTTTTAAAGTTACGCAGCTTATTTCTTTGATGCAGCCATACATTCAACGTCAGTGGACTATCTGGGTTTTTTACACGTTAATATTAACTATCCTTTATCGTTTCTGCGTGGATTAAATATAGGCCGTTCTATAGAATTGGGGGGTGTCAAGCGTACGTACGCGGGGTGGTGGGGTGGGGTAAAAAAAGTATGCATGTGTATAGGGAGTGGGTAGGGGTCAAGCTTTGCCAGATTTTTGCGTACGTACTAAATGGATGGCCCTTAACCGGTTATTATGTACTTGTGAGAGAGTGACGTATGTAATGTGAAGTTGTTCGCATTTGAAACATGCACAGTGGAGAGAATGTTGCCATACATTTATGCTACTTTGATATAATGTTGCCGACATTTCTTGAGATATTGTGCTTATGGGAATAATACATGATCTAAACACAGCTAACTAAATGACTGCTCCCTTGTGCTGAAAAAATAAGCATGAATTAGTCTAAAGTATACTATCTTTAGCACCTATTAAAACAGGGAAAATTAATTTTGCCCAACTAAACAATATCAGCTTCTGAAAGTGCAATGGATGAATTACCAAATATATAAAATGTAACAAAAATTGTTATCGGCTCTTCTTTTTTCTTTTTTTTTTTCAATTTACTTCTGAAGTCCAGGAAGTGAAAATGACCAAGTGGAGCTAGCAGTTTTTTTAAAGGTGCACATCTGGAGTAAGGCCAAGCTGTATACTCTATAATCCATATTACACCCAACAATCATACACCAAAAATAAAGGGAATTATAGGTTCTTTGAACAATACGTAAGATATACAAGGTCTTTTTTAAATAGCCATTATAACCAGTAAGGAAACCCGAGGAAATTTTTTTTCTTTAAAATTCTAGCTATGCAAAATAGGAAGCTGTAGAGCGCCGCCTTAAAGTAATCGTCACATTTGCATCACTGTGTCGTTCAAAGGATTTCCGAATCGTTTCCGGGTGATCTTCCCAGGTGTCTTTCTAGATGAAGACGTCATCGATGTAACCGTCACAGTTATCTGGACCAGATGTTATCATGTTCATTAAACGCTGGAAAGTTGAAGGAGAATCTTATACCAACGCATTAGTGTATAGTAATAAAGCCCATCTGGAGTTATGAATGTCGAAATTTCCTTTGCTCTTTCTATGAGTGGAATTTACCATATTCGTTTCTAAAAGGACAAACTTGGTGACGTATTTTGAATATCCAATTTTGCCAATGCAGTCATCGATTCCTGGCAATGGAAATTAATGTTTTCGTGACACTGAAAGTATTATTTCATTGTGGCAAAAGAATACATAGTAAACTCCCGTTACTTTACTCAGTTCTTTGAAACCATTTTCCATTCTTTTCTATACGATAACTGAATTTCTGTGCATTGGCTGTTAACAAAACTTTGGCGATAGAAAGAATGCTATAAAAAAGTGTTGAAGGCTGTAAATTGAAGATTATTTTCCATTTTCCAACAATACAATTGTACATTTTGTGAAATAACTTGGGTCCATTCTTCTTAGATTTTATATCGGTACTTGCCACTAATCCGTATTTACGTTGGTATAATGTTTCATAAACACATTTGGTTATATCTTTATTAGATATGCATACAAAAATATTGATTATTGATTTTATCCTTCCTTATAAAAGATAGGCTGACACAAATAAGTTACGTTATATTCTTATTTAGGATACGCATACAAAAATAAGCTTTTTTATTTCCGTATTAGAGATTCGCTTAAGTTTGATTATATTTTTTATTGAAGATAACCTACGAAAATAAGTTTCGGTGACTTCACAAAGGGAAACCCCACATTGGGAACCACCATGTATGAAGGTGCTCATGAATGCATCCGTACTTATATTTTCACAATATCTGCCTTTTTTTTTCTTCAACAAAAGCCTCAAACTATATGAAACAAAACTATATTAAATATTAAATTAGGAATTTTCAATTGCAGCCGTTATTTTTCAAAATTCCTGACCGAATTCTCTTTGCAAAACGATTTTCATTTCAATAGCATGTCTTGGTGAAACGTGGTTTTCTTCAAGCCAGTTTTTGAGAAGCCCCATTGCTGGGAAAGAATTTCTTACTACACGGATGATAATATATTTACACTGGTAACTAAAAACAATATTAAAATAAACTATAGGTTCAAGTTAGGGCATGGAGAGAGAGAGAGCAAACTTCCTAAGTTCAGGTGCGGCGATGGTGGTGGTGGTGGTGGTGTGTGTGTGTGTGTGAGAGAGAGAGAGAGAAAGAGAGAGGGTCGCCAAAGGGTAGTGAGTTAGTTATTTCATTATTTTAAATTGAACATCATTAGGGAAAGATGTAACATTTAAGCACGAGAATGTTGAACAAGAATGGAATAAATGGCGATAGTCAAGGAGGGGGGTATATGAATCGGCTTGTCCTTCCGTCTGTCATATTTTTGTTTCCTTATTATCTGCTGAAACCCTTGATATGTTTCCTTGAGTTATTTCCGTCCATCCGTCCTACTCTTCTCCGCTTAATATATCATGAACCATACGAGATATCTATATGAACCTTGGTATGCGTTTTGTGTCGTGACAATATTTATTATAAACTGTATACATGCGTCAATTTGTTGATATCGTCTGAATCGTTTGATGTATCTTCGTGAAAATTAGTATGCATTTGCATCATGGCATTTAACAATTATGGGGCTGTTGGCGGTGTATTTCGCACTCGCTTGCTGACAGATTTGTTATTCTCACATTGTTTGAAAGGGTCATGGCATTTAACTTTAACAGCGGGGGCGGGGGTATTTCGCGCTCGCTTGCTGACAGATTTATTTATATTCATACAGTGGGTTTTTTTTGTTTGTTTTGTTTGGGTTTTCTTTGTTGTTTTCTTTTTAAAAATGTTAGGTAATTTATTTCCACCTATCAGACCAATCGCAGTCCACTTGTAATATATGCTGCCTACCCTTTGTTAGAGACCAGTCGGTTTTTAACCTCGGCTTTCAGTAAATAAAACTAAAATAAACAGGAACCCGTCAATAGGACTTTTAAAAGACCAACGCGTAGAACCAGAATCTGTAATGCGTCAACATCGAAATCGTAGTTTCCGTGGTAGCTTAGGGTAGTATCAATCAGTTCCCTTAATGTTCAGGGACATTTCCGATGTCAAACATGCCGTGGATATCCTCTAAGTTTACAATACATTTAGTTTCTCTTTTAACAAAGTATTTGGTAATATAAGGAAAAAAAATATGCGAAAACGTTCATTATTAAAATTTCCACAAGTTGAGTATTAACACTAATAGGTTGTGCTTTTTACAAAAAATATTTATACTTTTGATTTTTATGTCATAATCGATTGCCATGTCTTAGGTTACGTTTTTAGGCTCTAATAAGCAGTAACAAAAGAAAGAGTGAAAACAACAAGCTTTTAAAAATTTAACAAATAATTTATTTCCCTGAAAAACAATGTAAAAAATGAAGAAAAAAACTTAAAATCAAATCCAAATATAATCCAAGAATAATCCACGAGTTAAATTTTAAAAGTCCTAGTAATGAAATGTTTTAATGAATTCAAGTTCGAGTCCCGAAGATAAATCCAAAATGGAAGGCTATGATGTATACTGTCGCCTGTATAGTACAGATGTGTCTACAGTTCTTTGTTGATCCACGAAGGCCAGGAACTAGGTCAGCAAAAGATACAAAGTTCGGGGTTTACGACTAAACAATCAGGTCAAACTAACTTCTGGAAAGTATCAGATTCCTAGTAAATAAAATTACATTACTTTGACATGTAATGAAATTAAAGATAAAAAGATTTTAAAGCTTACAATTAAATTAAATCAGATATAAATTAAATTAAATATTCATAGCACTTGATTTGTTCGTTCTATTCTTATATTTCCTGTATGAACTCAAGAAAAGAACAATACGTCACATCATAAGTACTTAATGTTCTGTATTCACTTTTCAGTTTAATTGTTTTTCTTAAATTCTCATTGTACCACTTACATATTTTCCTGCTAAATACAACTCTGAATGACATTGAAAATACTAGTTGTTGGAAGACACCACATAGTGGTAAAGTTGTTCAGAATATTAGAAGTACTGCAGACGAACTTTACTTATATTAGTCTTAGAGAGGAATAATTAAAAATCAGTGTACACTTTGGATTACTCTCGAAACAATTGTTATACTAATACGTTTAAGTAGGTCTTTAGAAGACATTAAGTAATACATATGAAGAGATACTACATATGTAGAGATTATCACGTTAAGTAGGTCTTTAGAAGACATTAAATAATACATATGTAGAGATTATCACGTTAAGTAGGTCTTAGAAGACATTAAGTAATACGTATGAAGAGATACTACATATGTAGAGATTATCACGTTAAGTAGGTCTTTAGAAGACATTAAGTAATAGATATGTAGAGATTATCACGTTAAGCAGGTCTTTAGAAGACATTAAGTAATACGTATGAAGAGATACTACATATGTAGAGATTATCACGTTAAGTAGGTCTTAGAAGACATTAAGTAATACATATGTAGAGATTATCACGTTAAGTAGGTCTTTAGAAGACATTAAGTAATGCATATGAAGAGATACTACATATTAGAGATTATCACGTTAGTTCTGAGTTTATCCTTAGATCAAACTCTCGGGATTTTTCCCCCGCTTATTTGTCTGATGGTGGAGGACCACTGTTGCTACTCTCCGGCGAAAAGACTCGTGTTTGGCACACCCCTGGCTAATCACCGTTTCAATTAGCAATATCTCTTCATTCGAACAAAAAAAAATATAACTTAAGTGTAAGTTTATTTTCCAGCCACTACAAACTGTTATAATAGTAACAACGGTTTTTACCAGAAAAGATAATGTGACGTAGTATATTTCACATACGGGTACGATTCTTCACTCTTTGGGGCCATCCATAAATGACGTCACGCGATTTTGGCCGATTTTTGACCTCTACTTCACACCCCCCCCCCCCGTCACACATTTATTTAAACAAATTCCTTCCCCTCGTCAGACATCGAAACAAATGTGTGACCACCCTCCTCCCCCCCCCCCCAGGTGCGTGACGTCATTTATGGACGGTCCCTTTACGCCATAGCCACTAAATAAGCGACTATACTATCTGGTGATTTACTATCCGATTTTTGGATATTATCCCAATGCCGACCAACTTTGAGGTCACGTCCGTATGTTAAGAGCAAGAAATGAGTTCCAAACACGTGGCCCAATTACCTTGTTAATATTCACGACTTACTGAAGTCAGTCTAATATATCTCTTGGAAGTTATTTTAAACTAAGCACAATTCTTTCAAAAAAGTGTCTTGATATGTGTTTTTGCAAGGTGTAAAATTGCCGATGATTATTGGAGGACTTCCATTGTCAAATCTTCATTTTCGGAGGTACGTAGGTTTGCTTTTTGTAAAGCTCTTTAATTTCGGGAGAAAGTAACTCTTGGGTATAGTCCGCAATCCCATAATGCCCAAATAGAAGTGATAGGTTTAGAAAAAGAACAAAAAATAAAAAACACGTGAATTCCTAACTAGCTATCTAATACGTATATCTAACATTTCTACGTTTATGCACATCAGGCTTATCATGAAGTTCCAAACTTGTTTCATGCATTTTCAATCATTATTATCCTTATATATCCTTACATTTACTTTAAATTGGGGGCCTTCGTTACAGTCACACTGTTCTATAGTCACAGCGCTCCTTTCACATCGTTTGGGCCATTGCCAAGTTTCACGCATTCATAACTTTGCTTTTGAACCCCAATTTGTGTCAGTACTTAAATGTACTCAACTATTATGCCCATATGTACTTCATACCCGCTTCCTCTGGTGCATGTATGGAGTATCGGCTGATGTATTTAGCATGGCATCCTCAGGATCAGACTAGTCGAGTTCGGTTATCAGTGTCCCTATATACCTCGCATCAGCCCCTTGCGGCTCCACATACAGGTGTCGGACACTCTTCACAACCCTATAAACTCCCACAAGCCTCTCTTCCTGAGGCATTCCTATCGAACAAACAAATTCAGAGCAGCAGCAGAGGAGGCGAACAGACCAATGGTCGAAAAACGTCCAAATGTCGAAAAAAAGCCTTCCTACAATGATCGAAAAATAAAATAAGCGTCGACAGATTTAAAAAAGCGTCGACACTTTACTGAGAGAGTCTCTATGGAATTTGTCTAATTAATATTACTTTATTGTTTTTGGTAATTTTTTCTAGTTTATTATGCACGCGTTTTACTTAATTACGTCTTCATGAGGTCATGGCTCCTCTGCTGCTATATTAATTAAATCATTATGTTATAATAAAATGGTACATCCGGAATCTTATACTGCAAGAATAGCACGAGAACGATTAGAAGCAATCAAAAAATTTCTTCCTGTCAGAGACTCATTTAGAAAAAACCTACAAGCGCAGCAACAATCACAAGTTGAGTACGAAGAAGACACTAAAAAACTATTTAAACCCGTCACTACAGCTACTGAAAAAGCTTCAGCGGCTGTTGAAAAAACTATATGGGGAAATATTAAGGATGATGAGAAGAGGAAAAAGGGTATTTTTCCAGTATTAGAACAAACTGCAGCGCAGACTGAAAAAATAGCAAGAAGAACCAAACAAACAAAAAAGATTTTGCGAGATCTTCCAGCTGGTATAGCTGCAGCTCAACCTCCACCGTTGGTGAAGATATTGGAAAACTTCGTACTGAAGTCTCCGACGTAAGAAAAGAACTTGCATCTGAATCAACAGGTGGAGAAAACGCAGAATTGATTGCAAAATTTAACGAAGGGTTTGTTGAAGATATTAGAAATACTAAAAGAGAAAATTTGATCGAAATAATGTTATTTGGTATATCTAATAAATCTGATATTTTAAAACCCAGTCGTAAAAAAGTGAGTAATAATGATCTTATTAGATGGATATATCGCATATATAGAAACAAAATACAAGCTAGAGGTCTAGAATTCAAAAGTATTTATGAAGAAGTAAAAAGACTTCATAAAGAGAGACTGGAACAAATTTCCCAGCAGGAACTTTCTCCACCGCAGCAGGAATTTTCATATCAACTTTCTGCACCGGTGCAGGAACCTTCATATCAGCTTCCTCCACCTTTACAACGTAGAACGATTTCTGCGCCGGTAATGACATTTACACCGACAGATTCACCACGTGGATTTCGAATTGATTCACCTGACACACACCCGGTCACCACTGAACCATTTTATCCGGTAATGCAACCACCAACATTTAAAACACCTCAAGATGAACCTAACACAGGATCTGGTTTATGTCCTGATAATAGCCTCAATGACGTATCACGGTTAGAATTTCTCATAGGGGGAAAATGTGCCGGAAATAACTCACCAGAAATAACCAATGAAGCAGCTGATATTTGTCAGCGATTATTTCGCGGCGGCATCATGGATATCAGTATTTACCGGGAACTTATTGATGAGCTCGTTGATGATTAGTCACCGCGATTAGATAAATGGTAAATAAGATAACATGATAGTACACAATAATCATCGTAAATCCGTATCGGTCAGAGCGGTAAACTCACGATTACCAATCTATAGGGTTATTTACGGAGATGGACTTGGTGATGTTATTCAGGGATTATTTACAAGGCTAGCCCCAAAAGCAGCGCCTATTGCAAAACAATTATTGATGAAAGCTATTGATATTGTTCGTGAAAAAGCTCCTGGTGCAATTATCAATGTTGCTGGTAAGGCGTTCTCGGCGATCAAAGATAGACTAGCACGATTAATAAGACGAAAACGACAACCAGTAAAATTGCCAAGTACTGATATTATGCCCGCAGATGTCAGTAAAATAATAAATCAAGCCTGCAAATCAAAAACTAGCAGCGTTAGCAGATCGGGGACTCGGTGAATCGGGAAATAATATCTCAAGTTTGATATCAGGAAGTGGAACTTCCCGAGGTGGAACTTTGCGAACGCGGTAATCAACGTGTTAGACGAAAATAATTATAATAAAATGTTCAAGCGCGTATCCGACACAGCATTTGACATGGAAGCACCTGTCCTTACAGATGAATCTGTACGTGATTATCAATTTTATTCTTATGACGCACAAACACCAGATCAACGTGGAAGAATTGAACTACAAGTTCATGACACAAGTAGATACTTTCTACCCGCTGAGGCTTTTATTGAGGTAGAAGGTACAATTATGAAAACGGATGATACTAATTACTTAGATCCAGTAAAAGTTAGTTTTGTCAACAACGGGATCATGGCATTATTTAATAGCGCCACGTATCTGATTGATGGAAAAAATATTGAATCGATTGAGAATGATGTCGACGTTGCTACAACAATAATAGGATTAGCGAGATATTCTGATGATTATACAAGAACAGCAGGTCCCACAATGATGTTTGTGAAAGATAATTCTAATAACCCTGAAAGCGATCAGCATAATATAAGACAACCAAGAAATTTTGCCAATAACGCTAACGCTGATGTGTGGCCAGTAGTTCATAGTTCTAATGAAAATTTCAACTTGGGATTTACAATGGGTAGAAATATGTTGCTAGGAGCCAATAGAAGTTTTTCATGTACAATTCCACTATCGCATATTTTTGGATTTTGCAGGAATGTTAAAAAGGTTATTTTTGGAGCTAGACACACGGTTGTTCTTGTAAGAAAGAATGATGATAACGATGCTCTGTGGAGACCCGTTGGTGATGCTGGTAAAGTAGTATTATCGAAACTTTCACTATGGATGCCGGTAATAACTCCAACGATCGCAGAAGAACAAAAATCGATTTCTTTCATGGACACAGGTGGTAAATCCTTGTTGTCATGGTTAACAACAAGCACGGATAGTATGCAAACTGACGTTAACGGTCAGTTTTCATGGCATATAGCATCACAACAAGGTGTTTCTGCACCAGGCATATTTTTATTGCGTTTCAGAACCATAATCGTTTAAATAGTCAAGTTCACTCTCATATGATATTTGACCAACTAGGTAACACAAATATTTCCTTACGGATAAACGGACAACAAGAACCAACAGAGAATATACAGCTAAATTATGCACAAAATCATATAGGACGTGTATATCATCGTTTGATGTCATTCATGGGACATGATCAAAATATAGATACTGGGTTGCAAATATCACAATATGATTTCAGAACCTTGTATCCGATTTATTATTTTTCACTGGAGCATCTTGATCTATCAAAACAATCTGTCGTTGATATACATCTTAAAGCAGAATTAAATACGGGTGGTGCTGATTATAGAGCAATCGCGGTTATACTCAGCGATAAAGCTATGTTACTTGAAGGTGGTAGTGGTCAAATGAGGGTCGTTGATGCACCAGTGGAAAATATTTAATCACCATTTGGAGCGTGGCAAGTATTTATCATAAAATGCCATATCATCATGTTAGTGTCAATCTGACTCCTGGTCAGATTAAAAACCTTCATTCAAATTCAACAAAAAAATGCGGAATGAAAATATCACTAAAGCGAGATCAGATCACGGGTGGTCAAAATAAATTATCATTATCAGAACGCCAGCTTAAACATTTCAACGACGCTAAACAATCAAAAACAGACGTCAAACTTAATCTCTCTGCGGGTGCGGTTAAAGACTCAATTAAAACAGGTGGTATTTTTCCATTCCGGCATTAATAGCTGCTGCGCGCTCCAGCCGTAGCAAAAGCAGCCGCATTAGGTGCTGTTGGAACGGCTGCTGAAATGGCTCTAAAGAAAGCAACAGGAAATGGATATAAAAAGGGACGCGGCCTAAGATTGCCAGGATCTCGTTGGGGAAGAGGTCTGAGGCTTCCACGTTAGACGCTCCAGCATCAAATTTTGATTTACTTGATGCTGCTAAATGATTAAAACTAAAAAACTTCAGAGGTGTTTTATGCGAGATCAATTACCGAAACAACCAAACAGTGTTGAAACAGGTATTATTAATCTCGACTCGAATTCAGGACCCGGTACTCATTGGGTATCATACGCGGTTGATCCACGTGGAATCGTTTATTTTGACTCATACGGGTTAGCTCCACCTGTTGAATTTATCAAGTATGTCGCGCCACTTCACGCAAGAACCTCTGGTTCCAGAGTTTGGTATTCAGCGCTACCCACACAAACAATGACAGATCCGCCAATATGCGGCCGTGAAGTAATTAATGTACTTAACGCTATATCAAAATCATCCAAACCGCCACATAAAGTCGTGCATGATTATACAAGCAACCGCTTTGTTGCGCGTAAAGCGTTTTAAACAGATCTTAGATCCGATGGATCTTATATAATGGTTGATATTTACGGAAGAAGATCTTCACGCGTTAAGAAAAAGTCCGATGACATTGATCTGTCGAAGTACGCGACTAAAGATGACCTCGCTGATATTATGAAGCTGGCTGGAGTTGACCCAGATGAGGTTGCTACTTTTCAGGATCAACATGGTAAACTAAAAGCGAGCAATATCAAATGGAATGATATAATTCGACGAGTACTTGGTTCGGTCACGGATAACATCCCTGTGTTTACCAACGGCGGTAGAATTAGGGATTCAAGTGTATCGTTTATAACCATCAGAAATCAAAATGCAGCAAGTGTTGCTAATCGCGTGAAAAATACCGGTGACACAATGACAGGTGAACTCAGCATGAACGGAAACAAAATAGTAGTTTTGAGAGATCCAACTTCCGACGAAGACGCAGCAACAAAAAAATACGTTGACGTCAACTATGGCACCGTAGATGGTAAATTATCCACGTTGCGGGCCGAGTATGACGTTCACGTGGGCGCTTTTTGAAGATTTCGAAGAAATTTTTAAAAAAACCGATGAATCCATAGATAAATTCTTCGGCACTCCGCACGCCATTGACATAAAACTCGTTGATATCAAAACTAACCTAGACAGGATCAGACAAACACAGCAAAACATCGTAGCGAGGATTCCTGAGATCGTTAATAAAACCAGTCTGATTAAAATCTCAGCCGGAATAACTCCCGGGCATATTACCAACATGGTATACACAGTATCATCGGGATTCGCAACATGGTCGCAGCAAAATAATACTTTCAAATATACCGCAACAGTCACTGGCGTGTACAGGTTTTCTGTGTTCAATGCTGCAAAATTTGAAATATTTACAACGTATCCATGGCGTCATTCAACTGATAAGTTTTCCGGGGTTGTATCTGTTATATTAAATAGCGGAAACGAAGAAATATTTATTCTGGAAGCAGCTGATAAGAAATTAACCGCAACATCTTTCTGGTGGTGTTTGGAATTTGTAGCTGAAACACCTCAATTGGTTACTGCATAAAATATAATGAGTACCTATATCGATGCTGCATCGCAACATTATAGGTATAATCAAGCGCGTGAATGGCAGGCAGCGTTGAAAGATCGAGTCGAACAATATACAGTAAAAGTAAAGAAATATCGACGACGACTAGTTATCGTCGACGTAATCGTTTATTCAGTATCCGCTGTTGTTGCTGAAACCGGTGTGATATTATCAGCAATGATAATGATGGCACCAGTAGCTGTGACTATTTGTATTTCAGTGGCAACAACGATTGCAGGTGTGCTTAACATTATTGCAAAAAAAATATGTACTTGCACGAATGAAAAATTATCCGATTACATGATACAATTACACACAGCGACGGTCGCATACACGAGGTTATCTTCGTTGTTATCAGCAAGTCTCAATGATGGAATTATATCTGATTTTGAGTTTTCAGAAATGATTAGCTTATACAACAGCGCTGTTGAAGGTACGAATATTAATAATGACGAAATTACTCCAGCAGATCGTGATAAACACAACCCCGCACAAGACCACGCTGATCTCGGTAAGCTCGATTAATCCTGAATTTAACATCAATTTTCAAACTGCAATTCGCGCGAATGAAATTGCACTAGCGCAATTACGAGTATACCATAGTTGGCCAAATATCAGATCAAAATCATTTAATGGTACACAAGCAAATAATTCGCTTGTATTTGCTAATAAAAACAAACCAGATGGAACACCTGACTGGGTCGTTGTTGGAATACCAACTGGCAGTTATGAAATCGAACAAATCAATGATGAATTTACTCGTAGAATAAAATCAATAACCGGAAAAGAATCAAAAATATCGATTAACGTTCATGAGCCAACACTGTCTTCTGCAATCGAAATAAACTCGCCTGATTACGTCGTTGATATTTATGAGTCTTCAATCAGATCCGTGCTAGGTTGGCCCGAAATAACACCACCAATACCTGCACAGATACCAGAACCAACTCGGGCTGATTTTACATCGACAAAAAGTTTTCATCATAATATTAAAATGAATTATACGAGTTTTTGGTGGAACATAGAAAAACGAGTATGGGATAAACGGGATCAATTTCGTGTCGAGCGAACCGGTGAATACTATTGGCTTTTACACAACGCTGATAACGGTAATAACCTGTATAGTTCATTTTACGATATAAATATCAATAATATCATTGATATCATAAATTTAGACCATAAAGAACAACTAGATAATTTACGTATTCTTTTTTATGAATATTTGTCTGATTTGACATCTACGCGTGAAGAAATTATTAAACGAATAGAAATTTTAAATCATATAGCTGATGCCATTGAATATTTTCATAATAGAATCATAAACCTGGTTTTTGAATCATCGGGCGATAATAGAAGGTTTTTCGCAACCAAATACAAAATACCCGAAGCTGACATTGCAACGTGTAAGTTCCCTGATTATAATCCAAATGGATTAAGAAAATCTGTCAATGATATCATTGATGAATATAAAATAGTCGATGCATGGACAAAAATAACTCCACCAGCAACTGTTCTTAGATATAATAATGATCCACACGGCGGCGGCAGACACGCATCTCCGGGAATCGTTAAACATCGACAATCGCGGTTAATCTAGCTTGTGACGTAATCGAAGGCAGTTATCAAATAGATCTTGGAAAATCAAATCAGGCTCAACAAGGATACATCCTATACACGTTTACACCACAAGTTCCCCCTGGGGATTTGATCGTGCAAGTACCAACTAATCCTGTTTATCTACGCACAGATAATCAGTATTTGTCACGAATAAATTTTAAACTCACAGACCACATAGGACGATTAATTGACCTACGTGGAGAAGAGCTTGTAATAAATCTATATGTGAAATCGTAGATCTTTGATTTTAAAGATCCAGTAAATATTATATAATGTACCAGCACGTGAGGGTTTTTATACATGACAAAGAAGTACTTGAAAACGCCATCAGAACAGCGTTTTTACAACCTCCAAACACAGAGCAATTTAACGTTAATTTAGTTATTGATGAATACGGAAACGAGGATTTCTTATTAGCACAAGAACAGTTAGATGAGCTCCGTCGAGAACATATTGTCGCGATCATTTGTAATAGAGACCAGATTCTAAAGTATGCACACTCCTGTATTAAATTCTATCAACTTAAATAATATTTGAAAATAAATAAAATATTTCAGAATAAATAAAATATTTTTTATTACTGATATGGTGATTGGTACAAAATAATCAGATTGTGTGTCTGATATGGTGATTGGTACAAATTAATCAGATTGTTGATTCTGATGGGGTAAATTATACAAATCAGTCGGTTTTGTAAATAGTTATTATAATCTGAAACAATTCATTCAGAAATTTATTCTGAGATTATATTTATTCTGAGATTATATATTTATTCTGAGATTATATATTTATTCTGAAATATTTTATTTTTTTCTGAAAATTTGATCATTTTACATAGCTCTAAGTACCAACTAGCCCATCAAAATTACGAAATTGATCATTTTACATAGTTCTAAGTACCAACTAGCCCATCAAAATTACGAAATTGATTGGTTTGCATAGTTCTAAGTGCCAACTAACCCAACAAAATTACGAAATTGATTGGTTTGCATGATTCTGAGTACCAACTAGCCCATCAATTTCAGAAAAAATAAAATATTTCAGAATAAATATATAATATTTCAGAATAAATATATAATCTCAGAATAAATATAATCTCAGAAAAAATAAAATATTTCAGAATAAATATATAATCTCAGAATAAATATAATCTCAGAAAAAATATAATCTCAGAATAAATAATATTTCAGAATAAATATTTCAGAATATATAATATTTCAGAAAAAATATAATCTCAGAATAAATAATATTTCAGAATAAATAAAATATTACACGTGTTCGGTCGTTTCACCAACAAGGTTACTCGCTAACATAATTTTTCTCAATTGTTTTATACGAGCACTAATTGGGTTTTTTTGCCTCGTACTCGTGGGATAATTCCAATCTAATTTTTTCTACTGCGGCAGAGAGAGGAATAAATTCCTTGACCTGATCATCTTTTACTGCAGCTAGTGACCGGAACATTGCCGCCTGAATTCGTTTTATAAACTTGTATTCAGACGACAGTGTAAAACCACCATCGTTTTTACGTTCTTGTAAGATTTCAAAATCAAAAATAATCTTTTCAGGATTCAGTTCATCATATATATTAATACTGATTTTTTCTAATTTTTTGATAGCAGCAATTACATCATTGATATTTTTATGGTTCATTATTTAGTAAATATATATTTAAAAGAAAAAATATATCCTCAAATCCCTAGTCGAGTGTTCTAACGAGTTTATGAGGATGTTTCTATGATGAATGATTGAACCTCTATTCGAGTCTTTTAGCAAGTTCATTAGGTATGCAATGAATGAAATCTTAATTAAGGACGGCCTAAACAGATAGTATTTATAATATATAAATGGACGGCACAAACATATACTGGGCCATTTTCTACGCATAACAAAACACCCCCCCACCAATAATCAGCCGTGGGTGACACAAAACATGTATCAACCACCAGTGACGTGGTTGGAAGGGTTTTGTTATGCGTAGAGGGGCTGGCCTTGCCTCAGTTAATTATAAAAATAGCTAATATGCGTAACCACCGACGGTTGTCAGTCATGGGATTCGATCCTGGGACCGTGAGCATCACGGCCAAATGCGTTACCAAGTGAGCTATCAAATCATATAGAAATATATGTTTCAGAAGTTATTATATAGCTACATAAATATTTCTACATTAAAACAGCGGTTTGTAAATATTTCTACATTAAAACAGCGGTTTCTGAATATTTCTGTATTAAAACAGCGGTTTCTGAATGTGTAAATGAGTAGCGTGTTTCTGCCTTGATTTCCCGTAACAGACTGTAAATATGTTGCACTAACAGCGTGTTTACATACTACCACGGCACCATCAAACGTTTTCACCTACAGATCTGTTTAAATATTTCTGTATTATAACAGAATGTAAATATGTGCATTAAAACAGCGTGCCTCGATTTCTCGTAACAGATCTAAAAATAACTCCGCTATATTGTACGATGAAAAATACGGTTATTCTTCTATTTTGTAAGTTAGAAACCACAAATATCATTCTTTGGTATTAATTAATTACGACGTAGACTAATTACGACAATAAAAATCAGAAATTTACAAAGAAAACTATATATTACAAAAGTAATCTCCCTTTAACATAATCGAAAAATCAGTAGTATAAGGGGGACATACTCTGACTTAAAATAATAAATGGCTAATAAATATAATTTAAGGTAATTACTTGATAATGATGATAAATTTAAGGTAATGATGATAAATCTAAGGTAATTACTTGATAATGATGATAAATCTAAGGTAATGATGATAAATCTAAGGTAATTACTTGATAATGATGATAAATCTAAGGTAGTGATGATAGTTTATCTCATTAACAACACTGGAAGGTGATTTTCTGCTTATATTTCTTGGAAAAGGTAGATTTATATATATTTTCCGCGACAAATTGTACTGAAGGCATGCAGATATCAAAATATTTCGAAGCCGCGTTCATTGATTGAAATATAATTTCTTCACCGGTTTCTGTATTTGTAGTCTTTACTGCCCTCCTTACAATTGTTTTACATCTTCCAGTATTACCACATGCATTATTCTCGCTCTGTGTAACAGCTCGAAGATTGGATAAACTATTATTTTGAGGGTTTGCGTCAATGTGATCGATCACAAGACCGTCTTTGATCATCCCATTGTGACACTCGTATGTGAAACGATGACATAGATAAGTTTTCTTCCCAACAGTAAACAATAGATAACCATGATTATTAATATAGCCAACTGGTTTTTTCAACCTGCAATTTCTGATCATACCATCAATATTTGATTCGTAGTTTGTTATTAGAGGATGTGAAATAAATTTATTTTGCTCCATTATACAATAATACCATTTATTTAAATCATAATTTGTCTGAAAACTTAGTTAGATAATCCTCCAACGATTTTATAGCTCCGTCACCGACATCATTTTTTTGTCATGATATCCTTTAAGCTCTCTGTATCGTTTACCACCACAACATGCACACAATTGTGTTTTTCTTCGTACTCCAGCACCACATCACAGACATGGTATTGGTCCTAAACTTCCACGGTGAACGCACTGCATGTGTTGTCCGCAGAATTCCTTTTTACAGGATTTATTACAGCGAGTCAATGAACCCACCATGAGCCATTTGCATTGAGACATTGTATACATAATATTTTAATTTAAATACTTGTTTGAAATATAATATGAACAAATTCGATAGATTATCCCGAATAAAGCCCCCGAGCGGAGATAAATTTAATCTCGACAGAATATCTCCTGGCCTACCAATGAAGATCTGGCTGATCCGAAAAACAGAGGTTTGATTAATAAAATTCAAGACGCCAAGAAAGAATTTCACGCAGATGGTGCATCTCATGTCTGGTCAACGCTCAAGATTATACGTAACAAAGATATCATTAACGCTACGATGAATGACAAACGAGCGACAACTATCATTAAATACCTTGATAATCGAAAGTATCTTTTTAGAATAAAATTTGTCGTGTTGACAGAAACAGATGATTGGATTATCCGTGACAAATATGATCCTGTCCACGGTGATAAAAAAACTGTCGTACTTGTCACGGAATGGTGTAAATGTTGTTCATTAAATACATGTACTCGAGTTTCGTTTCTTTTCGCTGTACAACGATACCCGAGGGTGATTATATATATGGTCTATTGTATTTCGAAATCGTGAGTACGATTTGTCCTATGCCACACGTGCAAGGTGCTTTCGATACAGCAAAACGAAAATTCTAAAGGTATAAATACGTTACTGCATGTAAAGGACCTTTACAATACTAATGGTTTTGTCAGCAAGCGGCCTGCTTAAAGGATTCGCACAACTCCAGCTGTAGGGGTAGGTAATTTTTTGGTCGTAAGTGATAACTCTTGTATTACCATATTTACCTTTGCATGTTTGTTATAGTTTTCTTTATACAGCATAATGCGTACATTTCTTTTATTCTTGTTGCAACGTAGTATAGGATTTATATTGGTAATGTAAAGCTACATTTTTTTTAAAGACTTGTTTACTATAGTCTTATCGAGCAGGGTTAGGTTTACTATTGAACTTACCATTTTGTAATTGCCATAATAATATAATCTTTATAACTTACCATGTATAACGTCCTTACGTTATTATGTCTGTATCAAGTTTAGTACACTGTATCGGGTATATTTTCAGCTGTTTTTGAGGGTAGGAATATCCGGGGTATCCGGTGTTGTCTGAGGGTAGGAATATCCGGGGTGTCCGGTGTTCGAGTGTAGAAACGTCCGTTTGTCCGGAGTGTTTAAGGTGCCGGAGTGTCTTAAAGTTTAGCGTCCGGAGTGTCTAATGTCAAGAGTGACTAAGGTGACCCAGCTGTAGAGCCGTCAAAGGACCAGGGTTTCCGGAGGGTCTAATATTTCAAGTGTCCGGAGGGTCTAATGTTCCGAGTGATCATAGTATTCCGAGGGTCCGGAGTCGATAGCAGTTGTGAAATTGATTCGTAGGAGCTGTGGACCGGATATGGTGCACGGTTAACGGAGTGTATCTCCATACATGTATTTTATTAGCTATAGGCTAATTTTGGGTTAGTAAGACCCAGGGTATCATTCAGGACTGAAAGGATAGATGGTATATCCGTTCTTGTGTTTAGTGACATAATTTCGCTACCTGAGCGAATACATTTTTACTATGTGTAAAAAGCGTACATCGTTTACTATTTGAGTGAACTATATTCATCTTTCCATTAATCATTTGTGAAATCATTTATCCTGTGTTTTAGTGTTACTGAACTAATTTATTTGTATATTTTTTCCATCTTTGAAACTGTGCGTTTTTATGTTAAATAGATCCAATATTTGGATTATAAATACGCACACATCTTCATAATCTACTGCTCGTATAAATCACCACATTTAAACCATATATATATCTGTGTCGTCAAAACGTGTTCTGTTGTTAGTCCGAAATATCCCACCCGGTTATCTTGTTACAATACTAAGTAAAGATTCCAAACCAGGTCTATTGACCGGTATTGACAAACCGTATTATGAACGAGCATATCCTGTGACCGCGGTTATTTATGGAATCTATGTGATAAATGAAAAACCCAACGTTGATAAACTGTCGCCGATGAAATTTTCAAAAATAAACTGTGTAGCCGAGCGAGTAACAGAACATTTTAGAAACGCGGCCCGTGGAAACGGTCTAACGGATAAAAGACGTAAAATAATAAACACGTGGGGAGAAATGGTTAAAGATACCGGTGCATCTATCAAAGATGTAGCTGGGTTAGGAAAAATATTAATTTCCAATAACCGTAGCGACGATAACACGGGAGATTTTGTATGAATCAAAATATAAATCAAAAGGAGCCTCAATTACAATTATTGATCATAACGCACACGCGTGGACTAACGCAGTAACAGTGTTTCCACGAGATCGAACTGTTAAATGTTATCCCGGAGGTATGTTTGATTTCATTAACGAAATAAGTAAAAACGATCCTGTGTCAGTATGGTTATTTCAGAGTTATAACGACGAATCAGATATGAAATTTGATCAGTTTGTAAAACCAAATGGCGTTATTTATCGAACAGATCTTTACGAGAAAAATGAAAATCTTGCGCTGCAATATACTAATGACACTGACGAACTATTGAGCAACTGTTTTACTGTTCCGTCAGCTGCGGCTCATTTTGCTAGAAAGAAAAATTCGTGGAAGCCAACTCGGTCTCATTTTCTCAATGACATAATATCGAGTTGTGTCGAATATGGACACGGCGGACTATGGAATGATAATACGATCATAAAGATGTTATTTCAGTTGATATGGTCGCGTGTTATCCCGGAAGTTTTCTTGGATACGGAGATTCTTCTGTGTACTTGTGGCGATTCGGTCATCCGACGCACGAGATGACACGAGTATCGATAAATGGACCATTACCGGATTTTGACCTAACTGGATTTGCTTGTATTGAGTCATTCGAAATATCTAAAGAGCTCCATCCAATTTGTTATGTTTGGTTTGGAAAACATTTTTCAGAAAAAATGTGGGCACCAATAGTACTATTACGATATATGCTTGATTGTGCGATGCTAACACGGTTGATTGTAAGTGAAGCAATTATATCATACCGTAAACAAACCAAAGTTTGGTTACCACATTCTGATGAAACCGATTCAAAAGTTCTTGGTAGAAAAATAATCGGCAAGTTTACCCAAGGAGCAGCATATGATCACAGACGACATTGTACAAGATTGATTATGGATGATGCTGAGTTAGATTTTATAATTGCTGATACAACGAAGAAAATCACGTTTATAAGTCGAGAAATAGCTTTCTTGTCAAATGGAACTAAATTAGGTACAATTGTGAGCTACATGGACGGTGAGTCACCTGAGTATACTCATTTAAGATCATCGATGCTCGCGTACGTTTCAATAAACCTATTATCGATGATAAATAAGGTTTCTGCACTCGCTGTCAGAGTTGCTACTGATTCGTTTTATAGAAGTAAAAAATATTCAATACTGTTAGAAAGATTAAACATAGGCACTTGTGCATCGTGGGGTTCGTGGAGAATAAAAAAGGAATATATGCTCGATTATTCCGAATTCGCTGATGTTGCGGTTAAAGATATTTACTGTAAAAAATATCAATCGTCGACAGCTTCGTTGTTACCATCAGTATACGATCCAATAATTAGACACAAAACGGTTTATCTAAACGGACCTGTCGGTTCCGGGAAAACCACTCGAGCTATCGAACTATTTCAGAATTCAGATATGATTGTGCTAACACCAACACATACACTCGCGCGAGAAATGAAACAACGAGAAGTACAATCGTGTACTTATCACAGCTTCTTTCGATGGAAGGGTGATACATGGACATCTTTAAGGATGGGCGAGAAATACATTCCAAGGATCATAATATGGGTTGAAATATGCACTGTACCACTAGAAACATTAAAAACGTTTCTTGATTGGTTATTAATAAATACTGCCGTGATAATGTGCGGCGATCACGGTCAACCACCACCCGTAGTTGGACCATCTCCACATGATTGGCTAAAAGGTTTCGTTGACCATTTCGAAGAAGTATCTGATGATTATAGAGCACTTGATGCAATGTTGAAGGAATTTAAAAAATTAATCAGACTACAACCGAATAAAATTCAGTGTGAAGTAATGCGTGGAATAATTTCAGAAACACCCATGAACGACTTTCTACGAACATGGCGACCAAACGATTTGATAGTTGCAAGTAGAAAGATAGTTCGTGATACACTTCAACGGGAGTTGTTTCAGTTACAACGAGAAAAGTTTCCAACGTTGCCAGTTCCGTTATGTTATCGACCAGCAGATACGCGACGGCAAAATATTGACGTTGATATACCAGGACACACCGAGTCAAGGAAACAGAATCTTGTATTGAATGATATTGTTGCAGTTGATGTTGATGTTGTTGAAGATGCTCTACGTGCTGATAAATCCCCGTGGACACTTGGATACGCGATGACGATTCATTCATCTCAGGGATTAACTATTACTGATACAGTTGTTTGGATCGTTGATGATCACATCGAATGGTCGAACTTGGTTTATCTTGCAGTGTCTCGAGTTAGAAAAATATCTCAATTGAGACGAATCGTCATGGACTCGTCAATTAATGATGACCGCGATCGTCGAGTGATATAATAAGAAAAAAAACTAGCTGGTTATAAACAGTGTGATAAAAAAAAATAATCGAGAATTTGATCTAGACACTGACGTTGTCATTGCGCTGAAACAACGACAGAATAATCATTGTGCAAATTGTAATTGTATAATGTTATGGCGGTATCTGAAAAATGATCCAAGACAATTTACCGTAGAAGAAAAAATAACAATCTTGGTCATACACGAGAAAATATGATGTTGACCTGTCTTGAATGTAACCGACGTCGTGGCGCTAGTTAAGTGATTTGGGTGGTAATTGTGTGTCCTTTGGAATTACTTGTAATTGTTCACGTACAAATCCACGTTGAGGAGCAGTTGAATCTAGTCTGTAGATTGCGGGTCTACCTGAGGATCTAGTTACGGTGGATATCTTATGTGTGGTAATACTCCAAATAGGATCAGTCGCTCTTTTTTACCACCTTCGAGTTCGCCGGGCTCATATAAATACCTTACAGTGATATTACCTAATACTGGCTGTGCTGAAAGATCACGTCGTTGTACGGATATATGCGCGCTTGTAATTGCATTAATAGGTTTCATGTTGGTCGTTCGAGTTACTTCATTATTTAACGCGGCTATCACACTTGGTAATCTTGGAACCCATTCACGAGATCTCGTATCCTGAATAAATTCCTTCGCGTATTGATATCCAAATAACCGCTCAGCAAGTGTTCGATTAAATCGCTCAACAATTGCCTGATCACGATGAATCTCAGTATGTCCTCGTCGTATTTTGGTATTATGTTGTTTCATTAACGATGATACTGGACCAAGAAATTCCTTGCCAGGATCAACCTGTAGCAGCTGTGGCCATCGTAATGGTCCTCTTTGATAAATTCGTTTAAACGCATCGGCTACTTCAGATGCTGTCTTTGTTGACAACGGTTCTGCTTCCTTATATCTACTTGCAACATCAACAACGGTCAGCGCGTATTTGTACGTTTTTCTACGCACAGTATCATGTGGTAAAAACAGAATATCAGCTTGATGAACTTCATTAGGAACTCTAACATCGAAATACGCGTACTGAATTTGTTTCGGTGGCGGTAGGTAAATTTGCCATATTGCTTGTTTGGATAATCACGTCTTAGCAGTAGAATGTTTAACTGCTGCTGCATCAGCAAGTTTACTAATTGCTGCTTTACCTTTCCAGTATCCAAGTGGGGAATAATAAATCGATTCCATTTTATATATTACCAGCCCCTAGCGCTAATTTACCTTTCATCGCGGATCTTACTAACCAATTAGCTAGTGATTCTTTGATATTTTTATTTTTTATGGAATTTAGCGCATGGATTAATTTCACATCTGCAATATGCCTACGTTGTAGATCATTGCTTTTATACGCAACATCATGAGCATGACATGCTTTATCAATAGCGTTTATTGGTTCCTCGCCTGGTTTTGGTTGATCCTGATTATCAAGCCTGATATCGAGTCGAGTACCAGGACCGCAATAATTATATCCTGGTAGGTGTTTTTCTCCGCTGTATTTAGCCTACGGAGTTCCCGGTAATTTTGTTAATTTTGGTGCAATATCACCTCCGCGTTGCTTTTTTTTTTACTTGACTTTGACTTTGACTTTGGCTTTGACTTTGGTTTTGACTTTTCACCTGATTGCACTGACTTGTCAGTAGAGATAAATTTAAATTTCTTTGTACCACACCGCGTACACTTACCCGTAACCGCCGATCTATTATTTTTTGTGGTAATAGTTGTTAGTGTATCCGTCGGGGTACGCATCCTGCACTTTACACAACATAAATCCATAGATATTTTATACAGCATGGATATAATTGATTTCTCAGCGACAAGAAAACGAGAACCTGTCAAGCACCATCCTGCGTTACCAAATTCCATCAGAATGATAATAATAGGACCATCTGGAAGTGGAAAGACGCAGTTGTTACTTAATCTTATAATGAGATGGTTAAAGTGGGATAAATTGTATTTGGTAGCCCCGTCAGTTGATGATCAACGATGTTATGATGTACTTAAGGATTTTAATGAAAACGCGGATAACGATGTTATCGAGTTTATAACCGATATTGATGAAGCACCATCAGTAGATTCCATAGACGGATTTATTAATAATTTAGTTGTATACGACAATGTGATGCTGGACAAACAATCAAATCCAGCTAGGATTTTTTCTCGAGGTAGACATAAAAACACCGATGTTATTTATGTTACTCAACGATACACACAAATACCAAAAGTGATCAGAGATAACTATAATATTTTAGTTGTGTTTAATGGAGTTGATACACATACGTTGCGAAATATTCATCAAACCTGGTGCAGCGGTGACATGGATATAATTAAATTTAGAAATTTCTTTTCACGAGCGCAAGCTACTCCACATGGGTTTATAACAATAAATTTGCACGATCCTAGAACAAGATATCGTATTGGACTTGATAAAATATTTGGATAAATTAATATAACAGCAGAGGAGGCATGACCTTATGAAGACGTAATTAAGTAAAACGCGTGCATAATAAACTAGAAAAAATCACCAACGACAATAAAGTAATATTAATTAGACAAATTCCATAGAGACTCTCTCAGTAAAGTGTCGACGCTTTTTTAAATCTGTCGACGCTTTTTTATTTTTCGATCATTGTAGGAAGGCTTATTTTCGACATTTGGACGTTTTTCGACCATTGGTCTGTTCGCCTCCTCTGCTGCTAGAGCTGGGCTGGTGCAGTGTGCTGTGACAGGACTTTTCCCCGTTATGCCAAAGATTATATTATATGTACAATAAAGTGTCTGTTGAACCTGTGTACTGTGTGTTATTTAACTTGTAATTTAACTGAGTAAATATAGTTTGAGTAACACACAGTGCATCCTTCTCTGGCCCCTTGTTGGACCCCTCTTTGTCTACTATGGTTGCTCTGCCAGACATGTTGTCATTTCAGCCAGTATATGTTAATAAGCTAGTAACTAAAGTTAGATATGTTGTCATGTTGAACCAATCAGATGACCGAGTTGGAGCACGTGATCAAACATTATGTCATTTTTTTTTGAGGGATTCATACAGCAACTGGGATGTCTGTAGAGGTGTGTGCTTTTCAGTATCGACGCTGCGTTTAACTTAAAATCATCTGCGGAGAGAACCACCTGCCACCCTGCCTTCCATCGTGTCATTTATTTGGAGCATTACCTGCATAGCATACTGTTCCAGTTCTGTTCTCGGGGCCATTGCTCAAGTTCATGCATTCACAACTTTGCTTGAACCCCAAGTTTGTCAGTACTTGAATATACTCAACTACTAGGCCATATGTTCTTATACACGCTTCCCTGGTGCATGTCTGGAGAATCAGTTGATGTTAGCATGGCATCCTCAGGATCAGACTTGTCGAGTTTCGGTTATCAGTGTCCCTATATACCTCGCATCAGCCCCTTGCGGCTGCACATACAGGTGTCGGACACACTTCACAACCCTACAAATTCCCACAAGTCTCTTCCTGAGGTATTCCTATCGAACAAAAAATTCAGAGCTGGGCTGGTGCAGTGTGCTGTGACAGGACTTGCCCCCCGTTATGCCAAAGATTATTTTATATGTACAGTAAAGTGTCTATCGATGCTATGTATTGTGTGTTATTTAAATCCACGTCTTAGTTTATTGAGACACTCGTCATATACGTTAACTTATGTGCCCATGCCTGGTGGTCTGAACAGTGGGGTTCAGTTTATTTGTATTTTATCAAATGGAACTGAAATTAGTAGTGAATTTTAAAAAAAAAAGCAGTGATCTAATCACGGAGTGGTCAAATTACCGAATTGTCTTTAGTGGATACATACAACCCACAAGACGTGTTCTTGTCCAGAAACTCGTGAGATTTTGTATGCTATATCTAGTTAAAATTTTGCCGGAACCAACGAAACATCACTATGTTATTAATAATCAATCATCAAAATGTATCGCTAGTATACAAATTTCAAAGATATTTTATATTATGCAGAAATGGTGCGTTACAATAACAGATGGTTAATTAAAATGCAATTTTTGTAAATAATTAGTCACCTGGTATTCAAGATTAATTTAGAAAAACTGGGTACATGTTTGTATCTGTAGAGCACATATATCAAAGTAGTACCAGATGTCCGAATGTTGCTACCCGAAAAAGAGCTGAAATTGTTATGCAACATTTTTCTTATCTAGTTTTTCTTACTTTCATTTATTTTTTTGCTTTGATGGCATATCGTTTTCTTAATTATATTATAGGGTATTCATTCCTCCAAATGGTAAATCTTCATTTTTATGGTCATAAACACTTGAATGAATATATTAAATTACATGGCTGATAAATTATAAATATAATTTAATCGAAATGGTTCGTAATGTAACCTTGTAAAATGACCCCAATGATCCGTTTAAAATGTACTAAAAATCACGTCCATTTTCAGCAGTTCTGACTGACATTCAAAAGCTGTTTGGTCCAGTTGTCAACGCTGAATTATGATTTGGCCATGTTTGCAACGGGTTTTAAATTAAATCTTAATGGCAACCTCTTTGGAAAATAATAATATACGTCTACTCTGAAAGAAAGAAAACTGACGTAATATACATCTTGTCGCCATATCTGTCGCAAATAGTATCAAGCATACATTATATAAATATACTATTTCAACCTCTATTTATTGAAAAGTTACAATTTATTGAAATTCTTGAACCAAATTAGAAAGTACTGAGTGTAATAATTTAATATAAATAAGTAGAAGAAACAAAATGAAGGCAATGCTGAAAGTTTATACTAAAGATTAGTTACTTTTCCAACATTTCCAGACTCAGAACTTGAACCTGAATTTGTCGAGAATGTTTAAAGATTAAGGGACCAGGCCCCTCCCCATAAAACTTGCGTAGACGCGAAATCATGAAAATATTCTGACCAATCAGAAGCTGCATTTTTATAGAATAATATTTTCCCCGTTATGAATCATATTTATCACTTGTTGAGTGAAGTGTTATGACGGAGGGGCCAGGTCTGATACCCAGGCACACTGTTTCGTATAAAGAAGGAAATATTAGTATACTCGGTCATTTTTAGAATTAGGCCTTCATATCAAGTAGCCTACTGTCACCAACATTTTATGGTTAATTTAAAATGCACGTTCTTACATAAAACTATGTCGCTATCACCTCCATTTCACGCTGCATTCGAATGCCGGTTGTTTCATGCTTCTGTTTATCATATTAATACGATATTGGCATGACTGAATTGTTTATCAGCTCGTGACAAGAATAACATAAAATGTATCCTCAGCAACTCTTCTTGTCGTTTATGAGATCGCGAAACCAGGAACCAGTTTTATTTCCACTCCAGGCATTCATGCAGTAATTATAAGTTATAGACTTGCTGTTTATGTGAAATGTTATCTCTCTCTCTCTCTCTCTCTCTCTCTCTCTCTCTCTCTCACACACACACACACACACATACACACACGCAGAGGATTATACTGGAATAGACATTAACAAATAATTCATTTTTTACTTAACATTCGAAATAATATGCAAAATAAAAACAGGACAACGAATGGTGCAAGGTAACAATCTATTACAGGAATGACAGAGTTTAATGGAGTGACATATTGTAATAATAATAATAAATAAATAAATAAATAAATAAATAAATAAATAAATAAAATATACAGATGATGTGTGAGGTGAATTCTTTAACAACAACAACATAACAAACGTGTATGATTAACAATATTAATATATGATATAATACTGCTATACAAATTTTGTACACCAGTGAACACATTTTATAAATATGAACCATAAATCCACTTGCTTTATATAGGTATCAGCCTATTTTACACCCACCCACCGGTTTTCAATTTTTAAAACATCTGATTTGATTTCAAGGTAAATACCGATGTTCACTCTAAAAATTAAAAGCATTGCATGATTTGTCTAAATTTGTTATATGAACTGTCAATGTAGCCCCGTTAAAATAAAGACAAAATGGGGGACGGGGATCCATGTGCTCGTAGTCCTGACATGATTCCAGGAAACTGAGCATTCTGAGGGTACCTCACAATGAATTCTGCCTTAGAATAGACCACTATGCATTGATTTTTAAAAAATGTAACCTTTTAATGATTTTTAAACACATAACCGTGATAAACTTTAGATGTTGTAGGCAGAAAGTTTGTTAACCAGTCAGAATCCCAGAATGCACGTGAAAAAGGTAAAAAGGTATACTGTAAAACGTTGATATTAAAGGTTTGGCCCAAGGAATCGTGCAGAGAGACATCAGGAATATAATATTACCGATAAATAAAGAGTAAAAAAGAAAATACCGCGAAATGTCTAGGATTTTTAAAAAATATATATAATTTAAATGCAAGTGCCTCTACATGCGAAGAATGAAAATACATAATAAAACCGAGATATCGTCCGTTGTGCACCCACACGCTGTAAGATAGTGAAAAGCGAACTTCTTGAAAGCGGAGAATTGTAAATGTGAAATATTTACAGTATACTATACACATTTGTGTTCTATTTTACCATAATCCATTAAAATATATAATTGTGTAAATCGGTATGGAAGAACCATAACAAAAAGAATGATACACGAATCATTTCATAGCAGTTCCTGCTTTTATGAAACACTTCTGTCGGAATATATACAATGGAAACACTTGGTTTGATGTATTCATGCTACAAATGTTCAATTTTCGACTATTTATATTTAACACCCGTAACCCCAAGCATCCCATAAGTTGTATATAAGTAATATAAAGGACAAACAAAAGAGTTTGAACTGCTACTACTACAACTACTTCTACTACTACTACTACTACTACTACTACTACTACTACTAATAATAATAATAATAATAATAAATATATTAAATGAGATGCAAAACATTAATTCTATTTCCTATTATCATCATCGACATCGTAAACCCACCCACCCATCCCAAAAGATCTTGCTCATAAAGGTAACTTGCATTTTAACTTAAAAGACATATCAGTTTTAAAGATTTGTTTTTCTAATTGTTAATACAGACCAAGTAAATCTAAACTTATTAGCAAAATAGTTAAAAAAGAAATGATCTCCACTGCAAATCAATATTAAGCCTTTATTTACTCTTTGAGAAAAATGTACGCATTTTCACATTTACGTGTATCCAAACGTTTTCATGTGTTTTGTATTTTTTTTAAAAATTCGCATGTAGATGTATTTGATCTGGTAATTAGTTATGTTGTATTAAGATATATTGATTTTGATTTTGTTTACTGATTTTACTGGTGCCTTTGCGGCTTAAAGCGTTTATCGGCTTAATAGCGTTTACGCATGTAATAATTTTTTTTACAGAAATATAAGATTGTATTGTTGTTATTTTTTTTTCTTTCTCTTTGTTTTTTTTTTTTTTTTTTTTTTTTTTTTTTTTTTTTTTTTTTTTTGTACAGTTTTAAAAATATACTACATTTCCCTTTTATTTTCATTATTGGTGTTGTGGAGCGAATTACTTCCCCTGCCTGTTCAGCTAGCTCATGTTCGTATATTTTAGAGCGCGCGAGAATTTGTATATGCTAAAAATATTAACAGAACAATATCGACAGTTCATATCCTGCTTTGATATAAGAGAGAAAATAGAAGAAACAATTTATTAATTATCTTTCTAATATTAATTAACGAATTTAAACTTTCCTTCTAGCCATATGTGGAAAGTCAAAATCCGCTTTTAGTCTGTTTGAAAGAGAAAATATATACAAAATCCCATTTATCCGGGTTATCAGTTTATCCGAATCATATCTTACAATCATCGCGCAGAATGCGTTTTCTCTCAGTTGAATAGAGTTCTCACGAAGCTGTTTAAACATTGAAAAACCGAAGGATGGCAAGGTTCAGCTTTTTATAATATATATAGTCATATTATTTGAAGATCCACTTGAAAACTGCAACTGATGTAGAAATATATAGATTTCTAAACGTTTGTTACTTAATCTTTATATATATACATGCCCACCCCCACCCCCGCTTGGAAATAGTAGTAATATTATACCAAGCTTTCATTTGGATACAGCTACTGATGTAGAAGATATGTCATTGCAAAAACTATATCACAAGATATTAACGTTGACGATGAGATGCCGCTTGAAAAATGATATACATAATAATCATTCACAGGCGAGACAATGAATGTGTACTTGGATAAAATACATACGAATTTATCATTACGTTGTTCATCAGAACGCTTTGTAACCCGAGTAATCCGGATAAACGGAATTCTACTGTGTATATTTATCCTGTATATATGTATTACAAACGAATCAAAATGTTATTTTTGCAAACATTAGCAAGATGTGTAAAATTATATGGCCTTGCAACTTGCTATATTACGAATATCTACCGTTCGTAATTTGCTTCCTGGATTGTAATTATAGTCACTTGTTTCGTTATAACTAAAGAAATTACCAATTAAGTTGGTAAATGTTTCAGACTTTGTTCATTTCTTTAAACTTTCACTTCCGTATATTGATTTTAAGAGAGAAAATATAAAGGAACTTTGAAAATTCGAAGGTTCGCGGGGCCCAAAGTTTGGATTCGAGCTTTCCATATTTTTTTCTTCTTCACCGTCTTAGAGCTAAAAAATGATTTTTACATGAGCCGAGGAGGTCATAAAAGTAATAGATATTCGAACGATTGATGTTTGAATTATCGAAGTGTTAATGTATTTCAAATTGATTAAGCATTTCCAATTTTTGGCAATCTACCCCTTAACAAATGTTTTCCCAATAGGCATATTTTTTTCCTCCAAAAAGTAGTAATTCAAGAACGCATACATTTCCAATCGCCCTAGAAGTGTCCACGTGAGGCCAATTTGTTCATGTACTCCAGTGTTCACGTAAATCAGTTTTCAAAGGATTATTGTGAGCGTTCATCGCTTGTTTTCCTTTTGTCTAATCTCTTAATATACCGTACGCTGATGAACATTTCTTAAATAATTTCTGCTTGACTACGGACTGAGACTTGATGTTATTGGAAGCATTACCAATGTGTATTTCCGACGCATGCTTCCGAGTTCGGCTCGGAAATATTCGTTGAATGTACAGCGTGAGTTTAATAAAATTGTAGACTTACTTTCATGTATATACAGGATTAAATATGAATGAGAAACCATTAGTGGATTTTAAGGTGTCTTACTGACAATATTTATCAATATAGAACTCAAACACGAAATGGATTTTGCGAGTTTGTTTGTTTTATATAAATATGGCTATAATATTTACGTTTTCACTTTGCTGTCATTATGAATTGAAACCCCATCAATGCCAAAGTCGTCTGAGGCTGACAACCCCTTGCACATTAACTCTGTGTGCCCGGATTAAGGGAAGGCATTTACTTTGGATGTTTATTTTCTCCTAATGATTTGTTGGTGCAAAGCTGTATTAATTATCGTTGAAAATAAAGTTAGTTACATAGCAAGACATATCAGTTGTTCATACGACTAAGCCCGAACAGTCGAAGCTATCACGTTCACGAGTGGCAATGCTAGCATGGATTAGCAATAGTGTATATTTAAAGTCAAGTGACTTTCAAAATGCACAAAATTGAACCATATTGACAATCGTGGTGACAGTATCACAATATTCATTTATTTGCTGAATACTGTGAATTCACATCTAATCGTATGACACCAATTTTCGGGATTGCTACAAAATAACGAATTTTGAGTCCCAATTAAGATTAATTAATCTCTTCCGACAAAAAGAATCTTGTCCAATTAAAACAATTTTATGAAAAGCTTTAAAAAGTAACATAATTATACCTCAAGTGAAACTGACTTTTGATAACCGGGCCTGTTATCCTTATGAAAATTTGAATTCAAGTTGCTATTAAAGTTTGAATTTTTTTACCCTTTGTAAAATGTATAACTCTTTCTCTACTATCTATAGCTTTTGTATCTGTGTGCATATGTGTTTCTTCGTAATAGTGTGTGTGCGCCTGTGTGTATGCGTAATACAAATTGCAATATCAGTGCCAGCAAACTGAATTTTAGACCTATCCGCCGCCCCCGCCCTCATTAATATCTGCTAATGCCCAAGCGTACCATACTTGTAAAGTTTTATAAAAAATGGGTCTATTTAAGTTGAATTATTGTACATAAACCGTAATGCAATTTCACATCCAGTAACCTTGGCCTTTGATATATCGACCATAGACTGAACAGGAAGACGCCCTTCTGCACGTGTAATACAACTATGAAGTTATGAAACACTGGATGCAGGACACTTGAGGAAAAATTGGTCTTATTATGTGTAATCCAAAGTTATTATTTTGACCTCAGTGACCTTGACCTTTGACCACTGGACCCGAGAATCCATAGCGAGATGCCAATGCTAAAGCGTAGGCAGGCTAATCAGCCTGATGAAAATTAGATCAAGGAAACTTATCATGATGAAACAAAAAATTTACATTTTCTGCTCCAATTTCCTTGACCATGGAATTTTAACCCCCAAATCAACGTTCGTCTGCCTCTACCCATGGGTAATGACACAGAAGATGTTGGAGAATTAAAAAAAAAATCAACAGGAAATTAAAGTTGCATTGCAAAATCCCGCCACCACCTCGTCTATCGACGGACAGACAGACGGACATCACTAATTATATATCCTCCCGCACCTTCGGGGTGGAGTGGTGATAATAAAGGAACTTACAGTACATCAGTTTAATAGTGATCTTTTGTGTGTGACAAAATGCATTCATAATATGTAATTTTCCTGCGAGGAATAAGTGCTGATTACAGTACCACCGTTCATTAAACTTTGTTTCGGGCCCATTGGTAATTTTATATGAATTACCTAAAACATAACAATATTTTTTTCTCAACGTTTTTTACGTCATTGCACTTAATAAAATAGTTTTCGAACTATAACAAATCGCATATTTTTGACATGAAAGTGGAATAGGAGAAGTGAATTACCTTTTCGGACAAGTTCCTCGGTGATTAAATAAATGTAAATATTTCGACCCAAACAACGACTCATAAACTGAACATCTGAGGAGTTGAACTTTTTGACGAAATACCTGAAGCAGTCAACGAGGTATCGCTGGACTAAATGTTGTATACCTTTTAAATTATATAACCACTGTATATCAGTGAAAACATATTTTTTGTGATAAATATGGTAAGTATTTCCTTGCCATTGCTGGCACTTTTGTTTAGACAACGGCCTTTCTAACGACGCAGAGATGATGATACATGTATCTAGAGCATTACAAAACATCCCCGAGGTCGAAAATATGCAAATCTGAACTACCCTAAGTAGAAATTATGTAAATCTGAACTACCCTAAGTTGAAATTATGTTAATATGAACGTTCAGCGATGAAACATGCATTGTGATTTACATGTAATAATTGTGCTGATTCAGTAAGATAAACATTAACAAAACGTTATGACCCTGGATCGGCTCATTTGGCGTTCACTGCCTAGTGTATACATATGTATACATGATGTCGGAGTATATATGTGACAAATAAAACAAATTTTGAAGGAATGGTTTCGCAGAACAATTTACCCAGTATTGTATGCGCTCAGCATCATTAAATCTGGTTGTCTATAATAATCTTTTGACGCATGCTCTGCTGCATTTCAGATAACTGTGAATGTATATTTGCCATGAGTTGCTCCATTGATTCCATCCGCGCTTTTAGTTTACTTTGATCCTCTTTTAGTTCGTCCGCAATGGCCTGGATATGATTCACACTATTGAAAATTTCGACCGTATCCACAAGCGAGTCACCAAACTGACACTTCAAGAACTGCGTCCTGTTCATCTCTTTCACTGCTTGGGTGAGTCTTTTCTTATGTTTAATCATCCTGCCGTCATCAGGGGCATATCCCCTCCTTTTTAGTCGCCAAACCAAAAGAGCCTCTTTAATAACGTTCGATGCGGCTTCTTTGTAGAGTTTATCCAGGTGGATACGCTGAACAAAGGTGTGAACATGTCTCTGTCCTCGTGTTTGTTCTAGCTTTTTCGTCAGAACGGCGACACATAACGCCATTATTCCAACCCCCATCAACGCTGTTGCTATTGCAATGACCCTTCCGCACATGGTGCGAGGAACAATGTCACCATAGCCTAACGTCAGAAAAGTCACGCAGGTGATCCACATTGCTTGTATGAAAAAGGTATCCTTGTGATCCGCCAGGGCATAGTGCTCACACATTCGCAAAGTCCAACTGTTTAGTAAAATTGTAGTTCCCATGGTAACAAGAAGACACGCCCCTGGCATCGTGCTCATTAGCGCTTTAAAAACGAACTGGGTGTTGATGTTGACGTTGCTCATGGCTCCAAGACTCTGTACAGTCGTGTCACAGAAAAGAGCACTATGAACCACGACAAAACGACCCAAGAGGTATATTCTAATAAACATGATCATTGAAAGTACTGCGTTCAGAGGGATATTGTGAGTTTCAAATCCATTGAGATCATCTCCGTATCCGGCAACCGCCATGGGAACAGTTACGTCACCAAGAAATGGGAATGGATGGAAGGAGCAGACGACAAGTTCAGCGGCTAACTTCAGACAGTCCGGGAGTGTAAACGCTAACCTCCAATTTTCAAGTCCCTCGCTGACCATGCGCACTCGAACGCCAATCAAGTGGTACATCACAACAGACACCAGAAGTCCAGCCGTTGATAAAGATATCACAAAACGTAGTGATATCGACACCATTGATGTATGTTTCACAACTTCAGAAAATTGAAGCTCGGTGTCTACAATCATTGCCAGAATACCGACCAACGAGAGGGCGAAAGAAATATCCACAAACTTCGTTCTCTTGTTGATGAGTTCTTTGCGACAGCGCAACCTGTATCCCAAGTTCTTCCGGTAGTCGAGGTCAACCCTTTTCTTTAAGGACCCCGGCATCCCGATGAGGTTGTCCGTGCTCACGTAGTTAGTGTACTGCCAATTATTTCCGTTAACTAGAGGTAGGTACGACCCCTCCATGGTTTCGCGCATGTTTCAGGTTGATGGCTGAAAAAGAAAGGAATCAAAGTATTCGAGGGGTTGAAGCAGCATGGAAAAAAAGGATTTAGAAATTATATTGAAATCGTATTTTTCAATTGCTGTATCAACCGTTCCAGATAAAATTTGTTTTGGGTGAATGCAAGCGTTCAACTTGAAATGCCATCAAAGTGGAATCAACACAAATCTTCTGAAAGGTGTGTGTATGGTCGATAGTTTCCAAAGTATGCAAAGATATCTGTGTTCATTTGTAGTGATGACTTTCTCCAGCAAATATGACAGGCTGTGAGATATTATGTTCTTGGTACTTTGAAGGGCTCGAAATCAAAGAACGAAACTGTATGCATTATATCTTGTGCGCATGCCAACAAATTGGTTAGATAGAGAAATATTTTTCACGAGCTTTATATGTTTATAGTACTTGCTTTAGAAACGAGTTGACGTTTCTTCCTTATCCAAGACATACATTTTGCATATTAAAAAAAGATAAATTTAAGAGGCACTTACAGTATTGTGAATTAAATTCCAAATAATCCAACAAGTTCTATCACAAGTCCAAACGTACGGAGTGTTCCGAATGAATTTCTTATCTTGAATGTGCTGATGTACCAGTAGCCTTGAATAGTTTTATGTACCAACAATCTTCATGTATAACAGTGATATAATATAGAATGCCTTTGAATGAATGTACAATAATCCCAAAATAGCGTTCATCCAGTCAATGAGCAGTTTGTAATTCCATTGAATAATCTGAATAATTAATTCCTCTCAAATTATTTCTGAACACAACTGAAAGTGATTCCACTAGACTGATGATACGTTAGGAATGGATAATTTTGATGTAAATACCCTTATATAAAAGCAAGACACAATAAGATTACTAGGATGGGTGTCATTTTCTCATCAAATTGTAAACACGTTCGCTTCCTAGAAGACTTTATTTTATTTGTAAGGCAAGACAATATAATTTTGAAGATAAAAATCAAGGTCCTGAACTCCAATCCAAGTATACACGTTTACAAATGATCATTATCTTAAAGTATAATCAACAGTCATGGACAAAGCTTAAATATTTAATATATTATTTACAAATGGCCCTGCGTTAGGTCGTGGGTTCTATTCCCGGCCGAGTCATACCAAAGACTTACAAAAATGGTACTAACAGCTGCCTCGCTTGGCGCTCAGGATTAAGAGGTTAGTGTTAGGATTGGTCGGTTTGGTGTCAGGAGAATGTGACTGGGTGGGACATCATGCTACATGTCTGCTGCATGATGTCCCAGTGCTAGACATCACTATAAACTGTCACACTGCAGACATCGTAGCGATATGACTGAAATTTTTTAAAGCTACGTTAAAAATCCAAATCACACACACACACACACACCAACAAGAACAGTATTCATTACTGTCCATTTTCCCGCTACACCATTATCATGACATATTTTCTCTAGTACCTCCGCGCACAATCTTACCAAGGTACATTTTCCTTAGTAACGTTTATAAATAGCGTTAGCATTTCGCCACGCATGGTCTCCGTCTTTTGTTTCCAGCCTGGGATAAGGTCAAAACATTTTGGTTCTCTGTGCGATAAACACGACAATCCCTTCTTTGATTTTTGTTATACAGCTATGTTGGTTTGACAACAGAAATCTAGACGTGTAGTTTGCCCGTTTTAAGACCTTTTTAATTATTCCATTCTCTGTCTTCCATTTATTAATTTTGCTTCTGTATTCAAGCAGGAGTCCAGAATTTCTATTGGGCTTTTTGTGGATGTAATTTTGGAAAATATCTTTCCTAGGAAAATAAGCACTCTGAATTCACGTTAACATAAGCTACCATATTTCACTCTAAAAATTCATAGTTCGAGTTCGTGTCGTTAAGCTCGAACTTGACCATCTAATAATATGTACAAATAATGTTGAAAATGCTACTTACTTGAACAAGGACATAGTTGACATAATGTGGAAGTGTTCTTTTTTGTCAAAAACTCTAAAATGCTATATTTTACTTTTGCTGTGCAGTACGTCCATTATGCACGCTTCAAAAATAGTTGTGCTGTTGAGAATGATTAATTAAGGCCTACACTCAAGCCAAGTAAAAAGTAGTAGAGATATGTGATAAAAATATACTGGCCAAGGACATGAATAAAACAAAAGAGTACATAAATACTTCTTTGGAAAGCATTTTTTCTTTTCTTCAAACAATACCTGTAATGTTAGCAACAAAATTCAGATATCTGATCATTTACAGGAAGCAATGTCATCTCATGGAATTATATGTGCAAATTATGCAACAGATATGTATGCATGCAATGCTTTTAAGGTGTTCAACTGTCATTTCGTATGTCTGAAAAGATCGAAGTGGTACTGCCATGTGCTTGATGGTTTTCAGTTATTGGCAGTATTGTGTTTTCCAGTCAACTACATACGAGGCAAAAGTCACAAATTCTAATTATATTCTTACCAAAATGTTTGGCAACAAATCGTTGGCAATATCTGGGCCTGGCTTCTTCAAATAGCTAGTATGGTACCCTGACGTTTATTTAATTTCTTCAGTATTTTACTGAAGTCTTGAACCGAAAGAAGGGAGCTAATATGAAGACAAGTAACTGCAAGCAGTGGCACACACCTATAGTGCCGACGGAATCCTGCTTTTTCAGCACTATTAATTGCTAGCTTTTGTACATAATGGCGTAGTATGGAGTTCATTAAGCTTTGGCTATACACAGTGATTTTTTTTTGTGGAATTCACTTTCTCGTGGTTTTTATGCAGCTGATGTGGGTATAAATGACCGCTGAAATCAATTAGAAGTAGGGCGCTGTTGTAAACTCCCCACCCCTAAAATGAACGGTGTCATAAAAAAAAAACCTAGATACATATCGCTTATGTTGTTTCTGGTCGCATATGCATTCACTTCTCTTTTCTCTGGTTTAATTGTTGTGCAATATTTTTTGCAGTGTTTTCTATTCAGCTGATATCACTATTTGGATTTACTTTGATTGAATGGCTACTGATGAAAACAATGCAAACTAACTCAACGATGTATATTGAACATGTACAACAGACAAAACATATAGTATGTATGTTTCATGAAAATGAGGTGACTAGTGGTTACATACAGAAACGTTACATGGCTCAAGGATTACTATCAACTTTATTCTCACTTCAGATAGATATTGTGCACATAAATGTATACAAAATCTAGGTAGACTTGATGCAGCAATACAGTACCATAACAAGAGATTACGATGAGGAAATTAGTAGACTGAAAGAATTACATGGTTTTGAAACTACAAAAACAATCCTCCCGCAACTGAATTTTTCATACGTCGGAAATAGTTTTCCAGGAAATCTGCAGAAATCTACGGATCTCCAGTGAAACTGTACAGTATTCTGCCAACTTCCATATCACTTGGTTTTCTTGACAAAATAATTCCGCACTTTTGTGTGGAAATGTGCTTACTTTCATTTTTCTAGTTATTGTAATTATATATTTCAATATTCTATAGCCTAAATTAAAATTTAATTTTGATTCACTTGACTCAATAAATTAATTTTTATATTTTCATCGGTTTGCTTACTATTATCTGAAACTGAAAATGAGAAATACCTGGTGAATACACACACTTTAAAAACATATTCACCCTCTCTTCTGACCTTGACCCAGGGGTCTCAACCCTAAATCCGATACGTCCTCACGCTATGACATCATTTTTAACCCTTTATTTAAAAAATAGTAAATTATAGTCACTGTGACTGCAATTTGTTGAAACTGACCACAGACTCCTTCGTTGGGACCCCGGGGGAAAGCAAAAAATGTACTCCACTGGAAGATAACTGTAGCATGGGCAATCTATGTGTTTAGTGAATTACCATCCAGATATTTAGGAGGAGATATAGTTACTATAGTTACTGACAGACGGAAGAACGTTCAGAGAGTATTATACTAGTATCAGGTATGACGAGGGGGTAATAATCAGGTGTAAACATTCTGTATGTCCATTGCTATGTATTATTAAACTGAAGTTCCTGTTTTTCATCAAGAAATGTCATTTAAATATCAAAACCATGCCATGATAATGATCGTGTCCATTTCAAAAGATGTTCTGAGCGAAAAATTGAATGTAAAGTATGAAACTGAGAGATGAATAAATAAATAAATAAATAAATAAATAAATAAATAAACAAGAAAAGAGAAGAACAAACAACAACCAACTACACGCAGATTCATCTAGAACTTTTTAACTACGTTTTCCTTTATACTAAATGTAATATTTAAGTTGTATTAAATCTATTGGATGTTGTACTTACCTCACACAAGATTGTTCTGGATTGTTCTAAACATTCTTATAAAGCAGCACTTGATCTATATAAATTATTAATATTTGACAGCTTAATATTGAAATAAAGACTCCCAAAGCAGTGCGGTTTGGGGTTAAATACCTTGTATTATTAAATATTGAAATAGACTCCCAAAGCAGTGTGGTTTGGGGTTAGATACCTTGTATTATTAAATATTGAAATAAAGACTCCCAAAGCAGTGTGGCTTGGGGTTAAATACCGTGTATTATTAAATATTGAAAAAAAGACTGTCAAAGCAGTGTGGTTTGGGGTTAAATACCTTGTATTATTAAATATTGAAAAAAAGACTGTCAAAGCAGTGTGGTTTGGGGTTAAATACTTTGTATTATTAAATATTAAAAAAAAAGACTCCCAAAGCAGTGTGGTTTGGGGTTCAATACCTTCTATTTTTAAATATTGTAGATCATTTTATTTGAATCGGAAGTGATCACAGTGCAATTCCTAGGGCATTAAATTTGCCAATCTTTTTTAGAAGATATTGTGAAACTAAATTATGAAAAGCAAAATATGAGATATTGAGAATTTACTTCTTCACTGGAGATAAGAACAATAAAACGTTTTGGTAAGATAAAGGTCATCAGACATTTTGGTAAGATAACGGTCATCAGACATTTTGGTAAGATAACGGTCATCAGACATTTTGGTAAGATAACGGTCATCAGACATTTTAGCAAGATAACGGTCATCAGACATTTTGATAAGATAACGGTCATCAGACATTTTGGTAAGATAACGGTCAGACATTTTGGTAAGATAACGGTCATCAGACATTTTGGTAAGATAACGGTCATCATACATTTTGGTAAGATAACGGTCATCAGACATTTGGTAAGATAACGGTCATCAGACATTTTGGTAAGATAACGGTCATCAGACATTTTGGTAAGATAACGGTCATCAGACATTTTGGTAAGATAACGGTCATCATACATTTTGCAGTAGCACAAATTCGTTTACTTCTGCTGATGTTATCTAGCCGTGCCATTAATGTTAGGACAGGAACTAAAAACGAAACAAAATGAAACATAATTGTAAAAAGCTAAGAAAAAGATGTCATCAGATTGGTAGATGATTAAAGAGTCTATGAAGATAACATGATCGTAAGAACAGTGTTTTCTGACTCATAATGGCAAAGTCTGAATATGCATGTGTTCTACACTCAGATAACTTTTTCTCTATGGAAAAGACTTTATGTAGCTAAGACAAAGAGACAACCGCTAAATAAACTTGAAAAGGATAACTTTTCAGCATACCCCCCACCATACGTCCCTGGAAGGATGAGTTTTCAGCATACTCGAAACGATTGAATTAATAGACTATAACATATAACGAGGATTTTAAACAGTTCCAAATATTGGTGACCCCCCTCCAAATGTAAAAATTTGAAACCCAGGCATATGCAATAAGCATCACTTTAATAAAAAATACTTTACGTATAATGAAAATAATTCAGAGATGATTTAAGAAACTTTTGTCAGTAAATGTAGGACTCAAACACATTTCGTAGATAATCATGCGTTATTACATTCTATAAAAACATAGAATGAAAGAATCGGTATATTCATGGACTCCAGTATACAAATCCTTTGTTATCCACGTTTATTTCACGTATTATATGAAATAGAAAAGGAAACTTTTTTTTATATCTGTAGCTAATTTGGAATAATAATGAAACAGCTTCAAGGAGAAAATGGAATTTCAGAATTTACTGATTAAGACGAGAATGGCTATATGATCTTCACCACGCACTTTGGCCAACTCTCCAAACTTAGATGGCGCAGACGTAGATTAAACGTAACATTCTACCATGAAACAATTTATGGAGTAAGACGAAGAAATCCTAGTACCGACCGTCTGCATTTTTGTGATAATGACGCGAAGATATTATCACCTGTGTTCAGGGATTGTTTAAAAACAAAAATAATTATACACAGCTTTGTTGAATGGATCCATGGTAAATGAAATCATCTGAATAATGTTTTGCTCTTTAAAAGTAGTTCTTACTAAGCATAACTGATCAAAGGAAAGAAGGTAACGTAATGGATGTATTACTGTACAAGGTATGTATGTACGTATGTACGTACGTATGTATGTATGTAGGTAGGTAGGTATGGATGGATGGATGGATGTATTGATGGATGGATGGATGGATGTAGGTAGGTAGGTAGGTAGGTAGGTATGGATGGATGGATGGATGGATGTATGTACATGAACGGCGTTTGGGGGTAGCAAGTGGGGCGACCGCCCCAGGTCCCGCTCTTGAGGGGGTCCCATGCTTCAGGCCTAAGGTCGTCCTTATGAGTTTGTCAAGCTATATTCTCCAGAAAAATGGAAACAAGTTATGACCAAGACGTCGACGTTCAGAGTACACTTGCAGTTAAAATTATTGTTCTTAATTCGTGACTTCTTGTTATTTGAAAAATGACAATAATAATCAGTTTATTAGGCCAAAGGTTTTGTCGTCATGTTATTATTTCGATTAAAAAACCCGTTGCCCACAAACAGGATTTTTTAAAATGAATAATGAAAAAACTAAATTCGTGCGCCAAATCGCGAAAGCTGATCTAGTTTAGACATAATCAGTGTTTGCAGTAGCATACCAATCGAGATACCGATACTCTGGCCCCGCGCGGTCATGGTCGGCCCCAGGCCCCGCGTACTCCTAACGCCGCCTCTATGTATGTATGTATGTATGTATGTACGTACATTTTTGTATGTATGTATGTATGTATGTATGTATGTATGTATGTATGTATGTATACATACATACATACATACATACGGTATCTTACATGTTCTCTCTTCTGGAAAAATCTTAGACTGGCATCATTACACTGCATATATTCACGTAGAACAAAATGTCTAAGAGTGGTGTCTCTGGCACATTTAGAATGTACATATCATAGCTCCATATTGTATGTACATGATGCATGCAACATTCTGACCTTGGTACCAATGTCACCAATATATCATTGCTGGGGAAATAAAAATAGATGTTTATTTTAATCTATCAACAAGATCTTGGGCTGATAAAGTTTGATGACTAATGATATTGTAAAGTTCTTAGGCATTCAATTCAAGATAATTGTTGGAGATTTTCATAATTTAAATATAATTTTTGTCATAACATTACCTAAAGAAGCTCATAAATTTTCATCATAAACCTCCTCTTGCATCTTCCACCTTCTCGTCATCAAGCTTTGAATGATATGGGAGCCTCATAAAACTGAATTTATCCCATAACTTTGCTGCAGAGTCTGTACCTTCCATACCGCTTATAAGACGAGTCCAACAGCAAACAACATATACCCTGGTCTGCCGCCCCATAATGCGCCGACAAATCAGTGACTGTGTCCTTTGTTCTACTGACTATTCCACAGAAACGGCATATACTTATATATGCCAAAGAATTTTATGCGATGGCAGGTCTGGATCTGTCCATGTTCCAGCTGGAATCGACTTATGAGCTTGTACATACGGTACTTACATTTCATTAGAAACGTTAAAAGAGGTATGGTGAGAATATGTAGGTGACAAATACGGAGATGCATATTGAAATATTAATTAGGTGGGTAATAGAATAATACATCCTTTCGATCTACTTAATTTTGAATGACTCTTCTGATTGGGTCTTATTTATTTATATCTTATTTTTTTACAAAGCTCTGGATATAGTCGAATGTCTTCTCGACTTGTTTTGGAGTACATATGCCTGCATGTACTCTATGGTACTTTCTTCTGAATAAACATCTGGGGCTGAATAAATTACACGTATCACTATTAAATTGGTTAAATCAAGACGCTGGCTACCCAAGGTACCAGCCCCAGATAAAAATACCCAGCCAAACCAGATATACAAATGACTAACTTATGTCTGTGCAGTCGCTAACAAAAATGCGAACACGCCCACTTTTCAGTTTTAGTGACACACGTTGAATGTGATAGAATATTGTATGGGTAAAACTTGTAGTGACACACTTTGAGTGTCATAGAATACTGTATGGGTAAAACTTGTAGTGACACACGTTGAATGTGATAGAAGATTGTATGGGTAAGACTTGTAGTGACACGTTGAATGTGATAGATGATTTTATGGGTAAGGCTTGTAGTGACACACGTTGAATGTGATAGAAGACTGTATGGGTAAAACTTGTTGTGACACACGTTGAATGTGATAGAAGATTGTATGGGTAAGACTTGTAGTGACACGTTGAATGTGATAGATGATTTTATGGGTAAGGCTTGTAGTGACACACGTTGAATGTGATAGAAGATTGTATGGGTAAAACTTGTAGTGACACACGTTGAATGTGATAGAAGATTATATGGGTAAGGTTTGTAGTGACACCCGTTGAGTGTCATAGAAGATTGTATGGGTAAAGCTTGTGGTGACACACGTTGAATGTGACAGAAGATTGTATGGGTGAAACTTGTAGTGACACACGTTGAGTGTCATAGAAGATTGTATGGGTAAAACTTGTAGTGACACACGTTGAATGTGACAGAAGATTGTATGGATAAAACTTACAGTGACACACGTTGAGTGTCAAAGAAAATTGTATGGGTAAAACTTGTAGTGAAACACGCTGAGTGTGACAGAAGAATGTATGGGCAAAACTTGTAGTGACACGTTGAGTGTGACAGAAGATTGTTTGGGTAAAACTTGTAGTGACACGTTGAGTGTGACAGAAGATTGTTTGGGTAAAACTTGTAGTGACACCCTCTGAGTGTCATAGAAGACTATGGGTAAAACTTTGAATGAAAACGGGGCTTGGTGAAAGTCTACGTTCTAAGTGAAATGCCAGGAAAATGTTTTATAACGTTCGTTGGACACCTTGCAACAGTATGTATTACCACAAGAACAGGGTGGTGGCGGTGGTGCCTTGAATATATCTTGGTAATTCCAAAATTATTTTCTCATGGTGTCATGTAACCTTTGAAACGTGTGTACTTATGGATAAATGATGAGGTTTTTTCTCCTTTCCTGTCCATTCAATGTGCTAACAAGGATTGTTGGGTAAAGTCAGAGTAGGACGCGGAAAACAAATTTCTCCCCTATTACTAGCAAACACAAATGCTGGAATACTCCATCTTTGCCACCAAGATGTCAACAGGATTCTAAGAATATATCTGTCTATATAATCTAATAAACTGTTAAACCACGTCTATTTTATTATTTATGGCAGACGGTTCAGTTTTTGATTTAAGTTCAGCTTATTCTTTGACATGCAGCCTGTGACAAAATGGTAACTCTTACACGAAATCTGTACATTGAAGTGACAATGAAGAGAAGTTGGCTGAATTTAAACAATACGCATTTTTTTTTATCAAGGGTCACAGGGCCGGCCTTAGCAAATGCGTGGCCCGATTTGGATAATTTTAGCTGGGCCCTCTGGATTTACGCGCGGAGACCCCTTATGAGTACGACATCTGGAAATAAACTTCTAAACAAGTTTATATGATAATGAACTTAAAATATTTCTTCCCAGTGGCGTCACTCGGGTTGGTGTCACCCAGTGCGGTAGCTCATGGTGTCACCCCCATGGTCCTCCTTCCGTAACAGACCATACAAAATCCTTAGTAATGTCATTTTGGTGTCACCCCCTCTGATGGTGTCACCCGGTGCAGTCCGCACCCCCCGCATCCCCCTAGCGACGCCACTGCTGTGCCTGCTAGTCATGTATTTAACTATGATCGGTTATCCGCTTATGAAATCCGACTAGACCGAGCAGTGTGTGCTCTGTAAAATTTGCAATTTTTCATTTTGGTGTCACCCCTCTGAGATGGTGTCACCCGGTGCGGTCCGCACCCCCCGCACCCCACTAGCGACGCCACTGTTTCTTCCATCTCTGTAAAATAATTAATTTCTCTCTATTAACATATTTTCAACAATTACTAACGCGCAGGGCCCCAGTGAGCTCGTGGCCCGATTGGGTACATCGGCCTAAGCTCAGCCATGATGGGTCCATCTAAAGCCTTTTATGACACTTCTAGTATAAAAGAAGGGAAATAAATGGGAACATTTATTAGATGTTTCTTGCGCCAAATACATACATACATACATACATACATACATACATACATACATACATACATACATAACAATACTGCCTTATCGAGTGAAGCTGACGACTTTCAGCTTTTACAACTACATATAGGTCAGACAGTTAAAGACTACCGTTCTCATGTTTTGGAAGAAGTTAAATTGCATACGCACCGGAGAGTTCTTTCGGTTAAATTTATCGAAAGCTTGCCAGATCAGACAGACTTTCGCGTCAAAGCAGGTCACTAAGTGACTTTACACCATGCCTTCACTGAAATCAAGTTGGTTCCTTATTCCCGATTCAATATGAAATAAGCAACCAGTTAGTTATTCCCGATTCAAATACTTTCACATACATTTGAATACTTATTCATTATTCACACCGTTTTTTTTCTCTCTCTCCATTATTCCCAATTCAGTGAATAATTGGTTAACACTTAGTTAATGCAGATGAAAGCTCTTTAGGGCAAGCATTGGTGTAATTTTAACCTGATTGGAGAAATACGAGTGCTATATAAAACTAGATATAGACAGAGCACGAACTATATGTAGGAATGGTTTAGGATATTGATAGGAATACGTGTTTAGTAATTTGATAAATGATTAATTAGTTGTATCTGGGTGGTGTCTTGTGATACATAGCGTGATGTATTAGTATTCGGGTTCGTAAAGCTTACTAATGACTCAAGTTAAAGGGAAACGACAAAAAAAAAACAAAAAAAAAAAAACATACAAGTGTGAAATTGGAGATTTCTCTTTTGTGGTCGGCACGTCCTTAGAGGAGAATTATGTGGAGTATTTACGAGATTAAAAAGCTTTCAGTTGACTTGGAATATTGTCTTGAAGTCCTTGGAACTGAGGAACTTAGCATACTTATAACCGACTTCCAGAAATTGGGGTTACAAAAAAGGAAGGAGGGAGGGTAAAGCACATGCCGCAAGAAGATTATATCTTATTTATACAGTTTGGTCGTTAAGCAGGGACGTTATTTGGGGTGGATGGTGGGGGTGGGGGTGGGGTGGGGGGTGGGGGCAACCCTGAATTTGCATGTGCTTTAAAATTGCTGTAGCCTATATACGAAAATTAACAAGCCCGTCAAGTTTTGCTCCACCCCCCACCCCCCCGGGCCTGGAAAAATTGAAATGACGTCCCTGCTATTACTATCTCTCTAATCTGTTATTCAGCCTGAGCCAGCGCGTTGATATTTGCATGAATCAAGTTTTGCCCTCCCCTTAAAAAGTTGAAATGACGTCCCTGTCGTTAAGCATCACCTTTAAAGATATTTGACTAGGATCCTTCTTGATATGTTATCTCTAGATGATAGTTTAGGCACGAAAGAAGTCTTGAGGAATTTCGTTGAGCCGATTTCGAGAAATCAGCTAAATGACGGAGGTCTCTTACGACACATGCCGTAAGAAGATTATAACATAGACCCTCCCTGGACAGAGGTCCATCCACAAAAAATGTCCTGACGAATTTCATCGAGAAGAAATAGCGAAATAAGGGACGCCCTATGGGTACCTGGTATTAACCCCCCAATCCCGAAAAATCGCAACAAAAACAGCGACAACACGCAAATGTTAATAGATTGTATAGATCGAGGTCGCGAAGACACATGCCGTAAGAACATTACATCTTTATAAAGTTTTGACATGGAACCTTCTTTGATATTTTATCTCTAGGGGATAGAGTCAACTCTAGAAGGAAATCCTGACGAATTTTGTGTATAGCAAACCGCGATATAAGTGGCGTTCGATGGGTACCGGGTATGAAAAACACGCAAAGATTAATAGCCTGATTCAAGAGTTTGTACTAATTGAACCTCTGATTAGAGGATTTTGATTCCAACACCTGTTGGACAGTACCTGGTTAGGCGCCCGTTCTAAAAGTAATTTATTTTCATACCAAAAACTAAATACGTCGAGTCGATTTCGAGAAAGTAGCGGCCACATAAAGGCTGTAGGGTGCAACACATTCCGTATGAAAATTGTATTTTACGTGTATATTTGGGCTACTGAGTCCCTTCTTTATAGGGTTTGGCATAGACCCTTCTTGGACATTTTATCTATAGGGGGATTGAGTCCATCCACGAAAGAAGTCATGACGAATTTCGTCGATAGGAAACAGGAGAATAAGGGACCCCAGATGGGTACCGGGTATGAAAAACACGCAAATGTTAAATGATTGTATCAATAGTTTGTACATTGACCCCTTACTTAGAGGATTCTGATTTCAGCACCTCTTGTACAGTATCTAAATCGGGCCCCGTTCTAACAGCAGGAAAAATTTGAAGAAAATTCGTCGAGCCGATTTCGAGAAATTAGCTGCTAGAGAAAGGAGGTAGAGAATAACATATACCGTCGTACAGTTGGGCCATTAAATTCCCTCCTTAGAGTTTTGATATGGACCCTTCTTTAATATTTTATCTCGGGGATAGAGTGCATCCACGAATAAAGTCCTGACTAATTTCGTCTTGTGGTAAGAGCGAAATAAGAGGTGCCCGACTGGTACCGGGTGTGAAAAACACTCAAATATTCATAGATTGTATTAATAGTTTGTACTAATGGAACCTCCCTTTAGAGGATTTTGATTTAAACGCCTCTTGGACATTATCTAGCTAGGGAACCGTTTTAACAGCAGGAAAATACTAAAAAAGTTGGTCGTGCTAAATCTTAGAAATTCTCGACTAGATAATGGAGATCGAGAACAACACATGCCGTAAGATTACACCGTACGTCACATTTGGGACAATACGTCACCTTTTCATTGAGTTTTGACATAGACACTTCTTTGATATGTTATATCTTGGGGATAGAGACCCCCTACAAAGGAAGTCCTGTGAATTTCTTCGAAAGCAAACAGTGACAATAGGAGCACCATATGGGTACCGGGTATGAAAAAACAGGCACATGTTATTAGATTGTATCACTAGTTTGTACTGATTGTGCTCCAAGTTAGAGGATTTTGATTTAAACTTATCTTGGACAGTATCAAATTAACGACCCGTTCTAACAGTTGGAAAGTTTTCAAGAAAATTTGTCAAGCCGATTTAGAGAAATTAACAGCTAGATAAAAGAAGTCGAACATAACACATGCCTAAAGATTATTTCTTACGTTTACTATTGGGCCATTAAGTCACCTCTTTGTACTGTTTTGACATGGACACTTTTTTGATATTCTATTGTGTAAGGGATAGAGTCCATCTACGAAGGATATCTTGACGAATTTCGTCGAGAGGAAACGGCGAAATAAATGGCGCCTTATATGTCCCGGGTATGAAAAACGCGCAAATATTAATAGATGGAATCTATAGTTTTAACTAATTGTACTCAAACTTAGAGGATTTTGAGTTCACCTGCTCCTGGACAGCGTCTAATTGTGATCCGTTCTAAAAGTAGTAAAAATAAGAAGAAATTTCGTGGTTCCAATTTTGAGAAATTCGCGACTATATGAAGGAGGTTGAGTACAATACATGCCTTGACATACTCCAGGTCTGATGTAACTTGATTCAGATGTTGTATTGTTTCAATGATTTGTTGGTTTACGTCGTTATTTTAGTATTGTATGATACTAGAAAATAAATTTCGTAGAGTATTAAATATAATTTGATGTTCACTTTTAATTCATTTAGCACATAAATTAATAAATTCTTCGTTACGAGTTTCAGAAAAATTAAATAAATCTTCTGGTAGGAGAGAAGGAACTCCAACAACATTTTTGGTAGTAGGTAAAACTTGGTTGGCCAGAAGCTTTCTCATCTAATTCAAAATGATAATATCCACTATTTCATGTATATATTATATTTCGATATTCTGGGTCCTTTAAGAATATGTTCTTGTCTGTGAAGAATTCGTCGCGTTGTGGTTCTAGTGGTCCTTGATGAATAGACAGAATTTCAAGCCATCATAAAATACTTCTGATTGATGACTGATAAATATCTACAACATAATATTGCGAATTTATTTCTATCGCCGCTGATAATGTTGGTTCGTGAACAATGATAGCTATTTTAGATTCTTTTCCAATGACAGATTTAATTCTGCGTTTTAATTCATCGTTGATTTGTTTAATTTGATGATTACCCGTAGGAATTCGAACAACTTGCCAATCGGGAGATCCATCTGGTTTATTTTTATTTGCAAATGCCAGTGAATTATTTGCTGGCAATCTACCAAATGATCTTGATCTGATATTTGGCCAACTATGATATACTCGTAATTGTGCTAGTGCTATTTCTTTCGCTGGAATGGCAGTTAGAAAGTTAACATTAAATTCAGGATTAGTTGAGCTTGCTGATATCATCGTAGTTCTTGACGGAGATGTATTAAAGACAATCTGCTGTAATAACTCGTTCGGAGTTGACGTAATTATTATTATTATTATTATTATTATTATTATTATTATTATTATTTAAATCAGACGTCGATTCCATCACGTTCATTAAATCTTTGTAAATTCCAATCATCTGTGTAAATTCAAAATCTTATAATATTTCATCGCCAAGACTGGATGATAACAACGAAGATAACTTAGAATATGCCAGCGTCGATGCGTGTGATTTTATTATACACTCCTGCAGTTTTGTATTTGTGCACGTACATGCTTTTTTTTGCGATGATATTACGAAGACCAGCAATTGTTGTTGCAGCTGAAACACACATTGTTAAAACTGCCGGCGACGTCATTGTTACTCCTGATAGCGATACACCTGTTCCAGCGATAACAGCAGACGCCGAATACACAATTATGTCAACGACAACTACACGTTTGCGATATTTTTTTTATACTTTTACTGTATAATCGTCAACGATATTTTTCAGTTTGGTTTGCCATTCACGTGCCTGATTGCATCTAAAACATTGAACATTGATCAGAATGCTCATTATATTTTAATTAGGTGGGAATTTAGCGACCATTTCAATACACCAATAATAAATCAAGCCGAGTTTTTTCTTCGGATTCCACTACAAATGTTTCCTCGTCGTTTTGCTAAAACATCACTAACATATATCCAGGAGATACACTTGACGGAATCAGGAGTGGGTAACGCCGTGAAATTTTGGTAGATATAGTAAATGTTGTAACGCCAGGTACTGAGAGCCTGTATATACCGGTAACCTCAGCACGATGTTTAATGGATTTATTGAGTGGTGACCATATTGCTTGTCCAGATGCTACTGTATATACTACGATGTCGTTAAATTTTTATGTCAGAGAACTTAATATCAGGAAAATCTAAAAATGTTTGTACATGAGTATTATAGTCAGATTTAAATGTGGTTATTGCATCACTAACTGAAACTAACGAGTTCATCTTTGGAAGGATGAATTTCTTCAGAACAGCGTCGTTGTCTGATTCTTTGTTTCCAAGATCAGTAATTTTATTATTAGACGTATCGAGAGAACCAGTCATTGTATCACCGGATTTTTGTACTATTATCTGATATCGTTGACATGATAACGTCAGGTTTCATTTTTCCATTACTATCAAACACAGCTATGCTATTTTCAGTTACTCCATTAATTTTAACGATAATATCTTTCAATGAAAGATTGCTTGATTTTAATTTTCCTTGGTTATCTTGAAATACAACCACTTCGTTTAGATCTACATTTACAAGATTTAATAATTCAGATATTTCATCACTAATCTGTTAACTCACATTTTTAAAGGTTATTCCCTCGTTTTTTGTTGTTGTTGTTGTTTAGAAAATCTCCCGTAAATATCAACCATTATTCTTTAAGATCTGTTTAAAACGACAGACCGTCTACTTGTTTTCTCGTGCATGACTTTATGAGGTGGTATTGTTGATGATGACACAGCGTCGAGTACAGCAATTACTTCACGCACACACATATTTGCGGATCTGTTATTGTCTGTGTTGGTAATGTTGAATACCAGACTGGAGTTGTATTGTGTTTCCGTAATTTAAAAATTCTTTTGGTGGAGCCAACCCATACGAATCAAAATAAACAATTGCAGGTGGATCAATTGCGTATGCCACCCAATAAGTTTTAGGACCAGAACTTTAATCAGGATTAATAATACCGGTTTCAACACGGTTTGGTTGTTTTGGTAATTGATCACGCATAAAAACATCTGTGAAGTTTTTTATATTTAACTATTTTTAGCAGCGTCGAGAAAATCGAAATTTGACTTAGGAAGAATCGGCGAAGTGTTCTTGGAAGTCTCAGACCTTTTACGTACCAATGAAGGGTTAGACCCTGTCCCTGTTTTTAGAAGTCTTTATTCTTTTTCCTGTTGCTTTTTTTAAATGCCATTCCAGCAGAAGTTTCAACAGCACTAAGTGCAGCTGCTTTTGCAAATGCTGAAGTTATGTGCGCAGCAATAATGTTGTTGTTGTGTAATGATGAATCTGCGCTTGTGTATTTAGTTTGGATTACGGCATACATTCGTTACTTTGTTTCTTGTAGTGTATGTAGCGTATTTTGTTCGTATAATTAAGCATTAGGTAGAGTAAGAAAATGAGCATAGAAAGGTTACTGCATTTGTATGGGAAAATATGAGACTAGTTTTGTCGGATGGATATACTGCACTCCCAAGGTCGTGCAGTATTTACATCCGAAAAACTCGTTCATATTTTCCCATACAAATGCAGTAACCTATAACACTTGGGGGAAAAAGCAGCATCATATTGCATGTAATTCCATTGGCTTGTGCGTTCTACGAGGATACTGTTATCGCTGCAATATATTTACTTATAATCTACAGATCCACAGCGCCAGCAAGAAGCGAACGTTGCTTTTGTCCATAAACCACATTTATTGCAGGCGTAGTTTCCACCACCCCACCCCACTTCTTACGTAGCCTTTGCAGATGAATTTTACAAAACGTTCCTCCTGCCACACTTATACCTGGACCCAATCAACATCCATGAACATGTGTTATACCCATTTTACTCGTGCTTATATATTTAAGTATGCTTTTTAATTGACAAAAATAATTGGTTGCCAACTTCTGCGTTGTGACTGGAGCAAATCAATACTTTGAAGATTCCCTAATAGTTCTGGCTGCCTCATCCCACCGCTGGAGACTAGGGCATAGCCTTTTATAGTAGGAGGGAAAAATCTAAATCAGCTTTTTTATATCAACTGCTGGGTATAACTCAACGGATCATGCTGTTAAAAATTAAAATTTATGCTTATAAAGATATCGTCAAATCATAACTAAAATCTCAAAAAAATAAACTTTAAAGCAAGGTCTTTTCAAGTTGATGCATTTTGTACAAACCAACCAGTATAGCAAGGCAAGCAAGGAAGTATGCATAACTAACAATATTTTAAACGTATCACTAGTAAAAGAAATAGTAAAACAAACTTACAAAGTGGATTATTTACACTCATCTCTTTCGTGTTTTGCTGAACCGAAGGTCCAGGCACGATTATCTAAAAGTGATATAAACAAATATTCAGTTGGTTGTTGGGAGAGCGTTTTTTCATAATTTAGCTAAATCATAACAATAACACGCTTACTCTCTTGTTTCTTGTTTTCTTCCTTATCGTTTACGTAATTTCTCTTTAGCTTTCTTATTTGTTTCATATATCCTTTTTGAGATAGGCTATATCCTTTTTTATGCTAGTTCTCATCTCAGTATATTTCGTGTACTTTTGATTTGCCATGTTTTTCAAACAATATATATTATCGTCTTACCGCTCATGCATTGAAACCTTTCATCGTCCAGGCCTCCGTAATTTTTTCATATTTATATGCGAAAAACTGCTGACGTCTTTTAAGTACCTTATTTAAGGTTTTACCATTTCTTCTTTCTTCTTCTTATGTCACAACAATTACATGCTACCGTTTCCATTTATTTACAATTGCCTAAGTGTTAGAAATGACCGCATAAATAGGATGAGAAATAAGAGTTATTTTCGTTGGTTGAATATGTTTTATCGACGGCGAAACCATCGTGATATCAAGTCATTTGCAACATTTAAAAAATGTGGCAGGCAATTCTTGTCTTACTGCTGATGTCGGTGCATCCGTTACAGATGACGGTCCCACTGAAAGACCCTAGAATCTGTCAAAATGGACCGAATCTTGATTTAAAAATGACGTTGTTGCAAACAACTTGGTACTTGATTTCCCTTGCATGAATTTTATATATAAATCACCCACGACAGGAAAATTAGTGTAGTAAGTTGTTAATTTTTTTACCTAAAGCAGCAAAACATACGCCAGATCTCATGTTTTCCATCACTGTGTATATCTATGTTATGCGGAATGTTCGCTAGAGAAGATTAGTGCAAAGGACGATTTGGAGTCCGTTTCTTTTTTGTCAACATTTTGACATGGGGAAAAGTGAAACACTATTGTTTCCCCTTTTTAGATTTGTATATAACGAAAGATTTGCTCAGATACTTATCATACGATACGATACTAAATTTGAGTAGCACAAACCTTGGTGAAGGTGGAACCAACATCTTGAAAGAGATTTAAATTTCTGAGGAAATGTACCCGCCAAAATTGTCAATCAAGCTGAAAATCGAACCGGCTAACGTTTGTTGCGCGACACATGTACGCATTAAGTATTTAACTCCTACTAAATGTTAGAAATTAGATACATTGTGACATTTGTCTGAATCTGTTACATTGTTTAATCCAACAGCAAAACCTCTATAAATATAGCACGAAATAATGGATCAATCCCAGGCACGACTAAACTGGCTTTCGCTTTTACGACACTGCAACGCAAGTAGTTTATTTAGTGCCCATGCTATTGGAGTGAAGTGCCCTTGCCAAACGACATCACTTCGGTTGCCGACCTTAGCTGATCTCATCAGTCTTAAGTCCGGCCGACTAACGTCTGAGCCAGCGCGGATCTTGTCTCTAGTCGTCCTTTCTTACTGTATTAAAGTCCTATTCTATTTCCCCAAGCCCATAGTGTTATATGAATGAAGAATATCAATGTCATATAATAATAATAATAATAATAATAATAATAATAATAATAATCAGAAGAGAAAAAAAAAAGATATGTAAATAAGAATAATAAAAACTGGGTGACGCTGATTTTACGTTAATCCACCATTATAACTTTGGTTTACACAACAAGGTGTCGAGATACTTAAATTAAGATAAACAAATATATAAAAATAAATAGTAAATACTATCTGATTTTATATACAGTTTTATTTACTGATTATATAACAGTCTATATTTTTGTCTTTTCTCCTTGGGAGCCGCTGTAGCTCAGTCTATAGAAGGCTGGACCCGTAATCCAGGAGTTACTAGTTTGATACCTGCCTAAGTAAGCCCGGGTCGATTGCATTGGTGTGCCCAGGGGACGATTAATTTAGAATCCATTTCTTATGCAGGTTATAGCCAATAAAGTGTTAAAATACCGTTATGAGAGAGAGAGAGAGAGAGAGAGAGAGAATCTGTGTCTGTCTGTTTGCATACCAAGATAAGAAAAATGTCCATTCAGAGATACTGCTACATCTATGCCAGTCATTCTTCAGCCCTGTCTTCAATCAACCATCGTCTGAAAATAAGTGAAAATCTAGATATTTTACTCTTATAGAAATAGCATAAGTTTGAGTAATGTATAAAGAAGTTTAACGAAATATAACGTGCGAGACACACACACATAAAAAACCAAAACAGAGGCATGGATTAACTAAAACGCCCCAACTTGCGATTGTAACCTTTCCTTCTGACATGATTCATTGCCAGTCCGATTCAATCAGCAAATATGTGCACGAATAACGGATGATTGGTGTTAACGGCATGATTCATTCTCTTAACGCATGCAATGTGCAGGGAAAGCGTATCCATATTCGTCGAGCGGCGAGGACCATGATGAACAAATATTCTACTGAAAGATCAAACTAACTGGCCATATTTTTCTACCAATGCATGTAAAAAATCGTGATCAGTAGGACGATATAAAAATTACAAAATTAACAGTAACAGAAAAAGAAGCACTACTACTACTACTACTACTACTACTACTACTACTATAATGCCTACTACTATAATGCAATGTATTACGTACTTCACCGACTCTAGTGGCCTAGTGATGCGGGAGGTCCTGGGTTCGAACCTCAGCCGAGTCATTCCAAAGACTTCTAAAAATGGTACCAACAGCTGCCTCACTTGGCGCTCAGCATTAAGAGGTAAGTGTTAGGACTAGTCATTCTGGTGTCAGGATAATGTGTCTGGGTGGGACATCATGCTACATGTCTGCGGCATGATGCCCCAGTGCTAGACATCACTATAAACTGACACACTGTAGACATCGTAGCGATATGACTGAAAAATTGTTAAAGCTACGTTAAAAATCCAAATCACACACACACACACACACACACACACTCACACACACACACACACACACACACACACACACACACACACACACACACAAATTATGCACTTCGGTGTGAAACAAAGGTAATTGTTTGCAAAATATTTTTCGCGTTTTTCAAATATAAAAAATATATCACTATATTTTTAAATACAAGATTTCCTATAATTCCATGAGACGCTTAATAGCACGTGCCTTCAGAAGTTGTAGTCCTACATGTAGCAAGAAAACGAGCACTTTGTGAACTAGGACAATTAAATGAAAACTGTATCACCTTTCAAACAAGATATCATTTTTTGCTGAAAAAATTTAATTCGACAATGTTCACGTCTTTACTAAGTTATTTCCCCTTTACTAAATGAAAACAATGTTAAAACCTGGCTCGATGCATTTGCTCCGTGGTCAGACTGGGAAAACCAGTTCGCAAACTGTCAAAATATAAGTTATTGCAACATAGTCGGGAATTCCAAGCCTACAGCTCTCTAAAAGTGCTGATATCTGTATTGTCAGGGCTGATAGTGAGGTCATTTGGCTGATAGTGAGGTCATTTAACGAAAAGGGTGATGTGCTGCAGAGTGAGTTTAATCTCTTTGGCTTCGATTCTGGAGCAAGTTTGCTACGTAAACATAATAAAATGTCATTTGTTTCCTGCGTAACAAAGGATACATATTTCATCTTCTGGTACGAAAAACCGATAATTCGTGTCAACGATTAAATTTGATACTAACGTTGCTAAAGAAAATGTCCTATGTTAAAGATAGCAATAATATCACCACCACCAACAACAACATAGCCTAAAAAGTTTAAGCACAAGACCAGCCCAAATAACGACAGCACAACATTAATAACAATAACAGCACTACTACTACTACTACTACTACTACTGCAATGGCAACAATAAAAGGTTCCGTAATATGAAAATGTATAAGCATAAAATTTTAACTTAGACTAATAATCCAGAATTAAAAACCGTTCTTAATGTCTTGTGATATTTGTTACATTCTTCAGATGTGCTGAGAAAGCATTACATTCAAACACAATATTTGTTCTCTGTGCTACGTTTTACTGTCGGACTCTCGTCCAACATACCTATCCGACCTCACCCATGTGTACACACAGCAAGATACTTACGCTCCTCTTCTGACAATCGTATACTCATTATTCCCACTATGAAAACAAATTCATATGGACAGCGTTCTTTTGCATACCAGGGCCCAGCAGCGTGGAATGAATTGCCCACTGAACTTAGACACAAAGACACAGTGATCACATTCAAGAGGGATCTCAAAACTCACTTATTTCGACTGCAAGAACAAACCTAAAGACTGAATAATGTTTCCTACCTTAAATATTCTCAACATGTTTTTTTAATGTTTTCTAATTTCACGGTGTTTGTTTTAATAATCATAGCATTATATGTTTTTTTTTATCTTATAGGTGTTGTCTAATGTTGTAAAGCGCTTAGATCTTCTAAAGATTAGGCGCTATACAAAGTCCTCATTATTATTATTATTATTATTATTATTAAGCTTATTGTCAAATGTGGGAGAAATACTTTACCTTTCGTGTTATTTAAAGTTGTTAAAACCAGAAGTTTTGGGGAAGTTTCAAAATGAGTTTAGGACACAGCAAAACAAGTATAAATGCAAAACGCGAAGAAAAAAATCCCACGTAAACGAAATGGCTACTTGATTTTATTTTATGCTAAGCAGTGAATTCCTTGATTTTCTAATTAAAATAATGATGATATTTCACTGTAGTGAAAAAATAACAATATTTTTTCACTACAGGAACTACTTTTGGGGTCAGAACATACTTACCTCCCTTTGATTTTCTGTCAGTGAACTACATTTTCTTTATGTAGTGGTTTTCTTTTCTTATTAATAACCCATGTCTATTATCCTTGAAACTTGTAGTTTGTTATTCTGGAAATATCAGTTAATTTTTATCAATCTGATGTGGAACTAATTTTGTGCGCAGGTACACATAAAACAGCAGAATATGTACGGTGAACAGCTGACATTACCGTAAGAAATCTGCTTATTCACTGTCACAAACTTCAGGTAGCCAACGTATGTGAGCATAAAATGAAAGAATATTTGCTTGAAACGAATGAATAACGGATACATTTCATGTAGTGGGTGAAAAACTCTAGTATTTTCATCCACTCGATGAAATATATCAGTTATTCACTCATTTAAAGCAAATATCCTCTATATATATGTCACATATATGACACATGTGAGTGAAATAACACTGAAACTAGATGATACACTACAACGACGTCATTTATATACAATACGATGATACACTAAAAAGGCGTCATATATATATATATATATATATATATATATATATATATATATATATATATATATATATATGAATGATACACTACAACGTCATTTTTATATAATAAAATTGATACAGTACAACGACGTCATTTATATATAATAAGATGATACACTACAGCAACGTCATTTATATATAATGAAATGATACACTACAACGGCGTCATATATATATATATATATATATATATATATATATATATATATATATATATATATATATATATATATATATATATATATATATATATATATATATGATACACTACAACGACGTCATTTATATATAATAAGATGATACACTACAGCAACGTCATTTATATATAATGAGATGATACACTACAACGGCGTCATATATATATATATATATATATATATATATATATATATATATATATATATATATATATATACATAAGATGATACACTACAACGCCATTTATATATAATACGATGATACATTACAACGACGTCGTTTATATATAATAAGATGATACATTACAACGACATCATGTATATATAATGATACACTATAACAACATCATTTATATATAATAAGATGATACACTACAACGACGTCATTTATATATATCATAAGATGATACACTAAAAAGACGTCATTTATATATAATAAGATGATACACTGCAACGACGTCATATATATACCTTCATCAGTATTAAGATTAATATTTTGTGACTAACCAATAATGATACAATTTTACAACGATTTTCAATATCTGGATCATTATTCGTTGATCAATCAATCAATCAATCAATCAATCGATCTATCTATCTATCTATCTATCCATCTATCACTCTTTTTCATTTACAGGCAGCAATATCTAATAATTTTACATCTAGTTTAAATGTTTTCAAACGTCATTAATACAATACATTTAATGACTATGTGACAGGCTACATTTTTGACCCTTTTTAAGATACTGACGCATCGCTAGAAAAAAAGCGTTAATCACCCTCAAAAATAGTTTATGACATTTTAACATAATTATGTCTTTGCGCTCAGTTTTGCTACTCCGGCAATAAAGAAAGGAAAATGGGCAATAAGGGAATTTTAGTCCAGTAATTACAGTGCATTAACACGGGTCTTATTCGAACGTAAATTATGAATATAATTATGGACCAATATGGCGCTGCATATAGTCAGTTTATTTGATTTACAGAGAATAAGCATTGCTGAGTATAATATATACCCTTGTTAATATCTCACCGAGCTGCGAACAGCATACACCCATGTCACCCGTTGAATAATGGACCTAAAGCTTAGGGCCTATCTGTTTGATTGAAGTCACAAGTAGAACAATCAGCATAAACCCAGATCTGTCACTATATGATGGACTGGAAGAATAGGGCCTATCTGTTAACTTGAAATGACAAAACAATCAGCATAGACCCAGATCTGTCATATGATAGGCCATAAGATCGGGGCCTATCTTGTTGACTTGACAAGTAGAACAATCAGTATAGATCCAGATCTGTCATATGATAGGCCATAAGATTGGGGCCTATCTTGTTGACTTGACAAGTAGAACAATCAGTATAGATCCAGATAAGTCATATGATGGGTCATAAGATCGTGGCCTATCTTGTTGACTTAACAAGTAGAACAATCAGCATAGACCCAGATCTGTCATATGATGGGCTATAAGATCGGGGCCTATCTTGTTGACTTGACAAGTAGAACAATCAGCATAGACCCAGATCTGTCATATGATGGGTCATAAGATCGGGCCTGACCTTGTTGACTTGACAAGTAGAACAATCAGCATAGACACATATTTGTCATATGATGGACCATAAGATCGAGGCCTATCTTGTTGACTTGACAAGTAGAACAATCAGCATAGACCCAGAACTGAACTGTCATATGATGGGCCATAAGATCGGGGCCTATCTTTTTGACTTGACAAGTAGAACAATCAGCGTAGACCCAGATCTGTCATTATATGATAGGCCATATGATCGTGGCCTATCTTGTTGACTTGACAAGTAGAACAATTAGCATAGACCCAGATCTGTCATATGTTGGGCCATATTATCATGGCCTATCTTGTTGACATGACAAGTAGAACAATCAGCATAGACCCAGATCTGTCATATATTTTGTGGGTCAGCTCGGCAGTCCTCTGCGTCTGCGGACATTTCGAACCTCTTCAATTAAAATGGTCATATTAAACTTTTGTTATCAGTAAGTTTGGGATTTTTGCAGACGCGCACGTCAGCTTTGCCGTGTGTGATCGCAGCTGCAGAAGCTATATGGTCTTTGTAGTAGCAACCACACCATGAAGTTTTTGTACGCTGATTTTCCCGCCGTTTATGCCACAAGCGCGAGCATATTAAAGCCTAGCTAGCCACTGGTTGATCTGGGTGTTCATTGTTCAATGTCTATTTGCCTCGCGTCCTCGTCCCATCTCAATTTAAAGAGAAAGTATCTCGCATTAGTAGTTTGTACTCCTTGTCAAAATCAGACTTTTAATGTCCATTTTAGACAGTTCACACTTAATCGAGGGTGTTTCACTATGGAAAACGTTTAACACAGAGCTGGTTGTAATGCTTTTGTGTAAGGTACTAATTCAGCTTTCAGCCAGGCCACCGTTGTCTGTTTGTGCTTGATCGACTCCGTTCATAAGCCCACTGCTCATTACCATGCCGTCCATGCAGGTTAAATAAGTAAAAGTCGACATTAGTGACAACTAAAATATACTAGCTTGTGTCGAGGAGAAAACCACCAACATTTTAAGTTGTACTCCACGGTGAAAACCTGACACGTTTAGATCAGTGAACCCACTAACCAACGTTTCAACGGCCTTCAAAAACACGACTTCAGTATCAGGAACCCACTGATTGGTCCAATCAATGTATGCATTGTGATGGTTTACCGCGTACATCAAAGGTATCTGTCACTGGAAGTCCTCTTATATATTTCTGCGAGGTCAAAAATTAAGTTTTGAACGTATCTTCGGCAGAAGAGTTTTGGTGACCTAATTGTTAAAACTCTTAATGTGACAGCATCTTGAAGTTCGACAGGCTAGTAACTTTTTGATTGGGTTGTGCTGCATTAATAGGGTACCACTCATTGTACTACCGTTTAAGGTTCCCATTCTTGACAAGGTTGCCGTAATTAGCGAGGTCAGTCACTTTGTTAACTCGCTGCTCCAGCGGAGATCTCCAGACATTCCGGCCCTTCTGGCATCCCAGCGGTCTTATACGTTTACAGATATACTGGTGCCATAAAGTTCCAGATTTCAATTATCACTTTTTCGCAATAATCAAGATAACTCTTAATCGCAACACATATACTATAACGAGTACTGATTGAATTTAAATGTACTTCAAGCAGACTGTTTCGTACTGGTTGATTTATCTACACTTACAGGTATTGCGTCATTAGTTCAATTATTTTACTGTCTTCAGCTGAAGTGCAGACACAGAGCTGGCGCACCTCGTTAAACAATGTCAATGATGATATGTGCGATATGTGGGCTCTCCCAAAGATATAATATTGTTACCATTTATGTTTAGAACACCTGTCATGCAGTCCTCGGTCTTGCGAACAATTTTTTTAAAAACCCGTCTAGTAAGATTCCACCTTTTAGTGCGCTTTTCGTTGAAACACTTTCAACTACACATTTGTTGATGCCGCGTCTAGTTCTTCGGCTTTTTGACGTGATTTTGTTGCCATTTATGGTTAGAACACATGTGTTAAAGTTCATGACCTTGAGCTCAACACCGTTGTCAACGTATATTTTGTTGGCGGGGTTTTGTAGATGGTCTGGGTCGGCTGCGATGAGAAAAGCATTTCGTGTACTCTTGATGGCTTCATACCCGTCAAACAATATACCCCCATCATGGAGTGTCGAAACTCATCTCTTGAAGGCATTTCAAGTACTTCTCATACCTCACATTGGGCTTCGCAAATATTCTGAAAATTCCATTCCCTTTTTCTTTTTTTCTTCACTTGCCTTGCTGGTATATATTTTGGGTCTGAGGCCGAAAAGCTGGAATGCTATTTCATTCGTCCTTAAATTTGTCAGCGAGGTTTTATTGTTGTTGCAGTGCCGCATATGGTTTGCACGGTAGTCATTTCTAATGTAAAGTTTAGCATGCTCTGTTCTGTCCTGAGAGATATCTGGCATCTAGATCTACATCGGAATGCTGTCGATGTCCATGGATTTTCACCGTAGAACGCCTTTATTTGATTGTACCAAAAGTCATGTGAATGTAGATTTGGCTGTTGATATCTAGGTTGGACTTCACGCTATGAACTGCCATCAGGTTTCCATCTAATAGTATTATGGACAGAAATTCAGGATCGACTATCAGGCGTAGCAACATGTCCTCTGGAAGGAAAAAATCCACACAAATTCTCTTTTTGAAGTTTTCAATCGTCTTTCAAATAACGAATTATTCGTTATCTAAAAGAAGCCCTTCTCAAACTCGTTCTTGGTCGTAGCATGCAAGTCGGTTTTGAGCTTGATGTACAGAGGCATATACGTGCCTTGGACAAACTCACTACCCATGAAACCATAGTAATGTGCAGCCCGAGCTTTGAATAAAGCTGGAGGTCTTCTTAGTTAACAATGCAACAATGCTTGCTGCACAGGGTTGAAATGTGTTCGGGAAACGCGGTAAAATTACCCATATCCCCATTTCGTTAACGAAACTGTGCTGGTACAAGCTCAACCAATACTCAGTAACTACCATCATTTCAGGATAGTCACTATGAGCGTTGCGTCGTCTAGCTCCTTTTGGTTCTCAATGTAAAGCTCGAAGACGAGTCAACATGAACTGCGAAGCAAGAAGCCGAGCAGCAATTTTCAAATCTCCTTAATCGACCTGTTAGCAGGCTTTGCGTTTTGGCCCAGCCATACAGATTTCAGCTGTCAAGGAATGTGATCCAATTTGTTGGCTTTATGGTGTAGTAGTCGCACAACGGGTTATTGGCTTTCGCATTACACTGGCTTACTACCACGGATGTCCTTTTCGCAAAACATGTACTCATCGATGTTGATTCGAATTTCGAGCTTAATTCGCATCTTTTCACCAAGGCATCCCATCTCATGCCCAGAGTTATGTAGTAGTAAGCCGGATCTAGATCATAGTTTATAATCGAGGTGTCGCGAAATGTCTCAAACACATCTGCTAGCAGGATCACACCAGTCTGATAGTATAGATCGTCGTTTTATTTGAGGTTTTGGCTGTCAAACCTTCCAAACGTTCTTGTAAATTAACTCCAGAAATTCCGAAGCACATGAGCTGTAGAAGGTGTGAATGGGTGCGACGTTTTGCTCTGCAGATAGACTCTCATATACTCGTATGGATCAATGGCCACTTTGTTACGTTTGGCTGATATTAGTGCCGGCATCGCTTAGCGATGATGTCACTCGCAACGCAAACGCAGGCAAGTTTTCTACCAGCTTTTCAACACTGATGGGCATACACTAGAGGCTGTCGATAAACCTCAACTGACCAATGGCGATGACATGCATATTTTTCATGTCGTTCGGAATGGCACTGCTATTTTCTGCCTAATAGGCCCGATATTATGCATCATTATTTGGCCACCATATCCTCGAAGATTGTGAAAGACAACTGGCACTTTGATTTGGTCTGGGTAATTCCACATTATAAGGTGGTACACATTGTAGACCAAGCCGACGAACATTCTTGTAATGTGTCAGCGGCCATCTTACAGAATTTCCATCCAGCGCATTTTATTGGCAAAAAGGAATTTATTGCATATTTAACCATTTCTTCCCGATGCCCAAACGCGCAGTTCTACCATTTCGCACTCAAGTCTCTAAACAATGACTTTCACAGAATCTTTACCGCGGTAAAGCACACACGCTTTTAGTAACCTTGTGACAACAAACGATAGCGTACCAAAATCAGCATGAAACATGTTTAGAAAATATTTTTCGGCTACTATTTGATATATTGTTGGGTAGGCCTTGAATGCTTGTTAAGTGCCTCAGTGTCGGCATAAAGGATGTACTGTATGCACATTTATTTTAAGCAGTTCTAAAGCTCTAGCATATTTTGCCTGGCTCCGGCATGGTTGTTGGCTGCGGCATTTCGCTATTGCCTTTTTTTGCTTTCTATAATGTGTTCTTAAAGCAAATAAGCCTTGCTAAATACATGCAGACCTCCTCGGCATAAGTGTTTTACCTTCATACCATGCGGCTAAGATCTTTAATTCAAACGTTGTGGCTCTTTGGCTGGCCTTCAATATTCTCAGGCAATGACAAAACGTCAACCTCGCTTTATCTCGTCTTATCTCGTTTGTGCTGCCATGGCGAATCGGTATAAGGACTTTGTGTCAGAGACGCTGTTGAAAAACTGAGGGGTTTAACCGCTCAGACTTGTCGCTGTCACCCATCTTTACGGAAATGTCAATGCATTCAAGTTTAGCTCAGCAAGGTACTGGCTTTACTTGCATTGTCTGCTATAATATTCGGTATATTCCATGAGATTCAAGCATGACAGAATGATTCTTTCTAAACATCGCATTAATAACCGCTCGCGAAATTCTCTTGGTTGTTATAACGTACCTTCGTCCGTAACATGGGTGGTACCGAGATACACTAAGATTTATATGTACACAACTTACAAATCCCTCAAAAGATCCTTAATGCATGTGCCATACATGCTGCATAAGACTTTTGCAGTTGCTACATTCACAAGGCGCTCAATATCATCCCCAGGCAACACGGCTGCAACTAAGCTTGCAGAGTATACTCAACCGTAACCAATTCCAGTTGACATCTGGTGCGGCATTTTCCAGTATCGCTATGAACACTAGCTTACATTTTAAGCCGCCATGTCTTCTTATCTGACCACTAAACATGTTCCTCATACTAGGCGCCATTGCTCGCAGAAACACTTCTGCGTTTCCCTCGAGCTTAATAGCAAACCATGATGGCTCTTTCTTTTCGCCCGGAAATTATTAGCATAGGTTGCAACATGTCTGGCTGTTGCGATTGTCCACCGTCTTTTTCCAATCCAGCGATCATTTCTTTAATGAGTCTGTTAAGATTCGCTCCGAAAGTTTTAACTTCCCTGACAGACTGTACTTGTCGTAGGCGCAGTGCATTGGACGCGTTGCTAATACAGCCCTTAGAACTGGCTCTGGCTCTGAGCGAACGACCATTAACGCTACTATTCCTTTCTGAAAAATGCGAGTCGTACATATCGCAATAGCTGTGTGAGAATATCCCATTCGTCCAAGGTTATCGTATTGTACGCGTGCCTCTAACTGAAAAGCAAAAAAAACAAACAAACAAAATTTTTTAATAAAAAAAGCCTGTACAAAGCAGGGAGAAAGTCTTTCTGTACAAATAACTGCAAGTACCCGTTCAATTACAGCACGGTCAGAAACACCTTTCAAAACTTTTTTTTTTTTGAAATTTTTTGGAACGGTGCAGCGCAGCTAACACATATACCATGTTCTAGTGTAATTCCAGGATCACATTTTTGAATAACATTCCAACATTATGCCTCGCATTTTGAATGGAGGAGTATAGCTCGAGCCATCATTTGTGGATTAGTTCACGATTTACAATATACTATGTACTACATAGAACATTCATGTTCTATTTAAATACGTATAGCTAACGCTGCGGATAACATATCATAGATGTGGTTCCACGTTCGTACCCACACGACCAGTTGTAAGCAGATGAGGTCCAACGCATTCACGGCCTTGACCACGCTCTACGTTTGCTCTGAGCATATGCAACCTACTTGTGTTAGGCTGTTTGCACTACGGCGGGGTGTAAAAGTATTTTTCTCGTTGCAACCAAAGGGATGTAGCCTGCTTGCAGCTCCGTACAGGGAAAATTTTTCTTTTTACCATGTGTTTTCCTACGAAAGGCGTTGGGGTGGCCCAAACCAGCCGAGTCTAAAAAAGTTAAAGCTCGGAGTGACTCTTTTGGCGAAGTGGAAAAATATATTGTAACGGGTGGTTTGAAATCAATATTTCCTTCGCAGGTGGTGTGTGGGGTATATAAATATTTCCCCCGTCCCTTTCTGCGGGGAATAGTCTGCAGTCTATGGCTTGAAATATTGACACCGCTATCTTAATTTGGATGTCGGGGTAGAAAAATAGTTTTACGAGGAAAAATACGGTCGCCCGCCTCTCAGCAGCGGGAATAAAACAAAAGATTGACAGAAAGATCAGGGCAGATCTGTTTGCATGAAATCACAAGTAGACCCAGATTTGCCGTTGTATGATGGTTTAGAAAATCAGGAATCATACGTGTTGCCTCAAATGATGAGTCTAGCAATCAGTATCGATCCTAATATGCAATCAATATCGATCCGGATATGCAATCAATATCAATCTGGATATGCTATCATTATCGATCCGGATATGCTGTTACATTACGGGCCGGATATGCTATTACATTACGTGCCGGAAGAATTTAAATGTAATGTAGAAATAGTGAAAAGAACTAAATGTGCTTTTTATCTGCAAAATGTCATGCTTTTGTAGTTTTATGTTTCGCATGTATGATTAGAAGAAACACAACCAACTAAACAGAAAACCAAAGTAACGTTTGAGAATATCGACAGTTTCAGGAACAGGACCTCACAAACAAGACATAAAGATAAAACGGCTGTATTTTAATATTCACAGAAGATTATTGTCCACTGCATAATCGTTAATAGCGAATTAAACATGATATTAACAATCTCAGTTCAAAGATTTAATCAGAAGTCATATAGTTAGACTCGGGCCTAATTCCTAGCCGCTCGTAAATGCATCCGCATTAAAAGCTCATACGATTGGTAGTTGTATTTACTTCCCCAGCGCTACCTGTCATTTTAAGAATCAACAGGTAAAAACCCACTGATTATTTCCTCTTTATATCGTTAGTTTATACTTATAACACATTTTAAGATTTTATATTCGAGTGGTAAGTATGCATATTTAGAGTTTAACGGCACCTCAGCACAATCATGAGTTAGGATTAGGGTTAGGGTTAGGGTTAGTATTTGGGGTTAGGGTTAGGGTTTGGGGGTAGGGTTAGGGTTTGAATTAGAGCTAGGGTGTGGGTTTTGGGGTGGTCTTTTTTATTATCAACGACCATGTAGAATCAAGCAAAAGATAGGTCGCCAAATAAGTAAAGGCAAAAACCTTGTCAACATCAACCAAAGACACGCAGTATGAAACAACTAATAAAGAGGAACGATGCTGCAAATAATATTTTGAAAATAAAAAGACGAAGGAAGAAAAGTTCCCCAAAAGAAAGTACAAAAAAAAAAAACAATTTTTTTTGTAGGGTCAACGTTTGTCTATATCGCACTTAAGATAAAGAAAAAAAAATTTGAAAAAGCAAACAAATAACAAACGCTTTTTGAGGTAGGACATCATCACGGGACATAACCCATGACGGACTCGACTTAATGACGTCATGCGACACGCAAAAAGGCGCATAGGGTATATATATATATATTATTGATCCCGCATGGCGGTATTTTGCTGGTAATCTACCTCCTTCGTCACGCACTGGGGACATTTTGCTGGTAATTTACGTCCTTGAGTCCGTATGGGGGCATTTTGCTGGTAATCTACGGTTTGGTTACATTAACTGTTTAAGTGAGGCATATAAAGGTGAGATTTGCTCTGAAACGGTGTTACTTCATTCATCTTATTTTCGTAGGAAAGGTAGATAAAGTACCTCTTGGAGTCATTGAAAAAAACCCGCAGTGGATGCTATTTAGTATCATAAATGTGACAGGTTGACCTATTAGCTTTATACTGACTCGTAACTTCAAAGATTCATGTAAAGAAATTAGATTAAAAGGTTGAATCATCTGGACAATGTTCTACACAAATTCACGAAGGTTTCAGCTGATAAAGAAAATTAAAGAATAGTCTACCATGGTCTAAGCTAAAGGTGGGGCGAACCGTACTCTAAAGATTAAAATACCACACTACTAAATCTTTCCTTCCTCTTGTTTGCCTTTCTTAAGTTGCTGCCTCAACTAAACGAGGTTCATTATCACAATGAGCAGTTAACATAAATCACATTACAATTTCAGTCCTAATTATGAATATACCCATGTACATTTGTTTTTTCTGTCGCCGTTTTTTGTGTGTACAATGTGGCCTCTACCGATATTAGAATGTGACACCACATAACTGTTTTCAGTGTTCGAATATGGTTCTGTGGTATTTTGGCGAATCGATAACAAGAGAATTATTGAGAGAGAGCTTCCCTTTGCAGCACATTTGCGTCATGTGTTCTGTCTGTGACTTATCAGGGCCGCGTAACAGGTTGTAATCCATTTTAAACGTTATTAGATCAATTTAATTTTCGCATGGCCGTTTCGAAAAGATATGTATTTGATAACAATAGGGCAACAAAACGTGCTGTGTATCGACTTCACTTCGTTAACCAAATGACATATCGAATGTACTTTAGAAATTGCATCGAGCTATTAACATACCATAATTTGTTTTTCTTGACGTACATACACAAATAAACAATTAACTCCAAGCGTGGTTGACCTTTGTAAAACATTCGGTTCTTGATAACGTCATAATCTCGATGATGTCAACACTTGCTTAAGGGTTCGGAAAAAATGTATTCGCTTGAGGTAAACAATCGCACGTGACAAACATCAAGATGGCAGTTAATGGGGGACTGCCATATTGGGCTTTGTCAAATCAACTCGGTCCCATGACTGACAGGCTTATTACATGCATACATGTAACCTAATGGCTATCACACTTTCCATGTCGAAAGTACAGTCGTGTTTGGTAATGATTATAGCAAAGAAAAATACTAAATATTCTTGAAATACATGCTATAAAATGACTTATTTGCTTGTTTACACGTTACTTTTTTCCTTTCAGCTTTATTAATCCACCAAAGTCGATATCTTCAGGTGTCATTAGTCTACCGTTCTTAATACCCGTCTACAAATAATGATTAGCACTTACCGTTAGCTACCTATACTAAATAAATCTTACATGTATGCATACATAGGATGTATACGTAATTTAATTGCGAGTATGGAATATGTTTGTAGAATATGTTTCCGCTAATGCGTGATTAGACACTTCCCGCAAAACAACACTTTGAATCAAATTAAGAAAAAGACAAATTTTAACAATATTACAAACTGATCAGATGAGATGTACGAGCAGTTGTATAGTTTACAAGATGGTACCTCGTACAGTTCTGGTGGATGTCATGGTTGCCACTAGTTCGTGAATGTTAAACGAAGTATAGCGCAACCTGCTTAATCACGGTGAATATGACATGAATGTATGTATATATCCACATGCTTTTCTACACTGGATTGAACAGTGTGTCAAATAGACCAAGGAACGAGTTGACATTTAGTTGTACAAATTAGTGGTGATTTAGTGACATTTTTCTGGATTCATGATTACGAGTTATTTATGTTCTTTATGTATTTCATTTGAACAAAGGATAAATTAGTTCATATCTTTGTACAGCGTAACCATTTGCAAAGATGGTTTCGAAACTAAAAAACAAGAAGGCAGTTTAATGTAGCTGGCGGTTTACATAAAGGTTAAATATTAGACCAAAGTCTTGGATTTCATACATTTTGCTTTCAGCCCTTTATTAGGATACAAAGGAAGTAGTTAGAGATTTTAACTTATTCAATAATTACCAGGTAATAATGTTTCGCAAAATTAGTTACAAACTATGGTTCAGTAGATCGTTCAGCGTGTACAGTGAGACACCTGAGCAGAAAATATGAACATTCCAGACTCTTCATTTTGGTAAACATCACAATGTTTGTGACTAAAACATTATGTCATTCTTTTTATTACCAAAATACACGGAAAACAGTGTTATTGTCTTCATCATAAATTTCTGCATTTGGCAAATACAGGCTTTCGTATTTTGCTTTAGGAACTACAGTCATTATTGTTTAGGATTGACTAGAACCCTTTTATTTGCGAACAGCATGTGAAGAAAAACATCTCATGATTATTTTATCCAGGTTTATTGAAAATCCACTTCTTCTTGCCACTAAATGGACTATTTATAAGTGTCAGTGACATTTCATTTTCACTACATACAGTCTCCTTATTGCTGTACACTGCATCAAAGTCTGTGGACTAAAAGGTATGGAATTGCTTTTATTACAAGTCTCGTGTATGTCGGCTGATAGTGGAAACGCAAAGCCCAAACTCAAGTTAGAGGGTATGTCGGCTGATAGTGGAAACGCAAAGCTCAAACTCAAGTTAGAAGGTACGTCGGCTGATAGTGGAAACGCAAAACTCAAACTCAAGTCAGAGTATATGTCGACTAATAGTGGAAACGTAAAGCTCAAACTCAAGTTAAAGGGTATGTCGGCTGATAGTGGAAACTCAAAGCTCAAACTCAAGTTAGAGGGTATGTCGGCTGATAGTGGAAACGCAAAGCTCAAACTCAAGTTAGAGGGTATGGTCACTAGGTTTAGATACTGAGTTTGATCTTTTCATTTTATTTCATCCAGTCACTTTTCAGAAGTGTGAGCGGAAACTCAGTCTCAAATCAACCTACGAGTTGTAAACTCTTCAGGCATGGTCTTGCCTTGAAATATGTGTTTCTCTAACAGCGTTAGTGAAGTCAATTCAGACAGTACCTATTTTTATTGAAGGAATATGACTGTTTCGAGGTAGTTTACAATACACGAAAATTGCAGCGTATGGCCCAATTCTTTGTCCACACAAGTAGACAAATATATATCAATTAAATCCATATCAGAACGGTTACATAACAGTTGTCCGTGTGTCTCTGCCGTAACTAGGTTTTTAGGATAAATACAATTGTCGAGGATAATGATATGCCCTACCCCTCTAAAAGAAACACCGTGCCTAAGATAAACATTAAATCGCCTTGTTTTCTCTGAAAAAGAAAAATCTAATTTAGATCGAAACCAGTAAATACCTCATGATATTTATGTTTTTTAATATAAGCATACAACAACCATCAAATTATGACTATTGAAATGCGTTATCCGAGAGCACTCCAATATTGTTAAAAACAACCGTTTATTCTCAGCCTTATTTTTATTTTTAGAAGCCATGGTTGCTGTGGTTATTATGCAGGATTCGCGCCTGAAAGGATGTGGGTTTGAATCCTGACATAGGAACATCCAAGGTCGGCTGCTATGGTGTGTCAGGTAAGAGACTTTACTCATGTTGACTCGGAGGTAAATAACCATATTATGTAGCGGTGTCTTAAAAAATCAAACTAAACTATTTTCATTTACAATTTGAACTTTTTAATATATCTTTTATTAAACGAAAACCGTTTTTATTGAAATAATGGCGTATGAAAAGAACTCCAAATTATTTTTAAGAACATGAAAACTCGATTAATGGAGGAATAAATGATCACAGAGAATGAAAAAAGTCTTTAAAACGCTACTAATTGTCAGATATTGTCATTTAAATAAGGAAAATACTTTAACATCATTTTCCATTTCATGTTTAATTCTCAAAGCAGCAACGAGCTGCATTCTGTATTTCTCACACGGAAGCAGTATGCCTTTGTTAGTGTGTTAACTTAGTTCTACCACCCTCGTGGCCTGTACAATAAAACCGTCCGAGAATTCCCTCGTCAATAGTTCATATAAAGACTTTTGTTGCTTGGGATTCAAAGCCCGGAACAAACTCTGAGTGCAAACGCATAACAATCCACTTTACTACTGCTTCTTTCATACATTGGCAATAAAACCATCTCTATATCAATTCTGCGCCATTAAACAAGGGTAAGAAAATCAAATTTATGGCTTACTCCGGGTAAACAATGCATGAATTAGCCGAGTCAAATATCCATTTAACGTTAGTTTGTATTTTTGCATACTATTATTATTAGATTGACGCAGCTTCCTGACGGCACAGCTGTACTTCGTGAAACACGTGTTCCTTTGTCAGCGGTTTTGCCTTATTTATCATCCCAAATAGAACGAACCATTTTTAGATATTGGTTTTGATTGTTTGTTTTTGTTTTATTTTGGTTTATCTTGTTTGTTTTCTTATATTAAGAAAACAAGAGGATTTGAATATAGTAATTTTAAAAAAATGTACAATTTCAACACGTGTTCATGCTCTACGGATGACAGAGATATAAATGATATAATTAAAATGATTTGTTTTTTATACTACCTGTACAATGTACAGACTCCTGATATGTTTTTAATTAAGGGGCGGATCCAAGAGAGGAAGGAACAAAGCCGGAGGCACTACTCCCCTAAAACTGCGAGCTTAACAATCAGAACGTTTCCTAAAGCAAATTTTCCTTACAGTTAGAGGGTTAAACGTACGCCCTCGAAACGCTTAACACCCAGAAGCATCAGGGGCGAAGCCCCCTGGTCCCCATATCGGGGAGTCCATCCAACAAATCACTTGCCTAGATACATCCAGGACGATGCTAATGCTGTGTCTATATTGCCCAACGTTATAAACATATCGGAATCATGTCCATCTAACATATGCATGCTCCATTTGTAACTGAATATTCAAAGCTTCTAAAGAAAATTAAATATTCGCTGCCTCATAAAACTTGCAAATGTGATACCAGTGTTTGGGAAAGGTAGGAAATCAAACGTTGTAAATATCGCCGCATATTTTTTTTAAAAAAATATTTGTTTAGATACATACATTTATATAGATATTTTGTTTAGCATATCCTAACTGGCATAATTGTATAAATCCGTTAATGGTTTTTTTCGGCATGTGGTAATTACACAAAAAAATTAAGTATTTACATTCAGTGATTCTTCATTATTGCATATTATTTCCTTGATATAAATAAAAGAGCTCGCATACTTGAGGATATTTAACCTTGACTGTAAAGCAGTACTCGGTAACAAGGTTAATCATTTTGACTAAATCATATATTTCAGAATTTCTAAGCATCCGTGAAAGATGAAAATCTCTTAATAAAATAGGTTTTCAAATCGACAGCAAGTATACGTTCTTAGTAACTGTAATGTGTTTTATATTTAAAGAGTTGTACGAGTATATTTGTAGATATACAGTACTTGTAATGTGTTTTGTATTTAAAGTCTAGAAAGAGTATATGTGTTGACCGTACAGTACATGTAATGTATTTAAAGTCTAGTAAGAGTATATTTGTAGACCGTACAGTACTTGTAATGTGTTTTGTATTTAAAGTCTAGTAAGAGTATATGTGTTGACCGTACAGTACATGTAATGTATTTAAAGTCTAGTAAGAGTATATTTGTAGACCGTACAGTACTTGTAATGTGTTTTGTATTTAAAGTCTAGTAAGAGTATATGTGTTGACCGTACAGTACATGTAATGTATTTAAAGTCTAGTAAGAGTATATTTGTAGACCGTACAGTACTTGTAATGTGTTTTGTATTTAAAGTCTAGTAAGAGTATATTTGTAGACCGTACAGTACTTGTAATGTGTTTTGTATCTAAAGTCTAGTAAGAGTATATGTGTTGACCGTACAGTACATGTAATGTATTTAAAGTCTAGTAAGAGTATATATCTAGACCGTACATAACTTGTAATGTGTTTTATATTTAAAGTCTTGTAAGAGTATATTTGTAGACCGCACAGTACTTGTAATGTGTTTTATTTTTAAAGTCTTATAAAGGTATATTTGTATACCGTTCAGCACTTGTAATGTGTTTTATATTTATAGTCTTGTAAGAGTATATTGGTAGACCGTACAACACTTGTAATGTGTTTTATATTTAAAGTCTACTAAGAGTATATTTGTAGACCGTACAGTACATGTAATGTATTTAAAATCTAGTAAGAGTATATTTGTGGACCGTACAGCACTTGTAATGTGCTTTAAATTTTAAGTCTTGTAAAGGTTTATTTGTAGACTACATATTACTAAGATGTGTAACAAGATTAATGGATTATTCCCCAACAATCATAAAATAAGTGTCTAATATGAACATTTTTGGGGATTATGTATTAATTTTCGTCTTAACTCCGTGGTGAGATGGTGAGAGTAGACGGGTTTTGCATTGTAATTGTAGTAGAGAGAAAATTGTGAAAGTATATATATATATATATATATATATATATATATATATATATATATATATATATATATATATATATATATATATATATATATATATATATATATATATATATATATATATATATATATATATATATATAACGTTTGCTCAGCCCCAGTTCGTAAGTCGTGCATAAACTAAGGTATTATTGCAAGCCATGGCTTGATGTCTGAACATTGCCGCAGGCTAGAGTTAATATCGTACGAAAAGTTACCGTGACCAGAGAGAAGACCCGGCATTTTGGATCGGCACAGGCGTTAGATCGAGCGACTATGTGTTACAGCTTAGTCCTAAGATCAGAGGAACCCGCGAGGAAACGGGGCGTATTCTAAATCCGTCCACACGCGGACCGACAGCGAGAAGGACATTGTCCGCTAAATTTGATTGGATCGGGTCAAAACGACACCATATTTGAATTGTGATATTAACAATTTCGATCCGAATTATAGCTTCTAGCTAGCAAGCGAAAGGTTAGTCTCGCCTAGGAAGGTTGCTGAGCAATATAGGATTAGTCCGATGAAGTCACTCGTAATTTGGGGGTAAAACTTACGATATTCTAAGGAAAGACAAAGCTTCGTAAAGGTCAGTTCGTTATTTGCTCGATTTTTGCAGAATATTACGGCATTTTAAGTGTAATGATGGGTAGTATGTATACCTCATTACTAGGATCGTTTAGTACCTAGATTTACCTTTGTAGTGTTTAATTTACATGCGTATTTGAAGAATGAGCTTGAATATTATGTAGAGAATTGTGTAGATTGTTAGCTTGTGGTTAGAATTAATTTTGTAATTCGGTATTAGGTTACTTCGTAGAAAACTAGTGCATTTATTCATGTGATATGTTAGAATTTACACATGCTTGAATTGTGAATTTGGAAAATGGTTGAAGTGTGTAAGATCAGTTAATATGGATGCATGGATATTTGAATATTTGTGTACTTTGTATGAGTTGTAAAGAAATGTGTCTGATTGAGGTGATATTGTTTAATAGAATGGGATTAGGAATATGTACTGATTTGACGCAATTTATTGATGTATGTATGAGAAGTAATTGATACCGTGCTTTTATTACGATGTTGTTTTGCCATACAAGAACGTATTTGTATTTCTATGTGAATGAATGCGTAACTGAAGAACTTTAACAGCCGTTATATGATGATAGTCTGGGTATAGTATTAAATGAGAGGGCTAAGTAAAATAATGTACCGTCCTTGTGTTTTCACAGAATCATTTTGGAGGACAGAATTTTAGGTTCAGTCGAGTCCCGAGTCTCTAAAAGGGGAGACGGAAGTGAGATTAGCAGAGCAGTCGGAGTCGACAAGGCTAGTCGGTGGAGAGAGTCGAGGTGGAGGAGGAAAAGGAGTCGAGGAGAAAAAAGTGGAGAAGCAGGAGGAGTATAGAGAAGTCGAGGGTGAGTTGGAATTCGGTGAAAGTCGGGAGGAAGAGGAGGGGGAATTGGAGGAATAGAAGAGCGGAATACACAGATGAGTAGAATACAAGGACAGGTGGAAAGCTATCTCACACTACAAATCAAATGATGCAATAGGCCATCACAGGGTCGAGTGGAAGAAGAGTACTTGGGAAATTTTAATCATTTGACTATTGAATTGTCATTAAGTTGTTATTCGTTGAATTTCACTTTTTTATATTCAATCATTCAACATCGGCATTGCTGGCTGGGGACTCGGAGCTTTACATCTATCTTTCACTAATTTAACTTCCTACCAAAATCGAGCCTGTGTGGGACTTTTATAATATGTAAATAAAACATTGGGAGCACCCCGTCCAACCATAAGACACCTACCACGGTGGCGGTATAACAACCCGTCACGCCAAAGTGGCGGCTTCGTCCGGAATCTGAATTAGACATACAAATTATCTTAAAGATTTAATTGTTAGGATGTATTCGTGAACAGCTGTGAGATACTTTCCATCCTGTGTATTTTAATTTTTATGATTTTTCAACTTGTGTATGTTATAGTTTGATATTTGCATGTTTGGTAGATTTCAGTTACCTGCAGTAATTGTGAAGCAAATATCGGGCAAAATATCTTACCTTAGCGAAGTTAATTGTTGTCAACAGGTAAGTATTGGGTTAGGAAAGTGTAACATCTGTCAATTGTTTAGTAAGTCGAGACAAGGTATCACTCACTGTTAGTATCATCATAAAATGGGTACTGAAAGACAGATGATTAAAGAGTATCGCGCAATGGGCACGGAAGATCTAGGGTACGAGGAAGATCGCCTGCCAGCGTTCATAGAGGAGAGAATCAAAGAATGGAGGGCCAAAAAAGCAGCCGACAGAGAGCTGGCCAAGATAGCATCAGAGAGAGAGAGAGAGAGAGAGAGAGAGAGAGAGAGAGAGACATAGAAAGAGCTAGAGATGGCAAGAATAGCAGCGACCGCAAAAGAAAAAGAGCTTGCTCATGCTCTCTAAATGGAGAAATTAAGAGTAGAAGCTAGGACAACCGATAGGGACTAATCCAGTATGAGTTCTGGAGGGGGCGTACTACCGATTATCTGCCTTCCGTTTCATCAATACTAGGTAGTAATACGTTCATGAAACGCTATAGAAAAATAAAAACTTCAATCAGCAATAACACCACTGTAGCCCAGTTTTGTTGATGTAAATAAGGTCATAAATGCTAAAATTATTACGCTGAAAATGTGGTTCTTACTCTAAGTACATTGGCAATAATACATTGGCATATTCGCTGTGCATTAAATGTAGCATATAACATTATTACATACTTTGTAATTAGTTTAACATTTTTGCCACCGGTCAACGTCCAGCGGTATTCAAGGTAGTCGAGTAAATTATTCACCACTTCATTATACGGTAAGCACGTACTCGCATTTGACGAAGTACTTTTTGGCTACGGCTAAATAAAATTGGCGACGAAAACGTCAATCGCTGACCATAGAAAAAAACTGTCCCCCCCCCCGCCAGTGGTCTGCAGTGACATTAGTTCTCTCCACGTGACGCCAGTGCCGATTTATCCATCGTCCCAGAATGATGGTATTACAGCATTGTGTTATCATGTACTGGAAATTGAATGAAATACAAACGACACCAAAATAAAGTTTTTTATTTTGTATTTTCAGGTACTATCCAAGATGGACAGGACATAATACCCTGGATTTAGTGATACATGCTGTGGCTGGACATGCGGGCGTTCAGATTGGAATTACCAATTAATCCGTCGAGAAAACAACAGTTAAAGCATATTTCAAAGTTGGAATCCCACAAACCAAATTTATGCAGGTCACAGGGCACAACAATAATTTAATGAATCATAGCGTACGACCCTGAAGTAAGTGTAAAGATTCTTCAACCCTGGCGCACACTGCATTTCTAAATGTACCGCCAGAAGTACTGCTGCCAAACCAGTCTGTGCGACCCTGAATCCAAGTATGACAACAGCAATGAATAAGGACGAATCTAACCACAAAGACCACCTCAGAAGGAAATTTTCGAGTTCATCTGTTCATAAGTTTACTTTTAGTTTTTTATGAACACATTGGGTCGATTTTCATAAAATCATTATTTTGCTGTGCTTCATTGGTTATATAACATATATTCTCTTCAATAAAAAATTTTTTTCACCACTGAAGGAAAAACATAATTTACGAACACGCTTGCATAGAAGAAAAGTAGTGTGTTTCTGCTCGGTGTTCAGTTTAATGAACTTCATGGAAAATGCTCATTGAATCGTTAGAATAATTGTTTGTTTCAATTCTCTTTTTCCCATAACAAAAGAGAACTATCAACATCTTTTAAGTACACAGATAAATGATTATTGACTAAGAATTTGAAGGAAAAAAAATGAGCCATTGTTCATGTGACATATAATTCCCTCGCAAGCACGGCATTCTGGGCCCAGTTATCTCGGCTCCAATATTTTGTGATATTCAGAAAATAATCTAAACATATTAACTGGAATGAAAACGAGTGGATCCGATACTAACACTGGTAAACTAAGTTAACTGATGTTTCACTAAATTGCAAAGAACTATGTGATTATAATCAAATGCAACCAATTTATTACAACACTATTTGGGGCATACACAAAATATCATGAGCATCACTAAAAAGTCCCAACAATTTCAACGAACTCGTTTGATTTCGCCATTAATAAAAGCAGATTAAACACAATTAAGTAATAAAAATAGCTGCAGCTGTTAATATCTGAGAAGAAAAAACTGTTTGTTCTTTTCAAGCCATCTATTCGATCTTTTCAGGTCCACTATTCGATCTTTTCAGTTCGCTCATTAACAATGGAAAATGACACAATTTGTTCTTATAACTTCTCTTTCTAAAAGCAACCATTATGGCCAGTTGCGTCGCTAAATATGGAGGATAGCCAAATTTCAAAACATGGATAGCAATGAATTATGACAAGAATATTGAAGGGCATTAACTAGAAGATAATGGAAATGGTTCATTTAAATTTGGCATTTCTTGATGAACACCGACTTTATTAACAAAACAAATCAGATAGTGTTAGATTATTTTAACATATTTTTCTGTCGCATGTAGACGGAAACGTTACATTACTTTTGATGGATATAGTATTTTAAGAAGAATATTTAACTTCAAAAGTTTGGTTCATAGGCAAGACTAAGTTTTGCTTGACATTATTAATGAAATGTTGTTGATTTGTGACGCTAACTGCTAATCTATTTGAAGAAGGGTATCTTTTATGCAGTCCGACTCGTGACATTGGACGTGCAGGATATGACAAACCTTTTACTTACGGTCAGAACCATTGAAAAAATCTATAAAATGGATAAAAACAATAATCTAAGATTTAATGAATAAGTAAAACTTTGTTTATCGGCGTATCAGATCAGTTTGCTAATCTAAAACAAAAACGAAATCAGCTTGCTAACACTGGACAACAAATTTTTACAAAAGTCATGTTACTGAAATAAAATTAGTCAATTCTTATCAATTTTTATGTGCTGAACACGAATATGACAGTCAAATTGCAAAATTGGCTCTAGTTTTTTTGTAATCTGCAAGAAATTAATGTTTACATAACGAAATGCATTCCAATAGTAAAAGGTCAACTGTAATAGCCTACCTATAAAAAATCAAGTCATTGACTACATCTTAGATTTCTTCGCCTGTCTCTTGTACAGCTGTTCGGGAGCATCTCTGAGGAGTGTCCAGCAGTAGTCAGCCAGCATTGTAGTGGACCATTTTCCCTGGTATCTTTGTTCCATTGTTGCGATATCTTGATGAAAACGTTCGCCGTGTTCATCACTAACAATACCACAGTTGCTAGGAAAGAAATCCAAATGGGAATGAAGGAAGTGAATCTTTAGAGACATATTGCAGCCAAGTTTCTTATACTTCATCAACATGTCTTCTACTAGTTCCTTATAGTTTTCTGCCCTAACATTTCCGAGGAAGTTTGTAGAAACTAGGCGAAAAGCATTCCATGCTTGTTTCGCGTCACCTTCCAGCAAGTTGTTGAACCGGTCATCTTTGAAAAGCTCTCGAATCTGAGGACCCACAAAAACTCCCTCTTTAATCTTTGCTTCGCTGAGTCGAGGGAATTTTTCATGCAGGTATCGGAATGCTGGCAAAGTCCGGTCAATGGCTTTCACGAAGTTCTTCATCAAACCTAGTTTGATGTGAAGGGGTGGTAGCAAGATTTTCTGAGCCTCAACCAGAGCTGGGTGTTGGATATTCTTCTCTCCAATGGCTACATTCTGCCTGTGAGTCCATTCCTTCCTCATGTAGTGCATTTCCCTTGCTCGGCTATCCCACTCGCATAAGAAACACATGTATTTTGTATATCCTTGCTGCAGTCCCATTAAAAGGGCAACTACCTTCAAATCACCACAGAGGTGCCAGCTGTACTTGTTATACTCAATGGAATTCAGTAGCTGCCTTAAGTTATCGTATGTCTCTTTCATGTGGACAGCATACGCTACTGGAATAGATGGAAGAATGTTTCCATTGTGCAAAAGCACAGCCTTGAGACTCAGTTTCGAAGAGTCCACAAATAGTCTCCATTCTTGTGGGTCATGAGTGATTTTTAAAGCATTCATGAGGCCCTCAATATCGGAACAGAATATCAGATTACTTTCCTTTCTGAAGAAAGGCTCCAATTGCTGGTGGCGCTTTCGATATGCAGTAATTGTGACATCTTCTTCTAGAAGATTCCATTGTTGGAGTCTTGATCCTAGCAATTCTGCCTTGTTCTTTGATAAGTCCAAATCACGAATCAGGTCATTTAGTTCTTCCTGTGTTATTCTGTGTGGGGTTGATGATGCACCACAGTGAAAATCTGGATCACTGCATGCTGATGGACCAGGAGAAGAACAGGTCGACTCACCTTTGTCTTCGTCAGATGAATCAAGAGAATATTCTGCTGGAGGTTCTGGAATAGGAAGTCCCTCACCATGTGGAACTGGTCTCAATGCAGACGGAATGTTTGGGTAGACTATTCTCGACTTCTTTCGCTTCGTTATTCCGCCGGAAAGAGGAGGAACCAAGCAGAAGTAACAGTCATTTAGGTGGTTGCTTGGCTCTCTCCACACCATTGGGACTGCAAACGGCATTGATGACCTTTTGCAATTCAACCACTGTGAAAGCTGTGTTGTACATGTAGCACAGCATATATGCGGAGCCCAAGGCTTGTCTTGGTCACCAACCTTGCATCCGAAGTAAAGATGATATGCCTTCTTCACTTGAGAATTGATACTTTTCTTCTGGTTGGCAAATGTCACTTCCCCACAAATATAGCAAAAATTGTCCGCGGTATTAACACACTTTCGAGGCATTACTGTTCTTTATTGTACGTAAATGGATAAAATAATAAGTTTTATGTAACAGTAGCTTGAACTGTCTCGCACAACGTCTAAAATATTTTAAATGCTGAACCTATCTGATTGGGCTTTATATAGTACACTGCTTACGTCAGCTTCAGCAGCCGCCTGGCATTAGTATAATAGGCCTACACATGTATAGTACACTGCTGACGTCAACTTACTTCAGCAGCCGCATGGCATTAGTATTGCATTGCATCAGAAAATGATGCAATCAACTGTGGATGATGTGAGCATGATGGTATTATGCAATGTTACATCATTATTCCGGATGTTGCTGCAGTCCTACTGGAGAAATTTACACAGTGAAACATAGAAAATGAGGCATATGAATATCTTCAAAACGAGAGCCAATACAAATTTTTCACGGTTATATTCGTGTTCGGCACACCAAAATACTACAGATTAGGGCCTTTTCAAGTCAGTAATGATTTCACTGTTGACCAGTGTAATCTAAAACAAACAAGAGATTATAACGCTAATCAGTTTGCCATGAATATTCTTATATCGCAGTACCAGCGCCATTTGCATCTCATGTTAATCAAACATAAGCAGCATCGTATTAAACCTGTAGACCTAAACCTGGGTTTGATTATAGTATAGCCGTAAAACACGTATCATCTTATTTGACATGAAGACAGTCGACACACACACAGGCAGCAGTTTGATGACGATATGATTTATAACCAACAGAGCCAATCACGCAAAGGTTAAGTCATTTCAAACTGAATACAGAATTAAATATATAAAAATTCGTTTTCGACTATGTGAAGAACGTATTTCACTTTTTCCATTTTGAAGGTATAGTCACGAATTTGGATAATGTACTGAACCCATTTTATGCTATAAAATGTACAGTTCAATTTTTTTATAATTCGAAAGCATATCTAACATGTGAAAGACAGCTTTCCCTTCGTACAATGAAGAGCAATGCACCCAAAGAACAATCACATCCGTTGTTATCATTAGAGAGGAGCTGCTGGATAATTTTAAGACGTTACTAAGCTCTTCGAGTTGGCATAAATTAGTAGGAACTTTAAACAAAAGTCTTTAATCTGAACTGTCCATTGCACTCAAGAATATATTCAAATTTGTGTTACTCTCATTGAGTTTGTGAACTTAATCAGAATAGTTTTCTGGTGCAACACGCAAAGTGATTCCATCATCTCATAGTTAATACTGTTGAATCCAGCATCTTGTCAATGAATGATAGATTTCATGTGGTACAGTAGAAGAATAGTAGCAGCAATCAAATGAACAAACGGAGACTGAGTGGCTTTAACACAAAATCATGCAACAAAAACAAAACAAAAAAAAAAACAACAAGACATTGACTTCACGAAGCCCTGTTGGATACGCTTATCGCTAAGATACAACCCTGTTGGGTACGTATATAGCTACGGTACAAATCAATGCCTTACAAGATTTACCAAAAAACGCAGATTCCAAAATATGGATTGTACCCTTCTGAAACCGGTTTCAATTATGGACCTGATGGCAGCATTGCTACATGTCATGTATCATTCTCGGAAGGGCGCTAAATGGAATTCATCGGTTCTGAAGCTTGAGTCGGAAGGGCGCATCTTTTCGAAATATTTTACATGTAATGCAAACACTCCGTATATACCGAAAAGAATATATTAATTCTAGGAGTTCTTCTTCTTCGTCGTCATCAGTATTTCGTCATCAGGGTTATCGTCTGTATATTACACATGGCTATAGATCACCCCAACATCGCTTTTTAGAGTGATAAACTCGAATTAAATAACCACATTTTTCAATTTCAATGGTGTTGTCCAAGCATTTATAAGGATCTAGTTGAAGAAGATTCTAGATGTGGCCATAGCTAAGCTAGAAATCTGAAAGCATATAATCTCAACTGATCTTTCCATCCATGAAAATGGACTGTATTCGAAGTCGAGAGGATGTACTGTTTCGGAACGTACAAGGAAATTTGTTCGAGTTTCATTTTACAACGTACCGCATAATTAAGGGTTTCCTGACTGATATATGCCACTGTAGCAGAGGTTAAACTCGCTATCGTGAATACAGTTAAACACGATGGAGAGATTATATCTTCATTAGCCGTTAATTAGTTATACAAAAAGACTCCAATTAAATGGAAAGTCAGCTCGCCCGGCTGCTCACAAACGTACACTTGCATACATGTATATACTCGCTTATAAGTCGAGTTAAGTTGCAAAAAACAAAGATCCTGATCTGCCGTATCATAATGTGCCTGCAGATTAGGGGACTACGTTGTTTGTTCAATTTATTACTCCTAACAAAATGCACAGAACCAGATCTGCCTGTGTATCATGCGACGGCAGAGCTGTGTCTGTGCAGCTTGCAGTTAGACATTTCTTATAAGCGAGTACATACGGTAAACCTCACAACAATAAAACTAGTCAACAGAGATCTACGTAGTTTAACACTAAAATACGAACTCATTATCCCTTCCAAACTGCCATTCTGATTCCGGTTCCCATCACAACATTGCTTGTTAACATGTGTAACGTCTATTGACAATGAATAAAAGCAACTGGTATGAACACAATTTGTGATAAAGCTGCAAGCAATGGTTTTGTATCATCTTCTTTTTAGGAGATTCAAACGCAAAAGGCTCTCTGTACCATCACCGCTAAGTTGAGCTATCCACTATACAGTTTTGTACACCTCCACTACCCGACTATACATTTTAGTATATCTCCCCTTCCCGAGTTTAGATTTTTTTGTATACATACACTACCCGACTATACCTCTTTGTAAACCTCCACTACCCGACCATGCCTCTTTGTATACCTCCACTATCCGACCATACATTTTTGTATACATCCACTACCCAGCCGTACCTCTTTGTATACCTCCACTACCCGACTATACTTTTGTGTATACCCCCACTACCCGACTATATATTTTTGTACACCTCCACTATCCGACTATAGTTTTGTACGCTTCCACTACCCGACAATACCTTTTAGTATACCTCCACTACCCGACTATTCATTTTTTGTCGACCTACCCGACCCGACTATACATTATTGTATACCTCCACTACCCTACTATACCTTTTGGTATACGTCCACTACACGACTGTACATTTTTGTAGACCTACCGTATCCGACTATACATTTTGGTATACCTCCGTTACCCGACTATACATTTTGGTATGCCTCCACTACCCGACTATACATTTTGGTATACCTCCACTACCCGACTATACATTATTGGATACCTCCACTACCGACTATACATTTTTGGTATACCTCCACTACCCGACTATACATTTTTGGTATACCTCCGTTACCCGACTATACATTTTGGTATACCTCCGTTACCCGACTATACATTTTGGTATACCTCCGTTACCCGACTATACATTTTGGTATACCTCCGTTACCCGACTATACATTTTAGCATACCTCCGTTACCCGACTATACATTTTGGTATACCTCCGCTACCCGACTATACATTTTAGTATACCTCCACTACCCGACTATACATTTTGGTATACCTCCGCTACCCGACTATACGTTTAGGTATACATCCAATATCCGACAATACAGTTGTATATACCTCCACTACCCGACTATGCATTTTGGTATACCTCCACCTCCCGATTATACATTTTTGTATACCTCCGCTACCCGACTAAAAAATTTGGTATACATGACTAGCTTGGTAGACACCTATGTATCTTAAGAGTCCGACCAAATAGGTCCAAATACTTCACACCTATCCTTGTTGTGGTACCTTTCGTAAGTCATACTAATATATGTCGCGAATGCAATTTGAAGCGAATACCGTAGTTTCGTAAAGCGTATCTTTGTGAACTATACAATTGATCATGCTCATCGGAGTACTTCTGTTGTCAAACTCTTTAATTTCGGAGGAGAGCAGTTTTTGCAATCAACTCTTTCATTTCGGTGGTAAGTGGTTCTAGCAAATAGTCCGCAATGCCTCTAATGCCTAAAACTAAGTAATCTGTTCTGAAGTTTGAGTAGGATGGGAACCAATTTTTGATTCAGTTAAGAAAGCATGGACACGCTACACCATGCATATCATCTCCATATAAAAAAAATATCTGGTTTGAGCGATCATTTTCTAGTAAATCGAGATGTTTGTTTGACAGCCAAAATTCTGCCAACATTACAACTATTTCATGCGCGAAGTCAAGAGACCTTATCGACCCTGGCTTTAACTTTGCGTCCGTGCTTGCCGATTCGATCCAAGTTACAACATCTATATTTTCATCGCTGTTTACGACAAGAAATCAATATCTTCTTTTTACACCGGCATGACTCCTGGACGATACACTCTCTGCCACTATTTATAATGTACCGACATTTAGGAGGTGTATTGAATAATTCACTTATGTTAGACTGTTTATATTAGATGAGAAAGAAACAACTTATGCAGATAAAGAATTGGTTCTGTAATTGTCAGTATTTACGAGAGCTGTCTGATGACGTGTTATTCCAGAAAATTAAAGGGTTGGCTATAACGCGGAACAATCTTCGCAAAATGTAATTTGAACTAATCACATCATGGATGAAAATTAGTTATATCCGCTAAAGAAAAGAACTATACGAAACTGATTCCTACGCCATTCAGATTCCTCAAAATTGTACAAGCGCCAGACTCATTTCCTCTTCTAGCAAAGAGAAGTGATCAAACTGAAATGACAATTAAGTAGCTACCCTTTTACGAATGATGCTGTATCAAGCATTTTCAGGCAACATTTTATTGATATTTAAAACTATTTTCTTAAGAACTTCTGTTCGAATGTTGAGAGTTTGGGTCAAGAGAAATATTCACAATAATGAACAACCATCAGACATTATCGATGGCGACAGACATCATCATTATTCGGATATATATATATATATATATATATATATATATATATATATATATATATATATATATATATATATATATATATATATATATATATATATATATATATAATTAAAGACGATATACATGTTGTGCATGCCGACCAGTCATTAAAGAAAATATACATGTACGTGCTGACCAGGCATCAAAGAAAATATAAAATCTGTTTGTCTATCAGAATCTGACAATCTCAAGCATATTATTAGAACATCACATTGTGACTGTAAAAATAGGCTGCACGAATTAACAGAAATGTCTGATTTGGCAAGAAGTAGAAATATTTTTATTTTATTTTTAGACATTGCCCAACTTGAGAAAGAAAATCCAGAAAAATCATAATGAATACAACCTAGAGCAATTATTCCCGATGTTTGCTGCATTCCAGCTGTTAACCTCGTGTAATAAGCACTGGATGATTATTGTACAATACTTGGAGACATTTTCCTCCTCTCACTTAAGGACATTTTCCCCATTCAATGCCTAAGTGGTTCCAATGCTTTGGTACACCCACCACTCTCCTCTAGGAGAACAATCATGCAAATGCAGCTTTATTTTATACTTTAAAGTCACTTAGTGTGGGGGAAATATTATGATGAAAGTCTTTAGAAATTATGATTCGCAAAGCATTGAATTAAAAATAGCTTTAAATTCCTTTATTAAAGCTGGTCGAGTAATTTTAGAGATATTGTCCTGAATTAGAGAAAAATGATGCCATTTTTAAAAAATATATACTTGAGAATAGCTAAAGAAAATGAAATGTAATTAACTATAAAATGTTATTTACTATATTGTTTAATTGTTTCCGATGAGAGGCAGACTTTGACTGGACAAGACAAGAGACGACAGCAACTTGAACAAGACAAGACAAGAAAACACAAGACAAGGCAAACTTGGAGAAAACGCAGGAAAGCTATGGAGAAAAAAATTAAACTTTACAAAATCATTTTGACACTGTCTACTGTAGACAAGGCTAGAAATACTAAACAACTATATATAGGCTAGTACGTATATTCACTTGTTCATAATTTTCTACCAATGTCAAAGAACATATCTCCAGTACGCGATCTTAAAAAAAAAACTTGTATCATTGATATATCATGAATAACAATTGGTTCCTATATATGTATTTTATTCAACTTCAGTGACGGTTATCACACATCACTTTCAGACTACATATGTCGAGTCGTTGACCCTGTCAGATATTACACCTTTATTTTCATTAAATATCCGAGTACCTATTGACACAGAGAAATTATGAATCATTTATTCTATAATATCTATTTATGTGAATGGATAGCACTTCGCTACTAACCTGGATGACGAAGAACAGACTGTCTCCTGTGGACTTGGCATCATGCTGCACACGTTGTTGGGTCAGAAAATGAGCGGTTCCTGCAATTTGTCGGATTTAACTCGGAATCAGGATTGACTACGCCTACTCTACAGAGACTTTTGAATGTGTATCGCTCTGATGGGAATATTTTCTATTCTTGAAATCGATCTCTGTCGTGGTATTTTCTGTGTAAATTAACCCTAACTAACGATTGGTGCATATCTGAGAATGAAGTTAAACAGACGAAACGTCTATTACGAAAACTGAATGATCCTTGTGAGGAGGGGACTTGATAAATTGTACTGACGTCTTACAGCACGTTTATCGATACAAAGAGCGCACTTTTTTTTTACAATCAAGCTAACACAACATCACTGTGGAATTGAGGCCGCTACAGAGCGGACCATACAGCAGCCATTAATTTTGTTATAATACAAAGAACCAGTCCTGTCCGTTTTGAAAGCAACGTTTGTGTTACTACATGAATATAACTATTAATAGCATTATAGAGCAGTGATACCTGAAAAAAAAAATACGATTTTTCAAGAAATGTTTGTTTTGTATTATTTGGTATATCATATGCAAATTGTGCATTCGATCCTTAATCTGGAAGAAAATGACAGATGACTGGTTTTCTATGAACCGCGACAATATGACATGCTCCTTTACCAATGCTAGCACATACCCATTTATCAAAGCTTTCATGTTGCCCCACCCTTGGCCCACCCCTACCCTCTCACTCGAATGACCAGGCCGGAAGAGAACGTTACTATTATTATTATTTTATTGCTTGTTTGGTTTTGATATAAAAAAATGTTCGAGACGAAGATTTCCCTCGACAGTTGAGTCAATCTTTTACAATATGCGTGTCTTTATATGGCGCAAAATACCACCCCTAAATAGATACAAAGTTACATTTCGCAGATAATTATACACTCCATTCGCTAGTCATATATGAATGAATATGTATGTTACCAACGTTAGATGTGCATGTGTACGCCCTTCTTGGTCTTATAGTAGAATTTTATTAATTTCTATTGCATTTGTTATTTGACACAGTAGCATGTTTAAATTTGCGACCGCACTGAGCTAGACTTTGGTGAGGTTTTCCTTTTAGACACAACCTGCGCCGTTTTGGGTGTCCTATGCCTTCCAGAACTGACATTATCATTTAGCCAAAGTTTTCCTTTTATGAATCACTCGTACCACAAATACACTTTTGGCTCTGACAAGTAACTTTCCTATGTTAACCTTCTCTAGCAACTGAAAACTTTGTTTTGTCTTTTACCTGATAAAGTGCAAAGTTCGATATTGGCTTCTTGCTGTCTAAAGAACGTGCCGCCTTCAGTTAGAACCCCCAAAATACGACAGTACAAACCTCTTATTACTTTTTTTTTAAACTTATTATGTCGTTACCAAGTCACAATTATGTTTACTATTGTTAGATTGGAATGTCATTCATGCCCAGGTAAATTGTTTTCGAACTTGTTGTGAATATCCATGGAGAATTTTCAATTTATATTTTGGCTTCTGTATCAGAACGTTATGGCTCTCTTTCGCACATTTGCATGCTCAGTTTTGTTTTGCTAGCTTTCTTTTCATAGGGCTGTTAATTCCTAAGATGTGGTGTTAACATAGCACCTTTCAGGCACATGTTATTTAATAACTACTGGGGCTGGTTTTTACAATTCAGAAGCATGCGAAAAGGGCGTGCTGATTCTGTGAGATATAGGTTTGGTCATGAGCAGTAACTGTTCTTCCAATATTGTGGTTTTTCCATATCTTTACCTTAGTAATCGGATCATTACCACCAGCGCCTGACTAAATTTCGCAAATGAATCAAAAATTGTATATGTCCATACAAACTTCATAAGTTTCGGTGTTCTTCAAAACCGATCACTTCCATTTATGCATTATAGAATTGCGGACTACATGCAATTTTTACTTTTCTCTGAAGTTAAAGAGCTTGGCAAGATGCAACAAATGATCCTGCGGAAATGCTTCAATAAGCTTGGGTAATGTTATGTTGAGAAGAAAACCCGCATACGTGTGTGTGTGTGTGTGTGTGTGTGCGTGTGCGTGTGATTTGGATTTTTAACGTAGTTTTAACTATTTTTCAGTCATATCGCTACGATGTCTGCAGTGTGACAGCTTCTAGTGATGTCTAGCACTGGGGCATCATGCCGCAGACATGTAGCACGATGTCCCACCCAGTCACATTAACCTGACACCAGGCCGACCAGTCCTAACACTTACCTCTTAATGCTGAGCGATAAGCGAGGCAGCTGTTAGTACCATGTTGTCAGTCTTTGGTATGACTCGACCGGGGATCGAACCCACGACCTCCCGCATCCGAGGCGGACGCTCTAACCACTAGGCCACCGGAGCGGTCAAAACCCGCATGTTACCATATTGTTACCAAGTACACTACTAAGTTTTAATTAGGATTAAGACGTATATTATATTGGTCTTAGTACGTCATGAATAATAAACAAAGTAAAGGGCCCAGTGTTTGGAACTGTTTAGTTACTGTTAACACACAGACGTGTTCTCCAAGCTGGCCGGCGTAGGGATAATAGCATTGGATAGCAAATCGCCACATGGCAGAAGCCCTTACTTAGTGGCGATCGAGCACAGTGTCTGTCCATACTTCTCACAGCGGGTTACCTACCTTCAAAATGACGATAACTCTGCCATAACACTTTCTATTTGGTGATTTAAAAAAAATGCCACCAGAGGCTTTGATAACCACACCCAGCTCAGTTTATACTGAACTTTCTGCGATCTCTTATTTGCAATAGCTTCAGTACAGAATGTGAATATTGTACATACTACTCTGGAGGAAAACGGCAGGAATTCTTTACTTGCAAATATGGGGCACAGGGCAATTAGAAATGTCCTCGCACACTCGGAAACAACTTCCCATGTCGATAATGGTCATTGCCTTCAGTCCCATGCTTCGTGTTATGTCATATCAATTTCAGTGACGTCACAATGAATAGCTGAAATTTCATCACTAACATCGACATAAGCAACAGCTTAAGGTTAGTGAAACAATGATTTTTTCAGTATGTTCATTAAAAAGTTGGACTGAAACTTCGTCGAGAATCATTTTTAACGCCATAATTTTATAAAAATCTGATCGTGCACATTTAGACCAATGTTCGTCAGCCAAAAAAACTTACCAGTTTTATAAGTATCACTAGGATTATCTCATAATCTCTTTCAGCGTGTTGAAATTATTCGATTCGCATCAGAAAATTACGAGGATAATCTGAATGGGGCACAGTGTTGACATTGTTTCAAGATAGCACACGGCAGATGACACAATATACTAATAACGTTACAAAGATGAGAATTTAAGCCGTCAAATTAAGTCTGGCTTTTTAGCCGTCGTTTTTTTATATTTCATATCAGTCATGATCCAGTCAATGTACTCGTGTACTATTGCGTGTAGATAGACGATGAGCTAAGGTTTACATATATATTATCTGTCGTCATGTCAGGAGTATATTACTGAAGCAAAGGCTTGACTGCTTTTCATCCAGACTATTTTCTACAGTCCGTGCACCAGTCCACATAACTTCATTTGACACACATTATGATGCTCAGGTAAGAGTACATAACTTCGAAAAGAACCTAGGAGGAAGTCAAGTGTCGCAAGCTGTACAATCAGGCTTCCACAAGCCAATAACATAAAAGCTTAAACCTGGATATTTAAATAATAAAGGGAAGCAAGTAACAATCTCCTATCATAGGAAACTTATTGTTCTTCAAAAGAAGCCAGCACCAAATTTAAGTTTTCAAAGACTTATGAAGTCATTGGAAACAATTAAGTAATTAGCCATAAATAAGAAGTTCTCTCTGCTCTAAAGGTCAGCATAAGAAATTTTCTCCAGCGGAAAATGTCAAAATTAAGAATTAAGAAGTCGTTTAATTTGATAAATTGATTAGAAGTGGGTTATATATTGGCTCATTATGGTAACAAAAAATAATTTTTATCAATATATGATTATATTGATGGTAGTTGTTGTATTGGTAACATGTAGCTCTCAATGTTTGTAACACACGCCAATTCAATCGCGTTGCACAACCTCTATTTTCAAGGGGGACTACTCTCTCTCTTTCAAAATGAATTAAAGACTTTATAGGTATAAATCTCTCACAATAATTTTTCTACTTAATATTTTTTGACGTTCTCTGTAACTAATTATACCCAATTCAGAACCTCTATTTTCTTTTTAAAGATTATATATATTAAAAATAGAACAGTTTGCGAAATTTAAAGGCGCGACATATCACCTGGCATTTAGATGTCCAGAGTGGACTTCAGTTGTGCTAATATTCCGTTCACTTTACATACTATTACTGTAGCTTGCAACAAGCTGAATAAAGTCTGGATTGAATTTTGCGAAATAATCATCAATGCCATCTTGTTTAAATGATGATTATGTTACTCACGTGCAGACTGATACAACAGCCGGTAAGTATACTTTTCTTCAGTCGATGCAGTACGATAGCTAATTATGTTTGGCACATCAGATTCGATACACATTCTGGCCAGCCTGGGTCACCTGCCTCTATTTATCCATCGTCGGTATTGCGCATGACTATTCAGCATCGTTTTCTTCTCTACCCGGTGTTTGCAAACCAATAATATTAATATAGCTATGACTGCATTTGGTGAAAAACAAAATGCAATAACACCTGCAAGTATGTAACTTATGCCGTGGTTGGTTTAACAGATATTACTTTGTGTGCTTCTTGCATCAGTCTACATAATTAGAGTTGACAATATATTCAGTGCTCTCCAAAAGAATCTATCATACCATTCTGGAAAGTGCAGAAGTGACTTCCAATGCAGCTGCTCAGTAAATAATGAAAATGTCGACGAACGATTTTTAAAAATATAATTGGTTATTTGACAATTTCTTTATTCTACAGCTGCATACAGACCTGAAATATGCATAACTTGTACATCAGTTATTCCCATGCCAGAAAACGTAATCAGTGTATATCGTTCAACACACCTGGTTTACCCATGCATATCGCGCACCATTTTGTTAACGGTATAGACAGATTTCAGACGTCGCATTATGCGACGGAAGTTCTGCAGCTTTGTTGTTCGAAGTTGGGTGAGCTTTATACACAAGCATATACGGTAATACAACAAGCGAGAGGAAGAGAATAAAGGCACGCACAAGATAATAAAATCTGTGATTATCGTCCCAAAACTCTCGAGACTTTGCATTTTGTTATGAGATGGGGTGTATGACATGGATCTCTCTTGAAGAAAGGTTAATCAATTTTGAAGAATCCTCTTACGCTTATCATAACTTCGTATTCTGCACAATCGATCAAGAGGCATTGGTACGATTTTCTGGAACAGTCCCAGTTATTACTACACCTGGGAATGATAGGAAAACCCGACCGATAATATTAGGCATATGTACATGTCTACATAAACGAGAAGGCATGATTAAACTATATAATATACGCTTGCCCTCCCGTTTCTTTGTACTCCATTTTAAAAACGAAAAGATTAAGGTTGAAAAAATGACAAAACAAAGTGATTTTATTCGTTAATTTTGAATTTTTTATCTGATTTTATCCAGGGGATCCATAACAATATCAGCTTATTTGCGATTCGAACCAAAACTGAAGCTGTCCATGTAAACAACCAGATAGACTGATCACTGTCGTTTGGGGGGTTTCTTAAAGAGTCCATTTCAGCACAAACTATGTCGTCTGCAATCAATTTTTGCCATGTGTACTTTTAATATTTCAAAACAATTTAAAACTAATAAAAAGGATAAATTCTTGTATATATGTGTTAAAAGAGATGTAACCTCTGCATTTATGGAATTATTCATAACTTATCGAAGATCGTAAACTGCATCATACCTGTTGCCTCAAAATATAGACTCGCCCATGCAAATATGGCGAAATTGTTACTAATTAAAATCCCGTTTGATCTGAAACGCAAACAAGATGTCAGTGCTAGGGACCCTCTGGCGAAAACAGATCAGGACCTATACAATGATGAATGAAATGACAAAGTGTTTTTTGCAATTTTTTGTATAATTGATACAATTGGTTTGTAAAATCATTAGCGGGCTACGAACAAAATGCCTCCCAGTAAGCGAATATTAAAGTCAGGATCCTACCAATTCTAAACATGCACTCCATTTTCAGACTCAGAAAGTAATTACCTGACACAATCACAGTAAAACTCAGAAATATTTTTGACATCGCAATACCTTGCAAATTTTAAACCATTTCTACGCCCGTCTGAGCAAACTTTTGTAATTAAAAAAGGACGCCTTGGCGATTGCAGCATAAATTTCGTGCTATTGTTAGCAGACGAAGGTGACTAATATATGTTATGTGCATTAAAAATGAAAAAAAAATATTCAGTATATAAGTACGGTATACAGTATGCCTTATACACAGAGCTTCAACGACTTCAATTAAAAAAAGCAGACAAATCGCGTTAACAAAGTCGGCTGATTTTTATGCATGTCCGGCGAGTAGTGTCTATATTTGTAGCCATTTTTTTTCCCGTTACATGTCAAACATCCCACAAGACTACATTCAGAATAAAATTGGCTTTACCTATTAATTTTTGCATTTTTACATCTGTGGCATGTAAAATGTCAATAATTTCACGAACATTTTAAATAGTCATACTTTAGACATTATTATTAGAGGCGCGCAGTATCACCTGTATGTCGGTTTAACGCAGTAATTTTTTTTTCTTCTTCCAGTGATATGTACCACATTACTCTTTCACTGTACTTGTACGTCGGTAGTTTCCGTCAGTAAGGACTGTACGGAAATTCCGAAGGAATATTGTTACAACTTTAATGATATTAACAGCGTGTTTTTATTATTCGTGACAAAATAGTTCAAAACGGTTCTGTCGCATAATAATGGTGAGTACTTACAAATATGATTACATGTCTGACACGTGTCACTTATGACAACGCAGTGTCCTTATAGAATTCTATATAATGTCAATGACTTTCTCTGTATCTATAGTACAAACTTAACCACCCCACTCTAGCTACAACTCGTAGATTATAATTTATACTACAATTAACATAACACAACGCTAACTCATATACTATAAGGTACTGGCAACTGAATTTTCGGGCGGAGGGTGGGGAGATTTGGAGCTGAAATATGTTCTTTTCGTTTATCTCAAGATAATTAGTATTTATTACAAATAATATCATCGATATAATATTGTGTTATTTTGCTATAAATCAGAGCAAGATATTTTTCCAGGTCTTGTCAGACGGAAATTAAGCAAGCAATTGTCAGGGCCCTGTCCAAGAACGTTGAATTGTTGATATAACTGCATACCGTGCTGCGTATCGCGGTACAAGTAACATATGCACGTGGAATCCAAGTCATAATTAAATTCAGATGATTTGGTATAAAAATGTAATAAAATTAAATAAAGATTAAACGTACAGTAGAAACAATATTTTACAATCATAGGTGATATTTTTCATACCAATTTTAAAAAAGATGAACACGATGTTAAATAAATAAATTAATTAAATAATAATAATAATAATAATAATAATAATAATAATAATAACAACAACAACAACAACAAAAATGTCCAACTTATTCATTTTTAAATTGTGAGTCTATCGCTGACATCTTAAATACTACATATATATAAACAAGTCTATGGAAAACTACTTTTAATCAGATTGTATTATTGTGAAATGTTTGACATGTAAAATAATGGATACAGTATTGGATTAAATTTACAGGATATTGTTATAATTCAGAGAATTTTGTCACCATAGTTTCGTCTCCATTTTATTTTAATTGTAATAGGCGTAATTCGTTGATATCCTGGATACTGTAGATATGTACGGACTGGGTCGTTTACTATTTACTATTTACCTGCCAGAGACTGCCTCACACCACTGCACCTCACCTGTTACATCTCCTAGCAGCAGATTTAGCAGTGCTCTTACCGTTGAAGACGTCATTCTTCTAAATTGTAAACGTTTGCGTGGACGGACGTAGATATGATTAAAATGTATTGAATAAGCGTTAGCTAGATTGCAACTGTGCCAGGTAAATACCTTCCGAGAGTAAAGGCAGGGTCCGATTCAAAATCGGTCGGACATGACTGTAGATTATCCCATTTTGTGGGGTCAGCTTTTCTAATTAACGCTTCTTAATGCGCTTTTCGCCATACAGACAATACTACAACGTTATGCTCTACAAGGTATCGCAGCCTCCACGAAAGACGCTGTATTTAAATCTGTAAGTATATTTACATGTATGGATCCTCAAAAAAGATACGTATATTCTGCTACATGACGAAATCTACTTTTAAAACCATGTATCGCTTAAAATAGAACCAAATTTGTTTTACTAAAGCTAAACTGAATAGTTTGTAATTAAATAGTCTTTAAAGTTGTTGAGATATACGTCAGTAACTTTATGTGCATTAAAACATAACTCGGTCTTTTTTCCTCTGTGTGTGCGTGTGTGCGTGCGTGCGTGTGTGTGTGCTCGGAATCCGGTACACAAATCAGAAACCATTAGTAATTACTAGTCATGTTTGAATTAAGTTTTCTTCCGCTCTTCATCGCTTCATCGAATTAACATGACCGACATATCTTTTATTTATTATTCAGAAAAGTCACATGACAACAGCCTCAAGTTCATTGCAAGATCTCTTGAGCTCTTGATGGCAGGTGTTGTTGTCATTCATTTCCTAAAATAGAGCTGGCACGATGGTGTTATAAATGTCGAAAGTTCCTTAGAGCATAAAATACTACAGAAAGAAAGAAACAAATACGGCTGTTTTATCTGCGGCTCATAAACAGTGAATATGCCATTACTTGTGTGAATTACGGTTTAATTTATTTATTTGAAGAAAAAAATGTTTCCCATCCATGATACAAGTTATATCAACTTATAACAACGCGGTCTGTTCAGATAACATGTTGACGTAATGTTGTCCTTCACCTTCGGAGAAAATGGAACAGCCCGAGGAACCCGCTTAATATTGGTAACCACCTACCTTGCACATATCGAAGCTGGATATCGAACCGGGGACCGAGATTATGTCGAACGTTTTCTTACGTGCGTTATGTCCTATATTTTTTTTATTGTTTGCTTCTATGTGAATATTTATGCATTCTGTGTAATATGGCTGTAAAGATCTATTATAAATATAGTGAAGTTTTTATACCCAGTTTATAATCTAAGTGATGCATGTACAAACATTTGCCAATAATGGATGTTGCTATTAAAATTTGATAAGCGAACAAATGGAAATGAAATGTATTGTTCATATGGCTAAGTCATAACATCGTACTAGAAATTCTGTCTCTATCAATTTTAAAATGGTCTAGTTTAGGTCGGAAGGAATTAAGCAGGTAAACAAGCATACACCGATACAAAACAGAAAACCTTATTCACGTATGGGTAAAATTAGCTACATCCAATTATCCCACATTGTGTTTTTTGTGCTTTTTTTTACCTGGTGCAATAAAAACAGAACTCCTGTATCAGTGTAATGTAACAGATGGTGATTGAACTGTCTTGAATTACGTTTAATACGACGGAGCTAAAACTGGCCTGAAATCTACGATTAAATCCCCTGCTTTTACAACTTAATTGATAATAAATAGTGCAATAAAATAGTTCATTAATTAGTTAATCGAATCAGGATCATATAAAAATTTCGGAAATATTAACAATTAAAGCATAAAACACAGCATACAATCATCTCCACTTTTATAGCACTACGCATAATTAAAAGGGAACGTGACGCCTTCCACAGACGACTTACTTCACAAGTTAACTTCAAAAGATAAATCAATGGAAAGTTTTCGTTTAAAACTTAATTTTCAATGGTATGGAGACAATCTTTATATTTCCATAATAAATATAAAAAGAAATATTTCTTTTTCGTCATAATTATCCACACCCTATTTTGGACAGTTTACAAAAAATGTACAGGGTAGACAAATTTAAGAGGTCAAATCATTGTGAATATTTACCATTACCTGTATGCTTTCGTTCGTTTTCTCATACGCTCACTTCCACTGTCTGGAATAAGAACTCCTGGTACTTGTAGTACAGAATTAATCAGCATATGTAAGCAACTTAAAACTTTTATTGCGCATATATTGAGAAGAGGAATATTGAAAACGGCGACAGTGATCGTGTTATCGCGATCACCGATTCCTTAAAACCAGAATTATTGTTTTCTGGAGAGAAAAAATTGTCTGAGTCTAAAAAGGAAATTTATTAGTTTCAAATCTTTTCCAAAAGGAATTCTTTAACAGAAGGCATGCAGCAAGGAGAAGAAAAACAAATCTGAAACAAGAAAAAAACCAACCCATAGAAGTCGGTTGCAATCCTCCATGAGGGCCTATTTTGATATCTTTCACCAGTATCATGCCATATTGCAGCAGCTGTTGGGGAAACATTTTGCTTAAAATAATATCAAATTTATCTACTGAGTTTTCATTTTGTGGGTATCTCTAAACGAACTGATTCAGACCTAAAAGTCGCGTAAGGCAGCAGGAAGGCTGTACCTCACTGAAAAATAGAGTTGACTGTAAATTCCGCTTTGCTACCAAATAAAATGTATCATTTGGTTCCTACAGGAAAACAGTTTTGGTCTCACAATACATTTGAAAATAGTTTAGCTTTTTGTCATCATCATCTAGAAGACCTGAGTTTTGGGTCCCATGCATATTTATGAACTTATTTGATTAAGCCTACGGAATTTCCATCCGGTATTGAAAACAAAATCAGTAACATACAGATATGAAGATAAAAGTCAGAAGTGTGGTTATTTTGACCAGAATTTGAGATCTTTTTTAATAAAAAAAATTGTTCATACAATGATTCTTGTACAATTGGTGATTGATTCTGTTAAATATTTGTTTTGAAAATACCAACTGTTTTCGTGTCATTAATATTGAAATGATAAAACTGGGTAAGCAGTTTATATGTGCTCTTGTCGCCATACGACGACTTATGGGGTAAAACGACCGTATACACTCATTGCCAAGTCCAATCCAACTGCAGAATACACAGACCCACATAGGTTGTCGCATTATGCACCTGCATGTCTACGTCTACGCATTTTATTTGGAGCAATTGGTAGAACAAACTACATACATCTTGATCTGCTGGCGCATTATGCGATGGTAGATCTTTTGAGAAAAAATCAGCTGAAAAGACTTTTGAAATTAGAATATGCATGTGTATGTGAGAGAAATATACATTCTAGGACAGATTGGAAACATCGGTCTTACATTATGCAACTGGATTTTGGCAGATTTTGAACCCTTCTCCAACTTCTTAAATCAAGGGAAACTTAAAAGAACATTTGCGCAAACGGGAAATAGCGTGTTAAAGTTTGAAATAGTGTATCCTCCTCTAATTATTGTGGATTCTACACAACAGCAATAACAATGACAGCAACAAAAAACTACAAACAAAAATCGCATCAAAAATATATTATTTTCATATTTGAGGAGATATATATCCATCAGAAAACTCCTATAGCAATGAAAAGTGGTGAAAATTCCTGTTGATTCTGTGCTCGTTTTACTTCATATATATTGGCCGAAAAACTATAAAACTAAGAAAAACAAAATTCCAAAATGGCACGGAACTGTTTGCGTATTCCGACGAGAGAGAGAGAGAGAGAGAGAGAGAGAGAGAGAGAGAGAGAGAGAGAGAGAGAGAGAGAGAGAGAGGAAAGTAGTCTTTTTAATAAATCTCTTGGAGTTCAACTGTTCGGATACATGAAGCTTCTTGAAATCCCTATAGGTTCTTTGTATTCCGGTTTTCTTTGCTTCTGTATAGTCTGGGATCACTTCTCCCAAACTGTTGAGTTCTAGAGTATTTTCAAATTCTGCATTTGAAATGGAATTCTCTGTTTGCTAGAGCAACTGCAAACCGCAGTACCACACAAAGGAGGTCCGATTTTCGCTATCTTGGTCTAAGGTGAAATCAAGTCAAGGCATATACTCATGAATAGTAGTGGCTGATGTCTGTACCTAATTTTAATGTAGCTTCAAAACAGTGTCAGTTAAGATCCTGATGCTTCAAGGCAAAGTTTGGTTCAAAGTGGCTAGTACACAATGTCTTGATATCTCGGGTAACTTTAAAGTGAAGTGATTCAGGAGACCCCCCCCCACTGAAGTGAAATGTATCTCACACTTCTTTTATATACTGGAATTTGTCTCCACTGATCGTTGGTACGTTGTATCAACTTCACTATGGGCAGTACTTGACGATGTTTTAAACGGACTACCAGATTTCAAAATGGTACCTCTTAAAGAGCCAGTTTTACCAGATTTCAAAATGGTATCTCTTAAAGAGCCAGTTTTACCCGAGTTCAAAATGGCACATCTTAAAGAGCCAGTTTTACCAGATTTCAAAATGGCACCTCTTAAAGATCCAGTTTTACCAGATTTCAAAATGGCACTTCTTAAAGAGCCAGTTTTACAAGATTTCAAAATGCACCTCTTAAAGAGCCAATTTCACCAGATTTCAAAATGGCACATCTTAAAGAGCCAGTTTTACCAGATTTCAAAATGGCACCACTTAAGGATACAGTTTTACCAGATTTAAAAATGGCACCTCTTAACGAGTCAATTTTACCAGATTTCAAAATGGTACCTCTTAAAAAGCCAGTTTTACCAGATTTCAAAACGGCACCTCTTAAAGAACCAGTTTTACCAGATTTAAAAATGGCACCTCTTAAAGAGCTAGTTGTGCCAGATTTCCAAATGGCACCTCTTAAAGAGCCAATTTCACCAGATTTAAAAATGGCACCTCTTAAAGAGCTAGTTGTGCCAGATTTCCAAATGGCACTTCTTAAAGAGCCAGTTTTACCAGATTTCAAAATGGCACATCTTATAGAGTTAGTTCTTACATATTTCAAAATAATTTGTTCATTTTTGTTTGCGCGTCGGTTCTTGGTCTGTCAGTTGTGACATGGCTGCTTTATAGTTTTTTTTTTTCCTTCTTTTATTTTCTTAATAAAACGTTTCGCTTGACGTGTTATGTGACTGATACCTTGAAGCAGTTGACGTGCTGTCAAAGCAGACCATCAAAACACGTTTGATATTCGCTTCTAACAAATGGGACCGTACTTACTCATTTTGTTTGGCAACTGATAGCATACAGAGCACAAATCAATTCGTCAGAAAGATGGCTTTGAAAGGATGTTATGTTGAAAACTGTATGAACGAAAAGGTGGAGGGATCTTTGTACATTTTTTTCTTCTCATATAGACACTAAAAGTGAAATGTAAATAACAGGACCTCCTTCTTCACACCAGTTGTAAAACAACCTGGCACGAAATCTCAAATCATCGACAGTGCTAGGTATTGTATCGAGCGGCTTCGTCACACGCAAAATTGAGCCAATGTAATCCTAACTGCTTGGTTAACACTTGCGCTTGAAATTTATCTCTTGGACTTTTAAACAATACCACATACTGGATATTGAGACTGATGGTGCGACATGTTTTTTGTTTGTTGTTGTAATAAAGTCTGAGTAATGTAACTAATACTAGTATTACGAATGTGTCATTTTCGTGCTAAACACAGATTAATTTCTTCGGCTTTTTCATACCAGTCATCCAAGATGGCAAGGTATGGCCGACGAACAGTGGTAACGAGAATTCTGATATACCATCAAAGACACAAGATATTTTATACATTTTATACACTTTTAATGTTTTCACAAAATGTAACAATATATACTAAAACATATATTTATATGTTAGTGTACAAGAATTAAAACACGAAACCACGAAAAGATAAATGACTCGGTACATCAATAAGGCACAAATTAAAGTAACTGTAGACGCATATCAACAAGTTAGTGAAGAACATTCTCTATCTATTTGTCTCACATCAAATCTACGTACACGTTATTGTGTTCTTATAGTCTCTGGAATTTGCGGTCTCTAATCTCTCCGGAAATGCCATTTCTTCCACATTGTTTTCAGTCTATACTACCACTACAACTATACACGTGCACTTGTAATATTTCTTACTTGATGTTGGGTTCGTCTTCTTCTGCAACTGTTTCTGAAATTGTTTTTATTTTCATTTTTACTTCTGATTTGTCTTTCGCAGAATCTAACTCAACTTCATTTCCGCGATTAATTACACACAACGCCTTTGGTATTATGCCTCGTCTCTTGTATCCAAGCATCAAAGTCAAGACTTCAGTCACGTACATCTTTCCAATCGTAAATTTGTTGTTGATGTAACCAACAAGCTATACACATTTCTTGGTAAGTATGAAGCGTGGATAAAATTTGACACGGATGTAAACTAATGTCAGACACAGTCAAATCGTCTTTTAGAGGAACGCCTTCTATAAATGAAATGGGATTCTTCTTTAATTTTTTTGACTAATGCGTAAGCCGATTGACACTCGTTGTATCACCACACTATACTTTGTGGTCGACGATCAAACAGTTGTGATATGTGCACGTGACAAATTCAATTTTTCCTGAAACACTCCGTCCAGCAATCAGTACGTCAAACGGATGGCGAAGATACAATGTCTGCCAAATTTGCCGATCTAACTTTTCGTCAGTCACTTTGCGAGCGGAGGAGGATGCAGACATACCAATGGTATTGAGAATTCCGAGATTACTATCAAAGACACAAGACATTTTATACACGTTCAGTGTTTTTAAAAAACGTTACAATATCTACAAAAATATCTGTTTACATTTCAGTGTGCAAGATTTAAAACGCGAAAACACATAAAGCATAGATGACTCCTTACATCAATAAGGCACGAATTTAAACGACTGTAGCTACATATCAACAAGTTAGTGTACACCATTTATTTGTGTCACATTAAATCTACGTACACGCTCCGGTGTTCTAAGAGTCTCCGTAAAATTCTTGGCCTCCTAAAGGTTCCATGGCATTACATAATTTTAAACTGGTATTGGCTTATACGTTCCAGTGGGTGGGGGCATCCTGTCACTTCGTAATTCTCGTTGATCGAATCTTTACAGAGAATTTCCACGTGTATTATAAAATGTCCCTTGTCGTCCACCAATTGAAAATGGCGACTTGGAGCTGCCAAATATTACCTCTTGGGTAATATCGAACGTTTCGTCAATATCTCCCCCCCCCCCCAAAAAAAAAAAAAAGTTCAACATGACTTTGACAAACGATCGTCTTCTTCGTTCTTTTCCACGTGTACCAGAGTGATGCATTCTTGGGTTCAGTATCTTTCTTTGAATGTTTCTGTATCTTCTGGAGTCTGACTCCAAAAAGGATAGCCGATAGATTCTTGTTTTATTTTTATAAATATGTTGAAAATGCTCATGATCATGATATACATACATGTATTTTCCATCTGGGATATCTGATCCTCAAACACGACAGCACCACAAACAACTTGAGGTATACTTTCATGGTATAACGAAGAGTCAACACGAATTAAAGTTTTTAAATTCAGAAATGTAGTTTCAATATTTCTAACAACGAATCTCACAACTCTGTGATGAAACCTGCTGCTTTATCTGGTGGTACTTCAGACTATAAATTTCACTGTGTATGTGTCCGCGGCAGTTCTGAAGTTTCGGAAAATAACTTTTGAGTCTCTCGAATGTGAAAAGAATCTTCGGCAGTTACTGGACAACTTTCATTTTTGTGGATCTTGTTCAGGTTCACGATTGTAATCTTCAAAACCGCTGACATCTACTTGCAATAACACTGCACTTAGCGAATGAAATGGTACCGAATAACGTCGTCAAAGCTTGGATTCTTCTGGTTGCCTCTCATCAAGATCAGGTTGGTTCACCATGATTCAAACATGTGATTTAACAGTTTTACGCACTCTGAACTTATATAGAACGAGTTTCTATAGAACGAGTTTCTCACCCTCAGAGAATACATTCATTCAGCTTTCAAAATGTGAAGAACAAGTAAGAGTGAATACAGATTGCGTTACCGTCAAAGATTTACACAAACTCATTCTTGGTTGGAAAAAAAACAACACAAACTCCAATATTTATGTGCATATAGTTTCGCATTTATTGTATGCTTCTTCAGGTACAACATGTTTTGAAAGAAATGGATGACGTTTTTATATTTGAAAATAATAATTACGTCATTGACACAGTTTTACAAACATCCATTATTCTGTAAAGTGATCAATTATTTCATTTCAGCTACTCAAGAAATGCTTCTGCATTAGGTATATGATGAAGAAATTGTGTTGGTCTCTTTTGTGGAAAGAGATGTAGTAAGAGATTCAGGTATAATTAACAATAATGGATCATATTTGAATTTATGCTGAGACAGAATCATTCGAAATTATATATCAGGTAAGACTCTGGACTACTGCACTCAACATAAATGTCAGGATACTTGCTATGTCTGCCATGATAAAACATTCAGCTTCAGAATGTTCACAACATCAAAAGGAAAAGGAAAGACAGTAGAAAAGACAGACGAATATACGGACACCCACTATCATTGTCAAGAAAAGGGACATTGGTCTTCAGAGTGTCTCAAGGAACAAAGAGAACAAGTAGGAGGAACATTCAGAAAGAGATGAAGAAAAATACCCATCAAGAAAAATCAATAAGGCAGGATCAATAGAAGAAGACATCGAAGGAGAATAAGAGGAATACATATTAGTAAAGAAATTCGAAATATAGAATAGACAGTAAAAAAAGAAAGCAAAATAAACTAGACTTTTATGGTGTGTTATGAAATTTCATTGTGATTGTTATTCAAAGAGTACATATCAAAGAAGCCGACGTTTGAGAAGAAGACCAGTGAGACGAAGCTTGAGAAAACGAACACCAGTGAAGCGATAACGCTTGTGTTAACCCTCTCTAGTTATGTGGAGAGGTAAGGGTGTTTGAAGCGGTTCTCGGGTTAACGAAACCCAACGGCCTTTTCATGGTCATCGATATATCTAGGAGAGAGAGATACTAATCGTTTGCCAGAGAATTTTTGTCATCTATATATTTGTATGCGTGTGTTTTGTATATGTCTATATTGTTTACAACTAGAACTAACCCCTCAACCCCCCTCTCTTCTGTGTGATAGTGAGGTATATTTGTATGCGTGAGGGTATGTAAGTGCGTCTAAAAACACTTCCTACCCTTGTGTGATAGTATGTTTGTATGTATGGAAGTATAATGTGTGTATAAACACTCCTACACTTTTAATTGGATTGTATCATGTGTATTTAGATATTAATCAAAAAGCGGTTGCTTCATAGAAAATATGGTGTGTTGGATTTTATGTTACAACATTTTTACATTACCATTCCTTTTTGACCCTTAAACTGTCGACCCTTTGTCCCTATAAACTTTTCACCATAACACCAGTGCATGAATCTTGGTATAGTTGGCATCCGTTAGTCTCGAGAAACGATGCAAGTGCGCCCATGAGAGATATCCCGGTTGGTGGTTGCTCAGCGTCTTCTGTGGCTATGTAGCCCAACACAAGAGTGGCAGTCCTTGCTGCACTTGCCACACTTGAAGGTTGATTCTGGTGTGGGTTGGAGCTGCCTCTTCTTCCTCTGCGACCGCTTTTCATCAGCTAGCAAGCGTAGGTTGTCCTCTCCGACTTTCCGACCAGTCATCAGAGCATGTCGCTAGCTGCACCTGTCTAGAGCAAGCTCTTCCCAGGTGTTGACATCGATGTCAGGGGCTTTTATGTCGCGCTTGCAGACATCATTGAAACGGAGATGTGGCCTTGATATAACAGTTTGTATACAGGGTACACAATAACCTGAACCAAACCGAAAAATTTAAACCGAGAATGTAGAACTGATGTGCACGTATGTACAAAATTAGCCTCCTGAGCACTCTCCCAGGGGTTAGGTTCTATAAAAAGAACACTCCAAACTGTTTCTTTGGACCTAAGTAGAAAGTATGGATGAAATACATTGCATGTATATGCTTTTATCAGTGTGGCGCCGACGCCGACACCGATACTTCTGCCACCGCCGCTGACGTTGGTGGTATTACAATAGATCAACTCTCATCTACTTCGTAGAGGTGAGCTAAAATTGTAAAGATTCAAGTACTCTTAATCCTCCATTTAAAAAAAAAATTAAACCAAAAATTACATTCCCGGTAAAATTTTAATAACATGTTTGCTATTCCTTGGATATTATTTCCAATGTCTTTACTGTACAAAGTGTGTAGTAAACACAAATTGCCATAAAAAGCATCCAACTGAGGTAAAGGTGACTTGAACCTTGTCCTCGGTATGAAACAGACATAATTATCTGGGGGAAAGGTCATACAATAAACACAACTTTGAAAAAATTACGTCAGATACCTATAATACAGGTCTTAGACATCGTAAAATCTGTCCTAACTGCCAATTTATCTTTTCAAAATGATGGAGAAAATAAATTATCATGTATGCTGGATCTCCTTTACGGTGAGATTTTGCAAAATTAAAGAACTAATAGGTTATTTGTAATATTTTCACTAATATGTTATTTTTAACATTTTCCAAGACAAAATTTTCAGACATTGACTTCTAAGAGTGTCGGATTATTTCAGTTAAAATAACGCCCTTGAATCAAAGATATCAAACATCAAGACGTTGTTATCTCACTGAAAATAGTCCACTCATCTTATTTTTGTAACTTACTCGCAGTGAAAGGTAAAGATATTTCTAAGAACTTGGAGCAGATCTTGTAAGAGTGGTCGTGACGTCAGAGTTAGCTCAGCGCCATTACACAGCGGATCTGGCGTATCTATGGAGATCCATTTCAAAATGATACTGTCAGTATTCTGCCTTCACAGTACGTTCCAAGTTTGCTTTGGAGATAAAACGTTTTTCTAATTGAACGATAACGGAACAAAGAGGTTTAAGCAAAAATGTCTTGTTCAATATAGATATTATGTAATATCTGTATGGCGCAACCACGTGATCACCAAAGCAAAGAGTATACTTTCGTTCGCTTTTTTACCTTGGAGTTTACAGAAAGATAAAATATAAATAAAAAGTACAGTTCAATTTACATGTACATGTACTTCACATATTTTTTTATGGTTTAAAAAGGAGAAAACTACAGATAAATGCAAGACTTTGATAGAGATCTCAAAATCATGACTTTGGAAGCATACTGCATGTAGAAAGCATTTAAATTATGAAAATATCTCTTGCGTCACGTACAAGTCACAATACTTCGTCAATCAGGGGCCTGCATTTCTCTGAAATAGACACGCACATACACTATATACATATCACACGCATGTGTTCTCGACGGTTAGGATCGTTGGATTATTCATGGAAAAAGAACATTTAAACAAAACCGCTAGATCCTACCTAATCGGCTATTTAGTGTATGAAGTCAGATTATCTATTTATGCCGGTCCTTGGCGCTACTACACACTAATTCATGTTCAAGGCTAATTCCTACTGACGCAATTAACTTAAACTCATCAAAGTAGAAGCAAGAATATAAAGAGAAAGTTTAAAATATATGTGTACATGTACATGTTAGCATATGTATGTGTGTTACTAGTCGTAGGCTTTTGCATGATATTTTTTAAAATCTTGCAATCACACACTTCTTATTTTGTGTTTTGTAACCTGAAAACTATGTCTGAATTTCACCTGCAAAGTATAAAGATTAGGACTTGTCCACTTTAAATATGCACCAGGTATCTTTTATTCCCAGAATTTATGAGCAAGTAACTCAAGCACAAAACTTCAAACTTTTGTATAATACTTAATTACAGTTCAGTTGATACAGAAAGGAACGAAAGACAAGGAGATCCTAGAAGCTTTATAGATTTCAGTTTATCCATTTTAAGTTTACTAGATATTCATATTTCCGTATTTTGAGCCTGAGCATGAGTTGCGAACGTATTACAATCTTGGAAACCATCTTATGTATAGTTTTATTACATATATATTTTAATGCATTGTGGGTTAATAAAAGAGACAAAATAATTTGTAAAATATAAAAAGGTCTCATTTGTAAGTAATGCTAGCTAAAAATATTACTTCACACTTAGAAACAAGTTAAAATGGTCAGTTAACACAGAATTTATAGGGACAGTTGACGTTTGTTACAAATTTGAAGTGAAACTGACTTCACGAGGTCAATTATTGTCTTTTATTTTTATTTTGGACCATTTTGTTGTAACAGTCTAGAAGTAATTTGTGGATATATAATACAATATTGTACACAGTAAAAACTAGTATTCCTGTGCTTTGAGTACAGTTTCAAGCTTATTTCTTCTATTAAACCGACATCACTTTGAGACGATGTTTTACATTAGCGGTAATGTAAAACAACAACAACGAACAAAACCCTTTTGTAAAAGTTTGTATAAGATCAAACCAGTAATGGATACAGAAACCGAACATTATTTGTATTATCGTTTGCACAAACTCTCAAAAAATATCATTTGTTATTTCTTACAGAAATCAATACCATAGAAACAGTTTTGCAAAAGTAAACATGCGTAAAAGACCAAATAATGGCTGCAATTAACAAAAAGATCTATACATTATTGTTCGTCACAGACACGATGGGTCTCTCTCTCTCGTAAAACCATTTACCATTTACGTACAACGCGTAGAAAAAATGTAGAAAAATAGTTAATATTTCTACATGCAACTGTATTCCTGACAAAAATGGTCACTTATAATACTTGCATGCATTGAGAGGTAATAAAACTAATGATTAGTATTCTATTTTGAAACAAATTTATTAAACTAAAGATATGTATATTTTCATATTACACTATTTTGAAAGAGAAAGTTCTCTTCCAACATAGCTGACGTTATACTTACAAATTGTATAGATATATATTCCTGTCTGTTTTAGTCACTGTTTTAACTACATTTTGTGATATTCATTGATCTCAGTCACTGTTTTAACTACATTCTGTGATATTCGTGCGATCTCAATCACTGTTTTAACTACATTCTGTGATATTCGTGCGATCTCAATCACTGTTTTAACTACATTCTGTGATATTCGTGTGATCTCAATAACTGTTTTAACTACATTTTGTAATAGTCATGTGATCTCAATCACCGTTTTAATCGTATTTTGTGATATTCATGTGATCTCAGTCACTGTTTTAGCTACATTTTGTGATATTCATATCATCTCAATTACTGTTTTAATCGCATTATGTGATTTAATCGCATTGTGTGATATTTATGTGGTCTCAATCAATGTTTTGATCGCATTATGTGATATTAATATTCTCATTTATGCGTTATTTACAGTGGATTATAAATTTGCTATAACCGACTGTAAACAACAATTCATTTGAACAATCTATTACTTGACAATCAAAATTTATCTTGACCCATTTATATTACTAAATGTAACCTGGAGAAAATTACGTTCTTATCTAAAATTACCAGCAGAAAAGTACATACTGTTATATATATTAATTCGTGTTGTTTTTGTCCGTCATAGAGGCTTATGGATAGCGTTTTTGCATATCTGACATTTGTCATGATTGTTAGTGGTAAACAAGATGCTTACTAAAAATTGAGTTCAAGGCCTAACCTTGCTTATGGGTTAGTGTGATTTTCCATTTATGTTCCAGAATATACTAGTATGTAGTTGGTCACGTAAAATATGTATACATAGGGATCTGGTAAAGAAATTATTCATTCTTGTTTGAAGATAAGTCTGTGGAATCATTTACAGCTGTGTCCGATATAATTTGAGGGTAATTATTTATTTAACTTATTGATTGGAATTACGTATTGCTCATTAATATTTTGGAAAAACGCATTACTTTGGTATTAATTTGGACACATTCAAGACTATTGGTACATTATGACATTAAAGACTAGTGATACATCAGGACATTAAAAAATTTGGGAATTCATTTGGATCATTTAAAACTTTTGGACTTGTGATAGGACATTCAGGATTATTTGGGATTTAATTCACAATAATGTAAGTGTCTCTTTAATTTTCACTTTGAAACAGATTATTTGTTAATTTTGCTAAACTTTCTTTCGCTTCTTTCTGCTATATGGTTTAAACAAAGTGTTGTAGCAATACAAATTAAGAATGAGCTATATAATGACGATTGAGATATAGAAGCGTACACAGCTTTAAACTGAGAAGATCGAAATCACATGACACATTTTGTGAAACAGGAAACAAAGAACATGAACTGACTAGTCTTCATCATCTACGTTACGTTTGATTGGTTCCAGTTGCGCATGGCTTTTGTGCCTGACTCGTCTCTGTACCAAATGACCCTGACCTCTTTTCGGTAATGAAGGATGGGACATAATTGACAAAAGATGCAATTAGTTTTGCACGTCTATTGGCATCATTATTGGGTAAAAGATTTTGTTACTAATAATGAACCATATTGGGAGTGGACATAATAAAAGAGACTGAACTATTTAATTTGTAAACTCTGAGCACAAACACAAACGAGAGAGAGAAAGATATAAATAAAAGCCTTTTCCTGGCATTAGAGTAATTGTTTAGTATGAATTTATGACCTAGCATGTAATTATTTACTATGAATTTATTGCCTAGCATTAATGTAATTATTTATTATAATTTATTTGCCTAGCATTAATGTAATTATTTATTATGAATTTCTTGCCTTGCATTAATGTAATTATTTACTATGAATTTATTGCATTAATGTAATTATTTAGTATGAATGTATTGCCTTGCATTAATGTAATTATTTAGTATAATGTATTTGCCTAGCATTAATGTAATTATTTAGTATGAATGTATTGCCTTGCATTAATGTAATTATTTACTATGAATTTATTGCCTTGCATTAATGTAATTTTTAGTGTGATATTTATGAGACAAGATTAATACTTTTCTAAGCGTTTGCGAGTCTTTCAGGGAAAATTATCGAAAGTATTCAACAAGTTTCACAAAATTTTTTGACAAAAGGGAGGTACACGTATAATTTTATTTATATTTTTGAAGACATATGTGGATGTCTATGCATAACACTTCACTTAAATCTGATGAATTCGAATCAATATAAAAAATATAGCTGGTTTGTCTTTATCAATGATACACTTTGTTTATTTTCCAGAGAACTTGCATCCATGACTGCAGGTACGTATGTATGTATGTATGTATGTATGTATGTATGTATGTATGTATGTATGTATGTATGTGTGTATGTATATATGTATGTATGTATGTATGTATGTATGTATGTATGTATGTATGTATGTATGTATGTATGTATGTATGCATGCATGAATGTATGTATGTATGTATGTATGTATGTATGTATGTATGTATGTATGTATGTATGTATGTATGTATATGTATGTATGACTGACTGACTGACTGACTGACTTTATTTCCTCTTAAAAAGGAGATTACATCAGATTAAACAAATTCATGATAATACAAGATCATAAAATAGAACAGAAAATTGACAAAAATACAATAGTAATACTGTGTCAGCTACCGTATTGACAAAACGAAATATCTCAATACCTGCAATTATGCAAATCTGCAGTCATTTGGCGGAGCAAGGCACTAATCTTTTAACAGTTGCTTGATGATGATAATATTTCGAAAAGTTAATACGTCTATAGTGTTATGTGCTTAACATTAAGTTCGAGATAGTAACGAAAATGAAATGAAAAACTTATAACCGTGTAATTCTATATGTAGTTTTTTTTTCTTCATATGACGCACGTATTTATGCATATAGATACTTGTTTGCGCGTATGCGTGCGTGCATGCATTTATCTATGACTGACTGTCTAAATGACTTAGTTACCTCTTCAACAAAGAGTATATCAGGTTGCTAAGATACATATTATACATATCATAAGATTATGAGACACATCATAGACGAGAACGCAAGCATAATATATACATCGTCAACTAATGCATTTACAAAATGAGATATATAAATACAGAAAACCATATAGAAATCTCTTGGAAATAAACATAAACAAATACATAAATAAATACATAAACACACACACAAACAGCTGTCATACAACAAAATTTGCGGATTTGACAAGAAGACTTTGGCCTTTAATTGTTTATTTTTAATGTTAATTTACTACTTACTGTTTATATCATGTTAGTTGATAGTAGGGCACACATTTTATTGTAGAATGAAGCTATGCTGTTTGCGGTCACCAACATGAGCCTATCTGATACATCATCGTCAATAGACGACATGCAGTCAACCCTGCTTCCAAGAAGTGTCTCCAACAATATATCGTCTTCTTGATTGAATAAGTTAACCCCGTCTCTCACTTCTAAAGAGTCAATCACTCTCTCAAAGAAAACGTTTCGTTCCTCAAGCAGCATTTCGCAGCCTAAAATAAGATGTTTCGCTCTGTCGTCAGTCTCTTTTCCACAGAGTTTGCATACCATAACTTTACCAACAGGCATGATATATAGTTTCATTACTTCAGAGAGAGGCCATAACATGGATGGAAATTTACGCCCAAGAAACCATATATTACTTGGTTTTTAAGTCCAAATGAATATTTCTGAAGTGAATTAAGTCACCCCTTAGTTCCATATTTGCTCTCCATGTAGTTTCTTCATGGTTTTGAATAATATCAATAATATGTCGATTCCAGACGAGTTTTTCTTCAGTTTGTACTCTTGCTGCATAGTCTAAAAGAACACTTCCCATACCATATTTCTTAGTTATTCTGTCAATATCAGGTATAAATCCCGTCTGTTTTAGCGGGTTGTTCAGATACTGACATAGGCGCATAATGAAAATCTTTTTTCCAGATAAAAGTCCAATCGTCTTTACACAATCGGTTGAAAAAGAGCAATTTCATCCTATCTATGTATGCTTCCATTGACCAGAGTCCTAAGGTACTACTCGTTGCCTCCGTAGGTGAATATTTATCGAAAGCTTGCATACGTCGCGCTGCATATCTCTGGCATAACTCAAGTTCTTCTATATTCGAGTTTGCGATACCTGACCATAGTTCACATCCATATAGGACCGAGGGTATACTAATTCTTTTCCAAATCTTCAGACTTGTTAGAGGGTTCATTCCTCCATCTCTGATACCAATAAAATATAAAGAGTTTAACAAGTGTTTGCCTTTATCACATGCTTCTTTTATCGCGTCGTTTGGTTTTAAGTTGTATTTTAGAGGTATGCCGGCATACTTCTTACTTTTGACTGCCGGAATTGGAGATTTGTCGAGCATAAAAGAAGGTATACCAGTCGTTCTTTTGTTAGTAAACAAGATGGTGCAACTTTTATCTGCATTATATTTTAATCTCCACCTTTTCCCATAGTCGGAAATTGTATCAAGCAGCTGTTGCATTGAATGATGCGAGTTAGACATTACAGTTGTGTCATCTGCTAATAAGACACAAGGTAGGTGGAGGTCGATAAGATTTAGACCTCGCAAAGTGTAATCTAATTCCGTGATCAAATCATCTATCATTACAAGAAAGAACCAGGCAGACAAGATACGGCCCTGTCCTACACCCTGCCTAATATCGAAGCGTTTGGACAGCTTGCCCGCATATAAAACAGAGCTTGTTACTCTCTCAAACGAATCTTTCATGATGCGCCAGGTCTTCCCTTTGATGCCAAGTCTGTACAACTTGTAGAATAACCCGTTATACCAAACTGTGTTGAAGGCTTTAGCATTATCAAGAAATGTAGCATAGACAGGAGCATTTTTGTCCAAATAGTAGCATATAGATTCTTTGATACAGAACGCTGCAGTGATACTACCGCAATTATTTCTAAAACCCTGTTGCAATGGATTTGGAAAAGAAATCTGCTTAGAAAATATAAGTAGTCTACTATATATAATTTGTTCTAGAACTTTCTGAAGCACTGGAATTATAGTTATATCGCGGTAATTATTCATATCTAATTTGTTCTTTCCTCCTCCTTTGAATATTGGTATAACCAAACCTTGTTTAAAGTGGCACGGGTACTTCTCGGCCTCGTACACTTTTGTGAATATAATTTCAAGTAATTGTACACTGCTTGGAGGGTCCGCAAACAGTAAATGCTCAGCAACAATACCGTCGTGGCCACATGCCTTATCTTTATTGAGAGAGCTAATTGCACTACTGATTTCGTCTCTAGTGGGAATTTTATCAACAACTTCATCAAAGTGTGAATAGGTTTCTTTAGTTTGTTTTCTCACCTCTGCTAAGACCATCTGGTAATGATTTTCATCGTACAGATAAGTATTGTCAGGCAGTGATAAACTGGAAAAATGGTTTGTCCATAACTCTCTAATAGAGTCGTGATCGCGTACAGTTTTTCCGTTTGATTCGATTTCGTGAATGTAATCGCATTTATTTCTTTTATTCCGTATAAACTTATAAAAAGTAGAAATATGGATCTCTGCAGCCTTTTCAAGCTCACTAAATTGTTCTCTATCGTATATTTCTTTAGCTTTCAATAATTCTTTTGCAAACAATTTCTTCCCTTTCTTATAGTTCGCATATGATATATATTTCCAGCCTCTTGGCCTACCATTAGAAATCCATACCCTGCGTTTCAGCTGCATTTCCGTGTGAAACTTTTTTACGTTTAATAGTTTCCAATAGGGGTTAGCGTATGGGCAAAACCTCTTTATGGGGAGAAACCTAGAAGCTGCTTCATGTAAAATCTTTACGGTGTCTTGAATAATAATTTCAATATCGACATTCGTCGCTAGTTCTGCTTTATGCATTTGCGCTAACAATTCATTGCGTGTTGCTTCCTTATATCTATTTATTTGTTCTGCTGAGGCTTTCTTCCAATTTATGGAATGAATGATATGCTCGTCAGCCATTGTTGCATTATGTACTAAAGGTGTGACCAACTCTATTTTTACAGGAAGATGATCTGAAATGTTCAAAGGATGATCATCTATTATTTCTGCCTTAACCACTAAATCGAATTTACTTTTTTGCAATAGTATATGGTCTATCAAAGATTTTGATTTACCATCGGTTGAGAAAAAAGTGAAATCTGGCCCTTCACAAATGGATTGACTATTAACAGATATTAAATGTCTATCGCTCAGAAACTTTTCCAGAATAGTGCCTCTAGCGTTTGATGTTAGACAATTTGCTTTGGAGCTAAACAGTGAACTTAGCTGACCATTGAAGTCTCCGGCAAGTACGGGAATGCCTTCTTTGCAGAAAATATCAAACTGATATTATGTATGTATGTATGTATGTATGTATGTATGTATGTATGTATGTATGTATGTATGTATGTATGTATGTATGTATGCATGTATGTATGTATGCATGAATGTATGTATGTATGTATGTATGTATGTATGTATGTATGTATGTATGTATGTATGTATGCATGAATGTATGTATGCATGTATTATATATGTATGTATGTATGTATGTATGTATGTATGTATGTATGTATGTATGCATGTATGTATGTATGCATGAATGTATGTATGTATGTATGTATGTATGTATGCATGAATGTATGTATGCATGTATTATATATGTATGTATGTATGTATGTATGTATGTATGTATGTATGTATGTATGTATGTATGTATGTATGTATGTATGTATGTATGTATGCATGAATGTATGTATGTATGTATTATATATGTATGTATGTATGCATTGTATGTATGTATGTATGTATTGTATGTATCTATGTATGTATTGTATGTATGTATGTATTGTATGTATGTATTGTATGTATGTATGTATGTATGTATGTATTGTATGTATGTATGTATGTATGTATGTATGTATGTATGTATGAATGTATGTATGTATGTATGCATGAATGTATGTATGTATGTATTATATATGTATGTATTGTATGTATGTATGTATGTATGCATGTATGTATGTATGTATGTATGTATGTATGTACGTATGTATTGTATGTATGTATGTATGTATGAATGTATGTATGTATGTATGTGTGTATGTATGTGTGTATGTATGTATGTATGTATGTATTGTATGTATGTATGTATTATGTATGTATGTATGTATGTATGTATGTATGTATGTATGTATGTATGCATATATGTATCAGTGTAACAACACAGCAGAAAACGTTTGGAAATACAGCAATGAGTCAAAATTATACGCTAAAAATGGTGATAGTGAAAAGTTGCAGAAAGTTGTAAGATAAACCCTTTCAAATGAAAGTGAAATAAGTGCTTAAATATTAAAACAAAATGAAGTACATCATGAATACATTTTTAACCAAGAGTCCATCGAAGGGACTAACGCTCTACTGACCGAAACGATTTCTAAGAATCTAAAAAGATTCAGTTTCTTCAGTACTTGTTTTCTTCAAAACGGCTGGGTATTTGAAGCCACTTTAGAATAACAAATTTTTTATAAAGAAAATATTTTCTAATATGTTTGCGTTAGCGCGATTACGAGCTAAATGCTGAACACAATTATTTGTTATGACCTAGAAATTGTGTGTAACTATCTTCGAAACAAGATCATTGAACTCGTTTCAAATATTGTCAAGATATACCCAAATGCTATGTTGGGTCAAATAAGGGCATCATTCAATGTACTCTTGACGTATATCGCCAAAACAAACTGCGTCCCTATACGGACTCGGCGACGTAGAATAGGCTTGACTAGTTCTCCCGCATGTCGTAAAGAGCGTGAAAGTGCGCGGGTTGAAACCTATTACTGAATCAGCTATCAAGGTTCTGACTGTCAAACAATTCAATACAAAGTCTGGACAAAATTCAACTGTATACATATACACTATCACTATGTTCAAAATCTCAGTAAAGTTCATTAGGAGTAGCAATGACAAGAATTTAAAGATGATCGCCATGACAGCAATTTTCAATGTCTGATTGGTATAATTCATGATTTCGTGACCATCTAGATATCGCAAGGAGACATTTAGTACAAACCCCATATCGATATGACGATCGCTTAACATAAGCATTTTTGTAGGGAAAACCTCATGATAATGCGACTATCCCTTCCGGATTTTCAATATGGCGGTATTGGTAAAGGTTACATCGGCACTATGTTCATTGAGATCAACCTGATGTCTTGTGAAGATTCTTAACCAAAAAAATTAAAACGTCATAATGGTATTACCAACCATTCCTGAGGAGTTGGGTAAAACGATTTTCAATATGGCAGCCGCGGCGACTATACTAGAGAGGCACGACTGTCATTCAGAACCAACGATGCTTCAATCTATGATTATTTTATAACTTGCCTCCAAGTAGTTTATGAATAGTAGAGAAAACAATCTTGTATTACGAGCTGGACGATAGACGGGAGAAGGTTGGACAACGGGTGAGATAAGGTCTTTTGTCTTTACCAAGGAGAGGTAAAAGAAGTCATTTATGAAAGACACGAATCAAAAAGGGTCAAATCCGTAAATTGGTCAATACTTCATATATACTTTTAATCTTTATGAAATCCAAGATTTTCTCCAGAGGCTCATCATTATAACTCTTCTTCATGTATTTTATATCAAACAAAACAAAAATGAAATATCTGTCTCACTAAATGGATGCGTTCTGATGTGAGTGAACATTGGCAAGGAATACATTCTGGTCGATGTTAACCCTTCAGGAAAAGCGTGGGACAAGTTTGTGTTCAATGTGCTGACAACACACTAGAAGCTCATTTCTCCGACTTTGCAGTATGCCACGCTTCAAAAGTGGATGTTCAGGTCTCGAAGCTTCCTTATAGTGTTTGATCAGCATATTTCCTCAAGCAGATAAAACGTACCCAATAAAGTGGCTACATGGAACCTTCAATCCCGAAACGCATGACAGAGAGACAACTTTTGATGCGTTATCTACTCTTCCATTATCCTGAGTACCAACATGAAAAAGAAGCAATCAGTAAAGGAGGCATTTCCACTTTTCAGATGACGTCAGTCTTGCTTATTTTTAGATTAAGATACAACAACTAAAATGTTGAGCAATTAACTCAGTAAATCTAACCCGCCTTTCCAGCATCGTACACATACCCCATGATGGAAACGCCCTGTATTGCGTTCCATTGCAACACAATGTGGGCAATAACAACAGTACTCTAGGACAGCAATTTGCTGACATACCCATCATCGAATGACAACCATAACATCTATACAATTCAAAAGAAATCCATTTAAAACTTTGGGACTAGAAGCCGAAAAGAGCAATCACACTGAAAAAAGAACATTATTTATTGAAATGTGAAGCTTGAAACGATGAACATAACATTTTCCAAATTTCTCTACAATCAAATGAAATCTATGAGAATATTTGTATGCACAGGGGGCGGCCAGTTATCTGCAATGCCAAATGGGCAAAATCTGCACACAAAAAAGTGCGAGAGCAACATGATGTAACACATTTTAAGATCTGCTGGTTGTGACCATCAGATCAATTAAGTTTCATGGCAGTCCATTCAAACCACTGGACTAGCTGCGTTCGCAAGTCTGTGTGACGGAACAAAAGGACCCGAGGTTACTTCTGTGTCCTCGCCATTACAGAGGCTGGGCATTACAATTTTAGGATTATTCTAAAGGTCTTAGCTTTACTAGAACATATTATTGCAAAGATGAAATGTCAAGGGAACGTAACTTTCTAGAAGTTGGAGTAGCTCTGTCTCCATATTTTAGTAGGTTATCTGTAACTTCTGGCCCTCTAAATATTCCCAGCCCAAAGCTATATATCCAGAGTCAGTCCCTTCTACATCTCCCCTACTCCAATCTCCATTTCCAGCGGATGGACCGACATTTTGAAGTTATTATGCACATTTACAGAATGAACTGTTTTTGGCGGGAAATTGCGAGAGATTTGAAGGGGATCTGGCATCGGAATGACAGCATTACGTTTGACAGTTATTTACAACTGGATCAGACACATTCTTGGAAATTAATGATAAGATCTGATGCTGAGATTGTTACTCATTTCATTTTGCATGCCTAGTCAGGATACAACGTTGATGTTCACGTTGGTTCAGCTATAACCAGGAAACCTCGAAAAAGTACTTACGCCCTCGTTGGAGAATATGGTGATGCGGAAACACAAAATATCAGTATAGTTTTCCTACTTCCAGGAGGGCCGCTTCCGTGGATGCGAGAGGTCGCGGGTTCGAACCCCGGCCGGGTCATACCAAAGACTTTATAAAAACATTACTCACAGCTCCCTCGCTAGGCGATCATCATTAAGAGGTTAGCGCTAGGACTGGTTGGCCTGGTGTCAGAATAATGTGATTGGGTGGGACATCATGCTCTAATGCTAGATATCACCATAATCTGCCGTACAGATTAAAAGCTACGTTAAAAATCAGAATCACACACACACGCACACACACACACACCTCTACTTCTGGGAAATGATGGTACACTTCCGACTCTTTCTTGCATAAAACGTTGATAAGTGTATTATAAGTCTATATGTCATTAGAGGCGAGCAAGAAGGCAATTGTAATTAGTCGGGATGTAATTAGGGCCGAAACAAAAGGTAATATTTCAGTGAGAATAGTATTCCGTAATCTTGAACCCGCTATAGGGATTTATCAAAATAGGCAGAGCGAGTTCATGGAATAAATAAGATATTGGTTTGAAAATTAACCAATATTTTATTCCCGTATGGTCTACAGCGCTTATCGTTACGGATAACTGCCATCTCACCTATTTCTCCGTGGGTTCGAGTCTCAGGTTCGGCCAGTGTGGGTATGTGAGAACATTTGCAAGTATCTTCTTGTGGGTCAGTGGTTCTTTCCTGGGTTTTCCCGGGTTCTTCCTCCACCATTTATACTGGCCGCCATGTACATCCTATCTTGTAGTGAAAATGGTGTTAAGCACCACCACCACCACGTATTAGCGGTTTGGTCATACGACAAACCTTTTCCATTTTTGTTGAAATCCAACGCGTATGCAAAATAGTGACCAGTTTAATTTAGATAATTTTGAAAGAGCTGGAATAAGAATTATTCCGTCAGCACATTTTTTCGCAAGTGAGTAATCACATCAGTATGAGCAATATTGTTATTGCCCCTAATTGCACGTCTATAATCTATGACTGGTGTGATATAGGTATTGAAATATTGTTTTAAGAATATTTTCAGAAAAGTGACTAAAATGATTTATGAGGAGTGCAACCCGTTTCCTTAGTAACATACAACCTTTATGGATTGAGATGAATTTTATTTACACTTGTGAACAGATAGAACATATGACTTAAAATGATAATTTATAAAAGGATAGAGAATTGTCCACACGGTGGATGGTTGTGTCATCAGCAAATATATTGGAAATAGAGTATTATAATCAAGAAAATATACTGCGTCAATAAATATTATAAGAAAAGAACAGGCTCTAAACTGAAGCCTTGTGGGACACCATATTTTACAAGTTCTAATGATGACGAGTGGTTTCCAATACTGACACTTAATCCCTGCTTGTTAGATAAGGCTTGCATTAAAAATGTAAGAGCTGAAAATTTAGAAGCTGCAGAGTTCTTCATAAGAATTTCATGATCAATAATCTCGAAGGCCTTTTGAAATCTATAAGTTTACCTGCATTAATTGCAGAGATTCGTTCGTCTATTAGTTCACTCAAGATAATCTGACAAGAGTGACTATGTCTAAACCCCAATACAGAGTGACAAGGACTGAACATAAGTGTTTTTCGGTTATTTTGTACTGACAGAAAGGAGAAAAACGGATCTTTAACTTATTGGATCAATACTTGGTCAGCCTGTATGTATAAGAAATGATTTGGCTTGCTTCAAGGCATCAGGTAATACACCGGTTTCTAAACAATTATGGAAGAGATCAGCGAGAGAAGGAGTTTAAATGCGCAGAAATCTTTAATAGTTTGGCACTAACCCCATCTGGGTAGATAGATTTATTTGTGTTAAGACCGATAGGAATGTTAAAAACTTAGTGAGCAGATTATCTAGGCACAGCAAATTCATTATCAGAAAGTATTCGTTCTGCTATAAATTCAGAGAGGGAGGAAAGGTCACGTGGAGAGGGAATAACTTTTTAATTCTGGCGATGAATGACATATACGAATCATTTATTCCTTTAATTGCTAATTTTGTCTTCGGTATCTTTTTCCCAAAGAGATCCTCATACGTTTGATTTATAAAAATACTTACCACAAATTGTACATGAGACCTTTACGTGTGCTTTCAACACTTCTTCTTATTGCTAGACTCAGCGTTACCACCAAATGCAAAATTGTCTAGCCCTACCAAAACCCAAGAAGACTGGTAGTCTTCCGCTTTTGGGTCCCGCACCACAGATTTAAAAAAAAATGTATGTAAAGTTCATTGTTATTTGATGGAATTTCATCGATTAGAAATGAAAGCTTACCAGTTAGTCTTGGTTTTTGGTTTTTTCATTCTCTAAAAGTTCATCGTTAGTTGATTGAATGTCATCGATTAAATGAAAACTTAACAGTTACTCTTGGTTTTTGGTTTTCTCAGTCTCTAAGTTCGTCGTTGACGGCTATAATCAGATGATGGAATGTTGAATATTATAAATATTAGAACTGGAACAGTTTGTGATATATGTTTCCTGTTCATTGTCATTCGAGTGCTGTAACAGTTGTTGCATTTCATTTGTTTTTGAAACAAAAGACATTTGATCGTGTAGGGGTTTGATTAACATTTCTTACCATGACCGTATTTGATCAAGTTGTTACAAATAGCCTGCGAATATTTGTCAAAAGTCTAATGGCTTTTTCTAGTATGTGACAAAGTTAATTGCTTGTCCTAAGACGGTTATAAAAAAAGTAAACGAAATACTGGGATGAGCTAGTTTAAAAGTTGAACATAATTTTTTCTTAAAAGTAATAAAAAAAATTAGGGATGCCTCCGCGAGTTTCCAACCCGAGACCTCTTGTCTGACAAGCGGAACACACAGAAGGAAAGAAAGACAAATGTAGGTGTTTATATACAAGACGATTGGGCAATTTTTTGTGACAAAAAAAAACGCGAATCTTGAAAAAAATGTCGACTCAGCACAATTTCATTTACCAATTTTACAGTCGCAAATGTATTTTAAATCGAACATGCAATGGAATATATACCAAGTTAGAACAGTACGTGTTCGATTTGATTACTTCTTACATATGAGTACCTGAAAATAAAACCAAATTAACGATCATAATACAGACTGTCAGTTGGCAGATCCAACAAACCGCACGAGTGCGTTTCATATGAATCAGTCTCTGTATATCTCAAGCACGGTGCTGTCATTTACAAAAGTAAATGCCCGTACGCAAGTTTTTGTGTACTGGGGTTGTAAAAATAAACGTGTAACAACAATTTGCTGATGTTTTCCTAAAGTGCGTGATGAAGATAATAGACCGATCAATACCACGCATAGCATGCTCTTGGAATGTCTAGAATTTACAGGAGTTGTCGTATTTAGATGTCAGGCATATTATGGTAATGTCATCTTTTCCACTACGCATGCGAGTGTGTGGTATTTCGTAATAGACCTGGAGTCTGCATTATCTAAATCACTTCTTTAACCATCTAACTGTAAAGAAAATTTAATAAAAGAAATGTCCTGGTCATTTTAGTGGAGGAAGGATGTATGTCTCCTATCTCGCCCACCCCCGGATCCACCCTTGAAATCTATATTAACTCTTGAAAACTCAACTAGGATTTATTAAAAAAAATATATTCTTTAGGTCATTCTTTGCAGCTGTTAAGTGATACATTTTGGGCAGAACATATTAAAATTGCAAATGCAAATAATTTATGTGCACATCTTCAAATACGCGCATGCAAGTACGGTGGCAGATAATTCCACAATACCGTCAGTTATTAACAGCTGTCGCGTGTAATTATTTTTCCCTCCAGAAATGGAACAAAGATAACATCTACATAAGTAGATATGGGATATCTATTATTAAACGGAGGTAGACGTAACCAGTTTCTATTAATTAGAAAACTGGTCAATAATTTATTCAGAATATGACTAAAAGAACACTATTTTTCACGTTTATTTAGTATGATATACCAGGAATTCTTCTTTTCCGTCAACTGAATATACATGTGTGAAATTATTCATGTGGCATCAAAGCATGTGTTCTTATTCTTCTCATTTCGTAACATTTTCAGTTTTGATAAATCAGCTTCGAGAATTCAAGACATCTACTTTCTTTGTCAGTATGTCTACAACTAATTCCCAAGTTTCTCATAACAAATATCAACTCATGTATTGAAAATATTTGATTAATATAAATAGATGTAAACTTCTTTCATTCGGACAAATCAAGTATCTGCCATTCTCCACTTTTTCTGACATAGTGCATAACGTAACGAGGATTTCCGATTTCCGATTTTCTTGTATTAATATGTCAGTTTCATATCGCAGATACTGACTCCCGTACTAACACAACACCTGGATGCACGGGTGTGCTATTCGACACCTAAGTGAAAGAACCAACAGCACCCCATTTGAATTCTAGAAATAAACACGAAAAACTTTGATTGCAAAACTTTATATTTAAACATTGGAAAGTGAACTTTGGTCGCTGAAAGGTCATTGATTCTATCTGAATCCTACCGTGTGGTTTATAAAATGAGTAAATGTAAATGGAAAGAAAAACTCAGATTTCACAGTTTGTAAATAAATAGCTCTTAGTTTGAAATATTTTATGTCGGAGTGTATAACTACTGTTCAGATCACTGTATGCATGCATGCGATTCATCTAGTATTTGCCTTCGAGCGCGCTTTATGGACCAGTTATTGATATTCTTTCTGATGATACGGAAAGGGAATATCACCCCAGCTGGCTTTATAATACACCCACGTCGTTCAAACTGGTTCTCGTACACACCGTTAGATATGCAAATGGATAGCAAATATCAATAAAAACGTTTATTCAGTTTGTCGTTTGTTGTTGTTTCTCGGAGTTTTCCTCTAAGTCATGGATGTAGGCGGCAGTGTCTAAGTTTCAGTTAAAAAAGCAAAGATGATTTTTGCTATATAGTGCGACTGATGTTGCGACTCCATATATTTCACGATACGGAAATCTCGATACGATATCTTAGTTTGTCAGTTTTTATTCACAAAACGGCGTAATCGAAGAGCTTCGAAACCGATACAATAGTTTTTCTGCATGAAACAAATAAACCAATCTAAATATGTTGAAACTATATATATATATATATATATATATATATATATATATATATATATATATATATATATATATATATATATATATATATATATATATATATATATATATATATAACGTATCGGAATCTGCACGTTTTTGAGAAAAGTTGCAGAACAGATAAACGACAGTAAATGAATAGAGACAGAAAAAAATACCTGGCTAGATGTATTCGGTACATGGAATGCGCCAATTCAGACGTTTGGGTCCAATTATCATGTACATGATGACATATCGGCAAGGTCTGCGATGTGTTTATAATTTCTAGCATGAACACGTGTTAGTTATAATGACTTGATGCCCAGAAACAGCACTATACTACCATGTATAGTACATGTTTAAGCACGATACACGCCATTTCTGGGTTAATTGGAAGGAAAAAATTATGTCTACGTTTTACAACGAAATTGGTTCAGTTAAGATTGAGTATTTCTTTCCAAGTAAATAATAAAATAAGATTTAAATATTGTTACCAAAATCCAGGCAGAAGAACATAGATAAATTTATATTATTTCAAATTTTTCATTGTCGTCATCATTGTCATCATGATCTCTAAAGACATATATCGACCTTGAAGAGAAGACGGAGATAAAATAAATGCTGGTAACTTTCAATGTCTGTAACGTCTTTTCCTACTTCCCCTCAGCGTGATTATTGTGAAAATGATGATGATCGTGATGACTATGCTTATTATCATCATTATCAACAGTAATCCTTTTCTATTTCTCCACAATTAAACAATTTTTATCCTCGCCAACCATGTCTTATGTACAATCGAAAAACAACAAACAAATTCTCGTTCACTAAAACAGAATCACTTTTTACAAATCAGTATTTCTCGCAAGAATGGTACATTTTTGAAGAGGTAGCCAAACACATTTAGAAGGCCATACAACGGTTCGATAACTTTATTCATTCATTTTTCTTTAAAGTGATTAATATAATAAGTATTATTTTGTATTAAGATTAATATTCTGGTACAATTTATAGTCACCATACTCAAAATCTCCACTTACAACAGTTACTGAAATTATATAAGAAAACAAAAACATTAAAGATAATTTTTGAAAAGTTATAAAGTATCGCTTTAAACACAAAGTTACAGATGTAAAACATATAAATTCTCTTCAAATGCATACACATTTGTGCCTGTCTCCAGTGCGTTAATTGGAACAATTTAGGACTCTACAGGAATATGCTGACCCCGATAAAGCAATAACAAATCGCAGTAACAGAATGTCTTTTTGTAACAATGACGCAATACACGTTCGGCGTGCCGGAATTAAACGAAAGTTTCTGCTTCACCGTAGGTGTCGCATTGAAACAGTGTACTGACGATATTGTTCAATGAATCCCACCATATCATATCCAAATAAAATAATTTCAGCACAATTAGCTCATTAATAAAGATTGTACATACACTTACCTTGACCTTTAAGAACTGGACATTTTTTAACCTCTATTTAACGAACATACCTCCATAGAATACGGCGAAATTGTATTGTGCCTTAAATATCCTTTACAGACAGGATTTCAAGAAAACATTGTTCACCCTGATATGCATGCGCATTATGGCATTAAAGATCTCGGTATACAGGGTACTCAGTCTGCTATATCTGATATACAAGTGTATTATGGGACTAAAGATCTCAGTATACAGGGTACTCAATCTGCTATATCTGATATACACGTGCATTATGGGACTAAAGATCTCAGTACACAGGGTACACAGTCTGCTATATTTGATACACAAGTGCATTATGGGACTAAAGATCTCGGTCTACAGAGTACTGAGTCTGCCACATCTGATATTTTTATCATGGCGTGCTATTTCTTGTTGTTGTTGTTGTTGTGGGGGGGGGGGTCGTGTGAGTAAACGTTGCAATTGAAAATAATGAAATACATGCATATTAATATGATTTCAACATTATAGTTTTATTGATAGTATTAAAGTGGTAAGAATAAATTGGATGCAATTTAGGCGGCTTTTGCATACTAATACTGCTACGTGTCTGACTTGACCATATGCCAGAAAATCACTTAGAACGACCATCGGTTTATTGTACGAATGTTTTTCATGCTGATTTATGGAACAAGTTAAAGACCAGTATTTATGAAAGCTTGTTTAGACAGTATACCGTTCTTATATATATATATATATATATATATATATATATATATATATATATATATATATATATATATATATATATATATATATAAACAGCAATAGAAGTTAAAGACAAACGAGAACCCAGATTCGAAAGTACATAAATTTGTAGTCATCTATTTACAACTGAAAGTAAGTTCTCATTTGGAGACATTATTGTCTTATGCATTAAGTACCGTACTTGCTAAATGAAAAGTAGCACATTTGACGTCACGTTATGAACGGTAACTCTTCTAGTCTTCACTGAAGCTCGCCTGCGGTTGCTATTTTCAGTCGCATCTGAACTATTATTTTACGTTTACTGAACCAATTGATAAACTGGATGCGTTTAGTAAGATACTATTAAAGGTATTCTATAGCAAACTTTACTTCCCAAAATGTGACCTAATTGACCTTTACTAAGAGTCTTTAAAGAGTAGTGTCCCTTTTGTTTGATGATGTCTTGTGAAGTTGATTTCGCTGCGAACATTTCAATCTTTCCGTTCTTGTTCATTGATTTCTTTTGTCCTGTGCAAATCCTAGGTATGAATTATATTCTGATCTGGCGAGAAGCCTGTTTTGCGTTCTTTCTTTTCCTAAAAATCAGTTGATATCTTGTAGATAATGAAAGCATTTGCACAGAAAAGTTATGTAACATTTACATGCAAATATCAATCAACTGCATTTAAATGAAACATGTTCTGTACTGCTTGCTCCAGTTTATTACCTCTTTGAAGATCTTATCGTTGGCGCGTTTAAGTTTTGCTAATGTATACAGCTATTCGGTTCCACGCTGGAAAGTTGTGCTCTCAAGCTATCATTATGCACACTTTTACCACTTTCAAATGTGAATAGCGTGCACTCGTTTGTACGCAGCATAGACTAAGATCTGCCATCCCATAATAGCGATGTTTATACGTAGTCGTAATATACAAACCGTGATCTGCTAACAACATACGTTTCGACCGAAGGCATGAGTTTACTTTGCTGCTAATTGGGTGTACGTTAAACATTAGAGAAAAAAAACAACACCACCAGATTTTTCTTTACAACGAAAATGAACATAATAAATAACCAAGGATGATGATAAGGACCAAGTAGTCACATAGAAGACAAAATATTACCGTTGGATAAAGGAGTAAGAGTGATTGAAGTGGTGTATAAGATGGAAATTCAGCAGTTATGTTGGCATGTGTGATTAATATATATATATATATATATATATATATATATATATATATATATATATATATATATATATATATATATATATATATATATATATATATATCATGTACACGTAAAATGCGCAATTTCAGCGTCCTGTATTAAGAAGGATGAATGGAAATAGCACCAAACTATGTATGAATACGCATATATTCCTGTCAGGTGCGTCGAGTCCATTGAAGACTCATTTGATGCCATTTGACTAACTATCTAGCTTAAAAAACATAAGGTGTTCAGTTTTTTCTTGAGTTCCTGCCCTGCTACGCCTTTAAACGGGAAAAAATTCCCCTGTTGAAAATCTATACTTCGCCCACAGCACGTATCAGAATATATATATATATATATATATATATATATATATATATATATATATATATATATATATATATATATATATATATATATATATATGCGACGAGCTTTTACTAATAATTAATTCGTTAATTGCAATACAACTTCAAGCGATGAGCATATGATTGATATGATTGTTTGCTGCAGTAAGTTTCTGTTTGAAGAGTGTCCAATATTATGCGGTATTATATACAAGTAAACCTACTCACCATTTAAGCGTTCTTATTTCATTCCCGAGCAGAGAGTCTGATAGTTTACCATCCATGTTTTCCAGCATGTAGTTTTGGTTTGGCATTGGAGTTGTAACTGAACAGGAATATAGAATACGTTGATATAGTAAGAAACACTAACCGGAGTAACGTGTTATGTGTTTTCATGTAAATGGAACGGCTTAATTTGGTATGTGGTTAAAAAGACACCACCTCCACTGCCGGGATGAACTATAAATTTAGTAGTTATTAGTTACTTGGCTGAGACATGAAACCCCAGATGTTGCACTTTATTGGAAATCTTAAATCTACCCACTACTCAGTGACACGATAGATGACATGATTTTGTCATGAACGTCTGCACGAGTTATGGCGATTTAATGGTGGAAAATACACAATTTTCTGGCATGACAAAAGTAACATTGTTTATAAGAACAAAGAAACAATATTTTCTATGCTCTGTCTGTATAAGAAAACCTATTTGTAGATACATTGTTTTTCAACAGATAGATTCATTCCAGTTATTCACCATCTTCTTTCCATGACACTTTTCTAGTTAGTTGTGTTTTTGTTCATGTTCGTTTTAACGGCACGTTTAAAACATTATTCATATTTCTAGCTCTATCATATCGAGGAAATGGGAGCCAAGTGCCTTTACTAAGGACATACCGAGACAGCCGATATGGAATTGTCTGGACAAGTATTGAACCTGCGACCCTCAAATTTAGGTCCACCGCTCTAACCAATGAGCTACCATAGCTCCCAGAAATGGAAGAAAGAATTTCTCATACGTATTGGTGAGGAATATTGAAAACCAGCCTTCGGGATAATAATTTCTGGGATTTCTGCTTAGAACTTTTCCCTCCTGTAGATTTTATTACTCTCATGTGTACCCATGCTTTCAGGCTTTACGACTCGCCATTTTTACCGTTTTGACTTGTTCTAGCTTGAACTAATGATTTATTATTTCATATTATTAAACAAGTTACGATGTCGATAGATGAGCAGCTACATCTGTCTTCAAAAAATGATACATTGCTTGCTTCTTTAGTATTAGGGTATACAATAAGGACATTGTTGAATGCAATTGGAATTTTTTCCCCTTCAAAATGACGATTATATAATCTCACGAAAATGTTCGAACGATTCATCGCGTTAAATAACTTTATCGATGCTGAGGTGTTTTCGACACGTAAGACGAAGTAAACTTTTCTTCCCTGCAATCTATGTTATGTGTTAAAGCAAGCTTTGCTCTAATATGTAGCAATAAGGCTCTTTTTTCCTCCGTTGACTGAAAGAGGAAACACGGTCATTCAATAGATATAACTCTTCGGTATTTTTTAGCTGAATTATCTATCGTGATGTCAAGTTCGCCGACCTCTAGGTCAATCTAGCACACCCACTAACTAATTAATATAATCAGTTTAGAACTGATGTTTGATTATGGCGTTATGGTTATTTGCCGACAGATAGTCCATCAAGGCTATCTGAAAAAAGGCAGTCGATATTACGGATGTATAAACCCTAAAAGGCTCTGCTCACTATATTTGGCTCCTTAGGGCTGTAAACAGAGGAACTTGTGTTGGGAAACAAAGCAAAAAAGATGGGAATTTAGGAGCCACGAGTCCTCTAAATAATGACGCCTTAAAATGGGACTTGGTCAAGGACTCTTCAGTACAAGCAACATACAATGTAAAGACATGAAGCTGATCGACAAGGGCCATAACAATGAGGCAGAAATGGCGCATACGAGATATACATCGTAAGCACCACATCTATCTCTGCGAGGCAATGTTCATACCAAATTGCATCAGACGATTTTTAAAGGTTGTTTGAACTGTGCCGGTTACAAGGATGATCTCATTTGAAGATATACGTATGTATTAGAGTTAAACGGCACCTCAGCACAATAATGATGCCACTTAAAAGCAATATTTTAAACTGTACAGATTAAGAACTGTACCCAAAAACCACGTGAGAATGATAAGCCCTTCCAAAAAAGTGTTAAATAAGTTATTAATGATAAAAGATAATCCTATTAAAATTCTGTAAATTGTATATAATATAAAATATTGAGGTTGAAATATTTTAAAAATCCTTTAAACATATTGGCAAAAATTTATATCAACCGCGTTCTGTCAAAATGTCCAAGATTTGAAGACGATTGTCAAAGGCTATAACTCTACCTAAAATCGAACTGACGATACAAGGGCTATAACTCTGACGATACAAGGGCTATAACTCTACCTAAAATCGAACTGTCGATACAAGGTTCATAAAAGGCACCTCTAGGTCTATAAGACATTGTTCATACCAAATTTTCCGATGATGTTGAATTACTATTGAAAAGCGGATCTCCAGTAACATTCCAAGATTGTAAGCGAAGACAAGAATTTGCTTGACAAGACCCATACCTCTGTTCATAACATCAGCATTTCTTGAATGGTTCTTGAACTCTGTCGACTACAAGCCACATCCCAAGTGAAAATATAAAAATAATTGTCAGGGGCCATATTTATATTCTAAATGATCCGCTCCTGGGTTTTGGAAAAGTAGTTTGCACTACATTGTTAACACAGTGCAAATAAATTTAACATACACTTATGTTGCTCTATTGACATAGGTTAACACTTAGATTTTTTTTTAAAAAAAGAAAGAAAAAAAACACGTGCTGCTAATATTTGATCGCTGCTTCTCTGTATTGGAAAAGTATTTACTCAAACTTTGCTTTTTCTTGAAATACGAAAACAAATTTTCAGTACAGGCATTACTGTTTTCTGAAAGTTTGTTATGGCTCTATGGTCATAAACTAAGTAACAGAAAGAAGTAAAACTATCAAGTTTTGTAAAACCTAACAAACGATTTATTATCAATATTATAAAATGAACATTGAAGAGGAACTTACAGTATTACGAATTAAATCCAAAATAACCCTGAAAAGTTCCATCAAAGTCCAAAAGTGTGAGTAGTTCCGCATGAATTTCAGATCCATGAATATACTGGTCAGCCGCAACAGTCCTGACGTGTAAATGCTGTTGTCAAACACTCCTTTGAATAATTCACACTAGTCCCAGAATAATATTATTGTCCAATGAACACTTTCTATTTACACTGAATAATCCTAACACAACGTTGAACACATATGCAGACTGATTTCAACATATAGAAGAAGACTCCAAAAGAACAATATATCCAGAATAGGAATAAATTAGATTTTTCAGATCTCTCCTTATATACTCCTTCAACAGTATATGTCGCAATATACAGGAAATGACAGATCTTACTAATCAATCTAATATTTCAAAATACATGTTCATGTGACCTAACTCATCCAATGGGAATTAATTTAATTCCTGTAAGAGCCCACCTAACCAAAACCCTCCAGCCAATGAGAAATTAGCATAATGTTGCCAGCAGATTTTATTATTAGAAACCTGACAACATCGATTACAATCTTCAGTCGTAATATCCTAAAATAGATATTTATACCCGAGTACAAAATATTAGCTATGTAATATCTGATTACAAATGACGATTACAATCTATTATTAACTACAGATAATATAAACACAGGTATGAACCAAAAATTTAAAAAATGTACATGTACATAACACCATAACAAAGTGTAATTGTGAAATTTCAAACTATCAAAACACGAAGTGTTCGCATTCTTCTATAAGACGTACATCATAAGTAAGGTCCAACTGTGTACTCTCCAATCCAAATCAACGCTCATTACGCAGAATTAAAAAAAAATACAAGTAGGGTCTTCTAAATGCTGATTGGATAAAGACATTTCTTGCACGATAGCAATGATATCCAGTGGGGAAATGAGGGGAATACATTTCCTTAACATTTTTAACACTGTGTGAATATGCAAAACTGCAGAGCGGAACCAACAGGCATAAATGAAACATCTAGGTCTCTGAGACAGTTTTTGTACCAATTTGCATCAAAATACGTCGACTGGTTCTTCGGCTGTGCCGGTTACAATCAATATTCCATACGAATACATGAAGTTAATTATATCCCAAAAAGAGATGAGAAGAAAGAAAAGAAAAAAAAACGTACAAAAGTAGATGAGACAATGTGCACACCAAACTGCATTACAATATGTTGAATGGTTTGTGACTTACGCTGATTACAAGTATCTGTTGAAGTGGCTATTTAACATTGATGGAATATAGGCAATATACTTCCGCTAAAATTGGACATTAAAATGTTAACCCTTCAAAAGTTACCTTTACAAGTAATAGATAATCCACCTGCCAAATGACATGCAGTTGTGTGTAAGTGTTACTAAACGTTAGTGCTTGCAAGAAATGTGAACGGATGGACTGACGGAAAAGCTGATTACTGTGTGTCTCCAGCATCTTGAAGAGTGGTCCTAACAACTACTTGCTTTACCACCTCATAAAACCCATTATGCATATTATTAACTACGCGTTACCCATTCGACTTTCTTGCAGAAAAATTCGAGATCTATCAGCCATAGCAGGAATCGTTGTTCTACATTAAATTGGATGTTAATTCATTGATTATATACACCAACTGAAGGAAAAGGTTTGAACTATGCCAAACTTCCCATGGCTGCCTCTGACGAAGCGAACTGAAAAACAATACAGATCAAACGATACGCACGTTTCAAGATAGTTCTGGTAAGATATGGTGATGGGTGTGTGTGTGTCACAAATGTGTTCATAGTTTATTAGAAAGAAGTCTGAATACTAATAACTGATTTGATCAGAGAAAAAAGTCATTGCTCTATAAATGACTCTTACATTTAATCATATTAAACACTCTTTAAAATGCCATACAAAACTCACTCATTACGTGAGAATCAATTGAGAACTGTTATTCAACGGACTTTATTAAATAAGCTCCCAGATATAAATGTATGTTTATAAATACGAACAGTTGTTAAACTAATATCGGATAAACACGGACCCAGATGTTTGAACACAAGTTACAACACGATTAAAATAGAGATCTCCACCTTAAAGGAGATGCCATGTTTTCTTGACTTTTGGAGTCATCAATCAATTTATAGCTTTCACATTTATGAAAGTTAAGAACTATTTTTGGAACATATTGTTCCTTGCACAAACTCTCCATAATACAAAGTAACGCGTTTGCTCATATAGGTTACAAAATGTAGGATTAAAGAGAATTCCAAAGGTCACCAGAACAGGAACCGTTATTTGTCTTTCAGGCCTACTTATAATACACCCGTCTGGATCTCAGATTGATACGAGCTCAAAACAATAACTCAAAACAATAACTCAAATAATAATGATTCTGTAGTCTTAGGTGTGAATAGGTTGAGAAAAACACACCAGATATTTCGTTTATACTTAGGACTAAACTAAACCTTGAGGAATGTGAACATGCACCACTTGTGACAAAGACGTTGTTACTTGAGTGAACTATTTGCGCACACCGGGATTAACAACCAGTACTCGAGAGTTAAAGGTCTGGCTTAGGCGCATCTTTACACTGGGTAAAAAATTTTGTGAAATTTCGCTTCATCAGAATGTTTCTTTCAACAATGTGTGTATTTATTTTCCGTGCTAGTGATGCATTGCTGAGAGGCTCGCAAGCAAAGTACTTTCTTCTCCCACTGATCTGATAGGTAAAGGTATTCTTTAAGACTTCGCTACGCTCTCTTATCTCAGATTCGTATAACCTAACTATCTAAAAACTTCACCATACAACACCACGCCTTGTTACCGGGACTGAAAGGTTTATGGAACGTTTGTTTTTACCAGCAGGAAAACTGAACCTAAACATCAATCAAAACCCAAGATATATATTTACGTTAAATATTTCAATCTGCCAGCACCGACTGAAACGGCTTCTGCTCTGAAGATCCAATCGGCGCTCATTTAAATGAATTTTCAGACATATTAGCAACATTGCACTCTTGGTAGTGTTGTCACGGAATTGTATCGACCCCTTTGTTATTTATTAAATACATATATTCGGGTTTCAATTTTTGTGTACAACGATGCCCGATAGTGATTTGTGTATATTGTACAATATTTCGAAACAGTTAGTTCAGTTCATCCTGTGCCGCACGTGCGAAGTGCTTTCAATGGTAAAACCCGATATTCATGAAGCACACAGATGATCTAGAGCTACATCGTCTATGTATAAATTCCTCACCGTAGACGAAAGCATTGCACTACTGAAACGTCTTGTCAGTGAGCAGTCTACTTAAGGAGTTGCAAATCACCATTTGTAGAGGTATGTGAGTTATTTATTCATTTCTTATGTATATTATAGGTTAAAAACTATTGTACTACCACGTTTATTTATGTGTATTTTCTATATGATCCGGCTTGCGTAGTATAATGCAAATATTTTCTATTCTTGAATGTGACTTAACAGGAGATCTATATTAGCGAAACAGTTGCATTTTATTAAGAAACGAAGTAGTACGATAGGAATTTTATCGGAAACGGGTAGGTTCACTTCTGAACCTTTTTATTGCTTTATAATGTTGTGCCGATAATGTAATTTGTATAGCTTACCGTATATAATGTCATTACGTGCTATGTCTTGTAAAAATAGCCTTCCGAGAGTATATTCACCAGCAATTAAAACCATTATGAATGAAGGTACCCGTAAGTTTCCTCTTTATATAGTCCCAACTGAGATCACTGACGACATCTTGAAAAAGGTACGGGGAATTAGTGAAGAGGCTGAGAGACTGAAAGTGGAAATCTTTCAATCCAGAAAGAAACGGAAAAAGATGAAAGAAAGGAAAGGTTCCATACGTTAGAACTTATGCCAGTTGTGGACCTAGGCGTTAGTAAAACAGTTGTGTGCCCTTGAAAGATACACAAGGAAAAAAACCATAAAAGTATAAGGCATAAATGAGAGAGAGAGAGAGAGAGAGAGAGAGAGAGAGAGAGATTCTGTAATTATCTGTATGGAATGAGCCTTCCTACGGAGAAACAATGTAAATATGCAGGCAACAGAAGTAACGTCAGTATTGGCAATCGCTTTCCAGTTCCAAGACAAACGTCTGAATTAATGGAGGACGTTTAGATCATGGAAGGAGAGCAATCAACATGAATTTTCGATGGCAGAGTGCTTGAAAAATTGAAGAATAATAACATATCCACGGTAGAAATCACACAAGCGTTCTCTAAACTTGATGACTAATCTTAAAGAAGTATTTATTCCAAGTTGATATTGTTCTTTAAAATCTCCGTCTCGGTGGCCCTTATTGTCCACGATTCCATTAATGTCACTGAATAAACGCAACTTAATGTGATTAAATAAGAAGCAAAACAACTACAAAATTAAGGTCCATATAAATTGGACAAGTTCTCCGCCTTATCGTTTTCTCGCGTCCTTAATTTCTCTCTGTCTCGCTCACACATTCACACACACACACACACACACACACACACACACACACACGCACACACATTATCATGAACGGAAAATTAAGTCTAAATCTCTCCCTTTTCACTCTAACTCCATCATATATACACCTCATGTAGTTACTCCAGATTAAAAAATAGAAAAATAAAACTCCCTGGAATTGCATAGCATAACTGTCTCTTTTTGAGATGAATAGTAATTTCGTAGACTGTTTGATCAGATTTACCGTCTGATTGTTGTTTTGAAACTTCAATAATACTGCCCTACGTCATAGAGATTTAGACGATTGGCATTACTGGACATTTTCAGGCTAGTAAGACATGTATTTTACTGGATTCAGGAATTAGTACCTAATGCTGGACCTTAGGTAGGATATACACATGCCTTTCGTGTCAAACATGTCGCGTGGTTTTTGCCAATACTAGAACTACCCCACACCACCTAACCCAAAGTAGTGCAGCTAGGAGACATTCTATTGTCTGCAGCGACACAGTAAAGATCCCAGAAGGGCTGGAACTATTCAGGTAAATCCATTAGGGATCTGAAGGAAGACCTAAATAAGGCTTGCAATCATTTTTGCAATTATTCGTAGAGAGCCTGGATAAGTCTATATGTGATACGGGGTCAGACCACCAATTATTTGAATATATATGACCAACACGCATTTATCAAAGCTGAACTAAGACCAATATTCCAAGGGCACTAAGATTTCCTGGAGGTTACAGTACCATCATAATACATACTAAAACGTTTCCGGTGTTATTGTGCATTTTTGTAACGACAGTTGATCAAAGCCTACTGGGATTATGATTCCATTTCCGGGTCAGTGAAAACATAGTTATTGATCATATTTCATACTCAATTTACCCGCGCAATTCCACCAAACAGCTTTCACAACAACAAAAAGGTATGTCAAAATTTAGAATGACTCCTTCCCAACCATTCGAAGATAAAATCAGTCCCTGTAATGAGCATTTCATAGTGAGAGGCACAGCCAAACAACACTTCGAAATTTAGATAGACCTACTTGGATCTCACCAAACCGGAAACATTTTATCCTTGTCTGACCTCACATCGGTGGAAAGAAGTTAAAACTATGGATTAGGTGTCGACCATCAGTCCTGAGTTAGTCCACTTAGACCTAGTATGTGCCAGATTTCAAGAGCACGGTTCATTCTTGGTAGTTCGAACAATATATATTCTTAAGTTAGACAGGTAGCCAGTATATTTAATATAATATTTGTCTAATTATTTGGGCACAGGTAGCATCCAGGGAAAGTTTTGATCGTCCGACTGACAGTCGAACAGAATCATTATCTGTCAATACTGGTCGCATGCAGTATTATACTTATATCAATAAATAACTGAGAAGATGAAGATCGAACACATGGGGCTCAGAGGACCTTTTTATTTTCTATGGGGGGGGGGGGTGAGGGTTGCCGTTAGTGATTTTTTTTAATTATCAGAGAATGACAGATTGCAGAATAATTAGGATAATTCTACCTTAAATGTAACAAAGAACTAAATTATTTTTGCTTGCATGATTATTCTTTTCAAAGTATTTCGGTTATTTCAAAGTGCAACTGATTTATAACTTTCGTAGTGAGCTGTCATATAAAACTAAAACAAGACACCTAAGTAGCTAATAAACCATAACAAAAGAAAAATAGACACCTAAGTAGCTAATAAACCATATCAAACGAAAAGAAGACACCTAAGTAGCTAATAAGCCATATCAAACGAAAAGAAGACACCTAAGTAGCTAATAAGCCATATCAAACGAAAAGAAGACACCTAAGTAGCTAATAAACCATATCAAACGAAAAAAGACACCAAAGTAGATAAGAAGCCATATCAAACGAAAAGAAGACACCTAGGTAGCTAATAAACTATATCAAACGAAAAAAGACACTAAAAAAAGCTAAGAAGCCATATCAAAAGAAAAGAAGACACCTAAGTAGCTAAGAAGCCATATCAAAAGAAAAGAAGACACCTGAGTAGCTAATAAGCCATATCAAACGAAAAGAAGACACCTAAGTAGCTAATAAACCATATCATACGAAAAGAAGACATTTATGTAGCTTATACGCCATATAAAACGAAACGATGGAACATAGATAGCTAAAAGGCTATATATAAACGAAGAGAAGACCCCTAAGTAGCTAATAAGCCATATCAAACGAAAAGAAGACAATTAAGTAGCTAATAAGCCATATTAAACGGGATAAAACCCCACCAAAGTAGCTAATAAACGATATCAAACGAAAAGAAGATACCTAAGTAGCTAAAAAGCCATATCAAACGAACAGAAGACACCTAAGTAGCTAATAAACCATATCAAACGAAAACAAGACACCTAAGTGGCTAATAAGCCATATCAAACGAAAAGAAGACACCTATGTAGCTAATAAACCATATCAAACGAAAAGAAGACACCTAAGTGGATAATAAGCCATATCAAACTAAAAGAAGACACCTAAGTAGCTAATAAGCCACATCAAACGAAAAGAAGACACCTAAGTAGCTAATAAACCATATCAAACGAAAAGAAGACACCTAAGTAGCTAATAAGCCATATCAAACGAAAGAAGACACCTAAGTAGCTAATAAACCATATCAAACGAAAAGAAGACACATAAGTAGCTAATAAGTCATATCAAACGAAAAGAAGACACCTATGTAGCTAATAAGCCATATCAAACGAAAAGAAGACACCTAAGTGGCTAATAAGCCATATCAAACTAAAAGAAGACACCTAAGTAGCTAATAAGCCACATCAAACGAAAAGAAGACACCTATGTAGCTAATAAACCATATCAAACGAAAAGAAGACACCTAAGTGGCTAATAAGCCATATCAGACGAAAAGAAGACACCTATGTAGCTAATAAACCATATCAAACGAAAAGAAGACACCTAAGTGGCTAATAAGCCATATCAAACTAAAAGAAGACACCTAAGTAGCTAATAAGCCACATCAAACTAAAAGAAGACACCTATGTCGCTAATAAACCATATCAAACGAACAGAAGACACCTAAGTAGCTAATAAACCATATCAAACGAAAACAAGACACCTAAGTAGCTAATAAGCCATATCAAACGAAAAGAAGACACCTATGTAGCTAATAAACCATATCAGACGAAAAGAAGACACCTAAGTAGCTAATAAACCATATCAAACGAAAGAAGACACATAAGTAGCTAATAAGCCATATCAAACTAAAAGAAGACACATAGGTAGCTAATAAGCCATATCAAACTAAAAGAAGACACCTAAATAGCTAATAAGCCATATCAAACGGAAAAAAGACACCAAAGTAGCTAATGAGCCATATCAAACGAAAAGAAGACACGTAAGTAGCTAATAAGCCATATCAAACGGAGAAAGACACCTAAGTAGCTAATTAGCCATATCAAACTAAAAGAAGACACCTATGTAGCTGATAAGCCATATCAAACGGAAAAAAGACACCAAAGTAGCTAATGAGCCATATCAAACGAAAAGACACCTAAGTAGCTAATAAGCCATATCAAACGGAAAAAGACACCTAAGTAGCTAATTAGCCATATCAAACTAAAAGAAGACACCTATGTAGCTGATAAGCCATATCAAACTAAAAGAAGACACCTAAGTAGCTAATAAACCATATCAAACGAAAAAAAGACACCAAAGTAGCTAATGAGCAATATCAAACGAAAAAAGACACCAAAGTAGCTAATGAGCCATATCAAACGAAAAGAAGACACCTAAGTAGCTAATAAACCATATCAAACTAAAAGAAGACACCTATGTAGTTAATAAGCCATATCAAACGACAAACGAAAAGAAGACACCAAAGTAGCTAATAAGCCGTATCAAACTAAAAGAAGACACCTATGTAGCTAACAAGCCATATCAAACTAAAAGAAGACACATATGCAGCTAATAAGCAATATCAAACGAAAAGAAGACACCTAAGTAGCAAAAAAAAACATATCAAACGAAAAAAAGACACCAAAGTCCTAAAAGAAGCCATATCAAACGAAAAGAAGACACCTAAATAGCTAATAAACCATAACAAACGAAAAATAGACACCTAAGTAGCTAATAAGCCACATCAAACGAAAAGAAGACACCTAAGTAGCTAATAAGCCATATCAAACGAAAAGAAGACACCTAAGTAGCTAATAAACCATATCAAACGAAAAGAAGACACATAGGTAGCTAATCAGCCAATCAAACTAAAAGAAGACACCTAAGTAGCTAATAAACCACATCAAACTAAAAGAAGACACCTATGTAGCTAACAAGCCATATCAAACTAAAAGAAGACACATATGCAGCTAATAAGCAATATCAAACGAAAAGAAGACACCTAAGTAGCAAAAAAAAACATATCAAACGAAAAAAAGACACCAAAGTCCTAAAAGAAGCCATATCAAACGAAAAGAAGACACCTAAATAGCTAATAAACCATAACAAACGAAAAATAGACACCTAAGTAGCTAATAAGCCACATCAAACGAAAAGAAGACACCTAAGTAGCTAATAAGCATATCAAACTTAAAGAGGACACCTATGTAGCTAATAAGCCATATCAAACGAAAAGAAAACACCTAAGTAGCTAATGAGCCATATCAAACGAAAAGAAGACACATAAGTAGCTAACAAGCCATATCAAAATACAAACGAAAAGAAAACACCTAAGTAGCTAATTAGCCATATCAAGCGAAAAGAAGACACCTAAGTAGCTCATAAGCCAGATCATACGAAAAGAAGACACCTAAGTAGCTAATAAACCATATCAAACTAAACGAAGACACCTAAGTAGCTAATAAGCCGTATCAAACGAAAAGAAGACACCTAAGGAGCTTATAAGCCATCCCAAACGAAAAGAAGGCACCTAAGTTGTTAATATGCCATATCGTACAAAAAGAAGACACCACAGTTGTTAATATGCCACATCATACCAAGAGAAGACACCTAAGTTGTTAATATGCCATATCATACAAAAAGAAGACACCTAAATTGTTAATATGCCATATCAAACAAAAAGAAGACACCTTAGTTGTTCGAATCTGTTTATCTGATACAGAGTTACGAATTGAACAGTTGTATCGAATGTCGGATCAAATACATAAGATTAAATGTGTTGTTGTTGTTGTTGTTGTGGGGTTTAACACCATTTTTCAGCACATGATAGGCTATACATGGCGGCCAGTATTAATGGTGGAGGAAGAACCCTAGAAAACCCCGAGAAGAACCACCGACTCACGATTAAATGTGTAATACATAGGAGAAAATATTCATCTTTTATACGATCTCATGCCGTTTACAAAGAGAAATAATATATTTGGTAGGGACTATCTTACTTCACAATATCCAGATGACCTCATGCTGTTTACAAAGAGAAATAATATATTTGGTAGGGACTATCTTACTTCACAATATCCCGATGAACATAACTCACTCTTGATGGTTTTGAAAAAGCACTTAAATCAACTTTAACCTAGAATATCAATATTTACAATTTTTAAACCATAAACACAAAAAGTTGAAGCAACCAAGCTACCAAGCAGTATGGATTACAAGAAGAACAGGAAGTAATGTCAGGGATAGTTTAGACTATAATTAAGACTGGTATTCATCAATTTACTTACCTTTGCGTACATATTTTACAGACTTAAAGAAAACGGTGACATTAAACTGTTAGGGAAGCTAGAAATCATTTTTCTTTTTAAATGGTAAAAATGATTTCTCACACCATTGGGTACAATGACAGCAATTAACAGTCTGACAGGGCCGACAGGAGGGGTGAGGGACAACCGGGGATACATACGTAAGGGGACCCGGGCCGAACAATACTTTTTAGCTTTATAAAAGATACATTTTGTTTGAACAAGAGCAAGGAGAGGCCCGGGTGTTTCTTACCCCAGGGCCCGTGATCGCTTTCTACGGCCCTGCAAAACTTACTACATTATTAAGTTTACGTAATCCTCTTCATACAATGTACTTAAGAAGCTAGATTCTCTCTTATAAGCTTGTTTTGGAGGGCGGCAAGAAATTGATTTAAAATAACCAACTATTACAGACGACCATGAAAATGGCATTAAAATGGTCGATATCAATAGGTGCATAGACGCACTTAAGTTGTCTTGCATTGAAAGAATACTTCCTTCTGGGCTAAAACGGAACAATATTTAAGCTGCATTTGCATGTAGACAAATATTTTTATGTCTGGAGTAAATTGTCGTTTAAAAGTACATGTTCGTTTCTGTATATATTAAACTACATATAAATTTCCTACACAAAGTAATTAGCAATTGTAACAAAACACAACTATGTCTGAATTTCAATATCACTTCTACACTTTCCAAGGTCAAAAGGTCACATAAACATGTTTACCAAACAAAATAGCATTATCTTGTAGTGCAAAACACACAATGGACAAAATTAGCTAATGATTTTACTAAATGATCATTACAATCTATAATTTTAAAAAATGACAAATAATATGGGTATACATAACACCTGCATTAAACTGGAGAACTTTGTCAATAAATGAAGACTTCATACAAACATTTTATACTTTTTGGGACAAAAATTGCTATAAAAGGAGATGCTGTAATAAATTAGACTTAAACATTAATTCATGTATTTAATATATATATCTTTACATAAATCTTTTATACTTATTATGGGTTAAACAAAGGACTGTAATACACTTTATATAAACTAATTTATAACAATTACTGACCAGCTTTTAAAAAAATAGAACATGGAATTTACAGATTAGAATGAATGGAAATATTATATTATCCAACCACATAAGGCAACTAAGTGTCCCAAACTGATGTGGTTTAAAATAAAATTTAACATAACAATGTACCAAGAACTAGTTGATTGGGGAGTGTTTTTTTTTTTTTTTTTTTTTTTTGTTTGTTTGTTGTTTGGTTTTTTTGTAGTAAAATTGGAAAAATGCTAAACAGTTTGTGTTTTTTTGTGTAATAATTCTGTAAAACCCGATATTTTTCTTTACTTTGGGACTACCCAAGAACTCAATTAATCCTTAATATTCGTTTACTGAAAAGCAAAATAATGAGTGGGAAAATGTCCATAATTTTTTTCTAACTTCAGGAAAACAATGTATTTTAGTATTAAAAATAGGAGACAAGTTGGTGATGTAATCAGTATATTAATGCTGCTATTGAAACAATGTGTTTACGTGTGTAGACTTACTTGGAAATCACCAAATATTGTTTACTTTAAGAAAGAAAAATGTTAGATTCTATGTCCGAAAATTAATCTGCTTATGTATGTATGTATGTATGTATGTAACATACATACAGACAGACAGACATGCATGCATACATACATACATACATACTTTTTTAAGTGGAAATATATATATATATATATATATATATATATATATATATATATATATATATATATATATATATATATATATATATATATATATATATATATATATATATATATATAATGGCAGATCTATTGGATGCACAAGTGTACAGTCCCTTCACGTCAAGCCCACGATTGAAGCTTGCTTTAAAATGAATGATCTTGGCCCAAAGACCAAAAGGTTTGAGTCTACATGTCGCACAATGAATTGTCTTAATTTCATAATGGTTCATTCCGAGTATCCGGCAGTAGCGTACTAACCGGGGGGGGGGGGAGGGGGGACGGGGCGATTGCTCCAGGTGCCAGAGGTCTTGGGGCTCCAAAACTAGGGGCGCAAGAGGTCCTTGTGTCCGGCAATTATTATTTTCTGCTATTTAGCGACCTTCATTTTTTTTTTTAATATATCTCCAAATATAGGCTGATTCGAAGCTCATAAAATTAGTAGCTGCCTCTGACCTGATATGATGAGAATCTCTCAAAGGGTTTGCAAGATATACACCAATGAAATTTTTTATAAAGTGTCGACGCCGATGAATCCAGAAAAATGACTGCCATGTATCGCTTCCTACAATCATGGGCTCGACAATTAAGGCATGATTTAGCGAGAAATGCGCCGGCAGATAAGGGTCTATGTTATTGGTATTATGCGAAGGCAGACCTTGGTCTTTTCAGTTCGAGGTTGGACTTTAAGCGAGTACATATTACATCCGGTTTCTATAGTTAACTTCTTCTGTTAAATTAGGGTGCACTGTCCTATGAGCGATTAAAATATATCGAGTACAGGAGCTTTAGTAAAATTAACTAGACTCCAAACATAAAAGAGTGATTTCTACCTATACATAGCAATTCATTTATTGCTTTGAGTTGTTTCTGTCTCAGCGAGTTCACTGTCCAACAACAGTTATGTGTAGAATCCATACAATATTGTAGACTGTTTGAAATGATTGTGACTAGTAAAATTAGATCAGTTCTAGAAACTGAAATCCTTATACGTAATTGATCCATTTTTTTTCTGCGTCCTCGTTTTTGAATATATGTTTAAAAAAAACGCGAACTTTGTTTCTGATTTTAATATGTCGTTGTGTAAATCCAAAATTCAATTCGATACAGTTCTGAGGGACTCCACTAAGATGTGACCTTTTGACCTTGTGGTTCGCCAATCAAATCACCTTCAACTTTCTGAAAGAGACACGTTATTCGAAATATATCTTTGCTAAATATATCTCTCTCACTAACAGGAATTTGCAACTCTTTATCTGATAGGATACTAAACATAAGTAGACAAAAGATTGCAAAGGTCACATAAACGTTATATTATTCCAGTGTCAGATCTCGACGTAGGATTGTGGTGATCTGATTTTAATGGGATTGGTTTTGATCCTCGCTTGTTTTTGGAGTAACATGTTGTCGGTAACAATTGGATTTAACGTTGTACTATACCATTCAAGGTTTGTCATGGAATGGAAGGATATTTGCAATGTGTGTGTTGGAGTTTGAACGTAGCTTTAAAACATTTTCAGTCATATCACTACGATGTCTGCCGTGTGACAGTTTATGGCGATGTCTAGCGCTGGGGCGTAATGCCACAGACATGTAGCATGATGTCCCACTCAGTCACATTATTCCTCTTCATCATCATCTTTATTTCCTTCCATGGAAGATTACATGATATAAGAATAAATCATCTGAATACAATCAATAAATATTTTTTTTAAAAATTATATATTAGAATACAAATTCTTACACAAATATCAGTCAACAAAGTATTCGTCAACTGCATACGTTGCAAGTTTCAGTACCTTATTTACAGAAGATAGATGCACACTGCATGACAAAGTATGCTGCATACAGGACGAATAGCTTGGAGTTTTCTTTGTCGATTACTCCTGATGGTAACCTTTACCTAAAAGATATTGTAGTTGCAGCTCATATTCTGCATTAAATAACGTAATGTGCAGGCTCAGGGGAAATTTATCAGTAAGGAAATCGCAGAAAGAATTTCTAAAGTTCGACATATAAGGACAACTAACACAACAATGAAGTATCAAGTCTGTATAAACATTCCCACATCTAATACACATATCAAGCTGTGTTTGTGGACCAGCAGCCCATAGTTTAGCTACATATGTAAATACCTTAGTGTGTTGTCTGGTTTTAGCCGACTGCCACACTGAGGCAGGTCGTAAGTATTCGTGTATCGAAGAGAATCTATCAAAATCTGCTTGATTAGACATACGAACTCTCCAGAGGCTATTTTCAAGACCAACAATTTTTGACCTTACAATTTCTTTCCAATTATGTTTATCTGGAATTTCAGAATGATGCAAATAATCAGTTAGATACCCGAGCAAGTCATACTTCTTTGAGGTATAACATAAATATGAAATTAACCTAAGTTTGACATGCATCCGCTCAAAATGAAGTGAAATAACGCAACGTTAAACACACGTTTAGTATGTACATTGTTAGGCATCAAACACAATCTGTGTAAAAACATCAATTTTCTTCTTTCAATTTCGGACTGCGCTGATGTCCATCCTAGCATTCCCAGGGCAATGTCTGATCTTGTATGTATTGGAAAACCTTGTAAATGTTTGGCAAAATACCTCAGAGTTTTATCCAATAAAGCGAGGTCACTTTTTGAAATGTTACACCATAATTCACTTCCATTAAACATTGAAGGGAAAATTATCTTTTTAATTACATTTGCAGCAACCAAAGGATTTAAACCATTCGGTTTAATGCCAATACCAAACAGACCGTGAAAAGATGTTTTCCCTTTCTTGCATGCATCGAGTATTGCGTCATGCAACGTCAGCTTTGAGTTAATCCGGTGACCCAGGTGTGTTGCCGAACCAGTAACCGGCAAACATGACGGGCCAAGATACCATTTCATATTGATATAATTCTTGTATTGGGGACCGAAAATGATAATGTATGACTTCGTGACACTAAGCTCGAATCGCCACTTACTACTGTAGTCGTATGCTATATCTAACAGCTTTTGTAGATTGCTAGGATATATAGTCAAAAGTGAAATATCATCAGCTAGGGTTGGATTTCCCACAGCTAAGGATCCAATCTTTGCTCCAAATCCACTATTTTATAACTGTAGCAGCAAGTCATTGATAAATATTGTGTACATCAAGGTTGACAAAACACCCCCTTGTCTCACTCCTTGGCCAATTGAGAACCAATCTGAAAATTGCCCGTTTACAAGAACTTTACTCTGTAAATTTGTATACATGTTAAAAAATATCAAAAGGGATTTACCCGTAATTCCCAACGTGAATAATTTAAAAAGCAGTCCTTTGTGCCACACGGTATCAAATGCCTTTTTTGTATCAAGAAAAGCAGCAAAAACCCGTGAACCCATGTTTACATTATATTGTACTGATTGCAACAGCACAAAACCCGCTGTTGTGCAGCCTAAACCTTTTTGGTAACCATGTTGCTGTGAACTGGGTATACTAGAATTAGTATCTTTGAGCCAAGTTACCAAACGTTTATGAATAATTTTCTCAAAGGTTTTGTAGATAACAGGCAGTAAAGTAACAGGCCTGTAACTTTCGAGGGAGGTTTTTGATTTTCTGTTACTTTTGTACAGTGCTATTACTAACCCTTTTTTGCAATCTACAGGTATGTAAGATTGATCAATCATCCGAGTAAATAAAATTGTCATACACTCGATGAGGTAGTCGCTGCCATAGATCAAATGTTCATTGCAAATTTGATCATGGCCCGATGCTTTTAATTTCTTTAGACTTGTAATGATTTCTCTTACTTCGTTTAAACTGATACTGGTCTGTAAGGCCTCGATATGGCTTACTCCGTCCTGTAGACCCCGATTTAATTCTCTCTCTATAAATTCATAAAAGTTTCCGTCAAAACTATGGTTAAAATTCGGCGTATGAATGTCCTCGTAGTATCTGGCAAAGCCATTTGCAATGGAATCATCATCACGGACACAAACTCCATCAGCTGATAGTTCCTGACAAAAATTTATATTGTTCCCTCTCTTAACGTTGATCATTTTCCAAAAGTGTCTTACATCGCATTCATGTGCTTTTTCAATTTCTTCATACACCTCTCCCATATATTTTTCCACAGCCAGTTTTTGAACGTTTCTAAAGTCTCTCATCTTTATATTCTCTGTAAGAATTAAATTGACTACCCCTCGGTCTTCCCTCATTTATCCAAGTATACCTAGCTTGTCTTTGAAGTTTATGTGCTTCTTTGAGTTCATTTGACCAGTTCATTTGACCAGTATGGTTTGGCATGATAATTGAATTTAGACTTTGGAAGCGCGATGTCGCTTGACTGCTGTATTGCATTAACAATGTGCCGGTAAAAGCTATCAACATTGTCCGATATAGTATCTATATCTAAAGTTTTCAGGCGAAGGTCCAGTTCCGATTGATAGTTTTTCAAGATATCAGCGTTTAATTTATTCCAGGCTATGTTGTTTCTCTTCATAGACTGTCTGAAGTCTCTCCCACAGGTCACTGTACGAAGGGAATTAAGGATAGGGAGGTGGTCAGATATCAAGTGCTCTTCGTGATCTGAAACAATGTGCACACTCCGTAATCTACCTATGCATTGATCCGACAGTACAAAATGATCAATCATCGTTCTTGCTGGGGTGAACGTATAACTGGAACCAGTGCATATTATTAAATGTCCAGCACTCACTAATTATTATATCGCAAGAACTCATGAAATACTCTATCTTTGTAATCTCTGAAAGTGTCTGGTTCAGTTACTGCATTGAAATCACCAGTAAAATACACGTCCCCCAGCTGTGAGTACTGATCATAGATTTTGAATCAACTCAATTTGCGCTTTGTAACAATCTATGCCATATAATAGGGTCGGCATATATACACAAAAAATATATACATTTTGCATATCGGGAAATTTGAATTCTATGCCAACAACTCTGTCACTATTAACTTCATCTATAAAGTTAGCATATCTCATGAGAGAAGTTTTGCAGAAGATTGCAACTCCTCCTTTACCACATTTTATTAACGTGCTATTAGAGGAAATATCCTCTGCCTTAGCAGTGCATTTATAATCAGAACGAATAGTATGTGCTGTAATAGTTTATGTTCAGTTATGCAAGCTACGTCAACATTATATTTATCCAGCATTGCACTAAAGCTAAGTGCAGAGGACATAATTCCTCTAACATTCCAGGTCAGTATATTAAGATTCATATTAACTTGCAATATATGCATATTAATACTTATGCATTGTGAAAGCAGGACTAAAATGACAAAGATGACAAAACACATTAACTTACGACAGAACATAATGGCAAATTTATGAACAATTGACTGTCACCCTAGTCACGGAATATCGCATCCTGCACCTTCATTTGCCTCCTGATTGCGATTGCTAAACCTATCTCGCCAGGATTGATTCCCATACCACCTTCTTACATGAACACCTTTTGGCCATGTTACATCATTTTCAACAGTGTTCCAGTCTGAATTATATACAGCCAGCTTGGCCGATAGACAATTACGTCTACTGTGGATAAACTTTATGGATAACGGATCTATATGGTATTCTTTCAAGAATTTACCGAGGCCTTCAGCAGTAGATTTGACGCCAATGCCACCCACATAAAAGCGCCATGTTCTACCTCTAACTACACCTTCAAATACAACATTCTCATTATTGTCATCAACATCCTCATGTCCAACAATACTCTCTGAGCCGATTTCTAAACCTGATTTACCAAATGATCAAGGTCTTTCTACCTTACCCCCAATAACGGTAGGTATCTTGTTAGGAGGGGTTTTCAAGTCAATACCTTTCACATTACTGTTGCTAGCCATCGGATGCCTAACGTGCTCTATCCTGGTCGAGGTCGAAGTCGAAGTCCCCTGTTCAGAAAGCCGTTCGGTGTGGGTTAACAGTTTATTTTGATTCCGAATGGGTGTGCGCACAACATTTGTCACATCAGGATGAACACTGGCTTTAGAAATCTGTGGGATATTTCCATCGAAGGGTGCGATATGTCTTCTATCGAAAGTTTGTGAAATTATATCCGAACTTTTTGAAACCAGAGTTTGCAGAGCACTGACCCCCCTCTTTTCCAAAGCTGGTTGGGCTGTTACGCCGGTTTGTGACTCCACTGCCATTGTACCTGGGGAAGAGTCGTCAGCCTCAACCGACACGGGAGACAAACAGTTGGACACTGTAGTTCTGTTCTGATATTCACTTGATAGGCAGCAGTGTGTATCGCAACCAGTTTTTTTAGAGTCAATCAAGACGGGAGATGAACAGTTAGACATATAAATCTTGTTCTGAGCAGCAATTGATGGAGAGCGTTGGTCACCACATCCACTGGCACTACATGTTAGGTTACTTACAGCTGGACTATGCGTGCGAACGACATCCGCATAAGACATGGGTTTACTCAAAGATTTCATCAGCTTAACTCTAAGTTGCTCGGTGATGGTGTGGAGAGTTTCATTTTCTTTCATCAACACGCTTTGAGTAGTTTTCAGTGACTTAATCTCATTACGGAGCAGTTCTGTTGTTTGAGATTGTGCCTGTACCTTATTGTTTACATCAGCACGGAATGCATTAAGGTCATTCATAGTCACCAATGTGATTTGGGTTGCCTTCAGAGATATAATCTCTTCTCTGAGCGAAACAACAGTTTGTTGTAGATGACCGCAATCACTCTTGATTTCCGCTAGCGAGAGTCTTGCTAAATTAATCACTTGTTCTGCTTGCCCTGAGCTATGTTGATCGTCATGTTCACAATGTTCAGCTTGTACATTAGGGTTTGATGTCTTCTTGCTAAAAATAGAATCGATCTCGCAAGGATTCCCTTTTATAAATATAGCTAAAGAATAACAATCACTTGCATATTTTATTAAACTACTTACACCATTTCTGTTTTTTCTAACAACCAAATATCCAGACGGACAGCCAGGAAAACCTCGTGCTCTACTAAGTAAAACTGACCTTTACCAGGTTACAATATCTTCATTGTCGTGTGCAACCTCTAGCAATTTCTCAATATACATGTCTCTGGGTAGATTATCTAGTTCCTGATCAAGTCTTCTAATATAGTCCTTCTTGGGAACCTGAGATATGACATCGTGATATGTTGGGCTGTTACAACGGTGACACGAATCTTGGGCATCTCTGTCAAAACATGTATTGTCGACATTCTGTGTACTCGTGTACTGAGGTTGCGAGCATAGATCTGCCTTGTTTGCATTGTCAGGCTCATCTCTCACCAAATCTGCATCATAAAAAGCATTTAAACCACAATTTCCATGTACAGTACAATCACCTTCATTTGCTGTTTCCAGTTCAGTATATTTCTTCCTGGAGCCAGTCTCATAAACAGAATTATCCATCATTTGCACATGAGCACTGCAACGTCCATCTGAACAGTCCGCCGAAACCTCCAGCATCTGATGCGGACGCTCAAACCACTAGGCCACCAGAGCAGTAATATACAATACAATACAAATCACAATATAATACAAATCTCTTAATAATATTCAAAAGTTTAAAGTCCTCCATGCATATGGTGCAGAACTGCATACATCTCCCTTCCATACATACATACCACGATATATATATATATAATACGTTGTTTCTCGGCAGACTTCATAAGATAGCTACCCTCATGTTGACACAAATATGTTCTTATAGGTAAAGTCAAAATAAGCAGGTGGCAGAATTCTAGACTGATACACGATCCATATTATACTGTTTGAAATGGGAATACTACTTAACCTCCTTACATTTCTCAGTCTATTATATTGCAGATAACTTCTTTGATCGTATCTACTCGGAGTTTGTTTTATTGAAGGAGGTGTTTGTGTGTGTGCGTGGTTTTTTTTTCTTCCCCACATCATAAAAGAACATTTCTTGCGGTTAAACACTAAACTTTAGCAGAAAAATTCTTTACCGAGCCATAAAAAATGTTATGTATGACTTTTTTCTCTTTTTATCAGGAGCCCCACCCTTCACCTACTTAAGTTGAACGCTACTGAACACACCGGCTCTATTTTTAAACTATTAATTATTTCTCGGTAACTGACAGGAGCCTTCGGCTTATCGGATGAATCAAGCATACTATGAGATTTACGATTCAGAAAGGTTTTGACTATGACCGACCTCTTACACTTAAGTGCTCGCACCATGAAAATGTTATCAGATTATGACCGATTTTTTACATCTTTTCTTTTTTTTTTTGGGGGGGGGGCAAAGCTGGTACTACGTGTGCTCATTTAACACTGTTTCTCTCTGAGTTGTAAGTTTGTTATATTGTTTTAGCCCTCACTCAATATTATTATCACAATACGGACGACAGAAAATCTGTAAATAACAGAAATTTATAAATAATAGAGTATATTAACTCGAATTTTTTTATATAACAGCCAGTGATACAATTATCCAGTTTATAAACTTTTTCCGATGTTTATAGTCTGTTTGCGTGTAATAAGGGAAGTTTTAGAAAGTCTTTACTATATATGATTGGTAAGAATCAGAATTGTACAATAACACTTTGGTTGGGCTAGGCTCTCTGTAAGATGTTTGCCAAGTGGCTTTGTTTGAAGCCTTTCCCAATAATCTATCAAAAAGAAGAATGATGTCTTAAAATTGATAGAAAAAAAGAGAATTAGCACGAATACTAGTTAATGGAACTACATGGTTGTCCACAATGGGGGTAACATGGCATTTAGCGTCTCTATAGTTTACTCCTTCATTATTTTACACGTCACATTTTTAGATCATAAGAAGTATTGGATGTATGCTTGCAATCCTTCGAGTCACCATGTTAAAGTAATGCTCTTACGTTAGTACTATAAAACGGTGTAGTCGAGGAGTCCTGCCATGTACCCTCTTCTTTTACTCAAGACACATCATTAGGTCGAGATATGGATTTCCCCTTCTAAATGTAAATCTTGTATCTAGCAAGAAGTTCCAGTTCGGGTATTTGCTTGTATTGCAGTAAAACTACATCGGTTTTTTTTCATTGAAAACAGCACATGCACCAAACAATGTCTATTAACGACATTGAATGCCGTTTTCGAAAGTATCTTATGGCATAGAAATGACAACATTCTTTGCGATATTGGCATTTATGTATAAATTGAAATTTGTGCTATTGATATTTGTTGGAGAGGACAACCCGGGGGGTGGGGGTGGGGGGCTGAACGTTATCTTTTTATCGACGTTATAAGTTCTTACCTCTGTACTCTACAGGGGACGAAGTTCGTTTACATCGACGTGAAGTCCATGGCCTACGTAAATATTTGACAAAAACAGTAGCGAGTTATGCAATAAATACGATTTTCGATTTATGTATGCATATTAGTTTGCACTAAAAGATAGTGATATGATGGTACAAAATTTTATAACACAGACATCTGGAAATGTAAGGAGAGCCAGAAGGGTGTTTTTATTATGCCCTAATGCTCAAGGCAATTATAAAATAAATTCTTCGTCACAGCATGTAGATCACCGATACTTCGTTGTTAGAATCTTTTCGCTGATTATTTTGAATTCACAAAAGTGGGCTCTTTTAAAAAGGTGTCCGGCATAAAAAGAGGTTTTATTAACATCGAAAGGGGATGATTGGGACGAGCCTGCAGAAAAAGATCAGGTTACAGAAGAATGAGTTTTTGAAGTGCCGTTGTAATTACTTATCAGTGCCGTTGTAATTACTTATCAGTGCCGTTGTAATTACTTATCAGTGCCCTTATAACAGTTATCTTGTTTTAGGTCGAATTATTACTTTGATCATCATCTCTGTGGGGTAAAAATGACTATTATCTACGCGTTTTATATTAAATTGACAATAATATTTAGTCAGAGCCAAATGTGATCATTTATTTAAATGACATAACTTCATTAAGCTTGTAGCCAAACACTAGCCTGGCCTTTGTATGGAGCCAGTCTGATCATCGACTTTCAAAGATTGGGCTGTTAATACGTTTGCACAAACTATTCCATATTGTTTCCTTGTATGAAATTGCAAGCAATAAAAGTTTTGCTCTTGTATCAAGACAAATGAAGTTATTTAACTTTCAGCATTTGAGGAACACCTGTTCCAGACAGACGCTTTTGAACTAAAACAGGTTATGTGTGATCCTCTAGGGGATAACAAGAGTTCAGAGAACAAGAGAAAACGTTACTTTCCTGGTTGTAATCCAGTAAATCACATGTTTCAACTAGCAAGCATCCGTATATAGAAGTCAGATATGAAAACTATATTAATATGTAGTTATCGGTATGTAGATGTCAGATATGAAAACTATATTAAGATGTAGGCATCAGTATGTGGAAGTCAGATATGAATGTATATTATGATATAAACATAAGTATATAAATGTCAGATATGACTGTATATTAAGATGTAAGCAAAGTATATAGATGTGAGATATGAATGTATATTAAGATGTAAACAAAGTATGTAGAAATCAGATATGAATGTATATCAAGATGTAAGCAAAGTATGTAGAAATCAGATATGAATGTATATTAAGATGTAAGTAAAGTATGTAAAAATCAGATATGAATGTATATTAAGATGTAAACAAAGTATGTAGAAATCAGATATGAATGTATATCAAGATGTAAGCAAAGTATGTAGAAATCAGATATGAATGTATATTAAGATGTAAACAAAGTATGTAGAAATCAGATATGAATGTATATTAAGATGTAAACAAAGTATGTAGAAATCAGATATGAATGTATATCAAGATGTAAGCAAAGTATGTAGAAATCAGATATGAATGTATATTAAGATGTAAACAAAGTATGTAGAAATCAGATATGAATGTATATTAAGATGTAAACAAAGTATGTAGAAATCAGATATGAATGTATATTAAGATGTAAGCAAAGTATGTAGAAATCAGATATGAATGTATATTAAGATGTAAACAAAGTATGTAGAAATCAGATATGAATGTATATTAAGATGTAAGCAAAGTATGTAGAAATCAGATATGAATGTATATTAAGATGTAAGCAAAGTATGTAGAAATCAGATATGAATGTATATCAAGATGTAAGCAAAGTATGTAGAAATCAGATATGAATGTATATTAAGATGTAAACAAAGTATGTAGAAATCAGATATGAATGTATATTAAGATGTAAACAAAGTATGTAGAAATCAGATATGAATGTATATCAAGATGTAAGCAAAGTATGTAGAAATCAGATATGAATGTATATTAAGATGTAAACAAAGTATGTAGAAATCAGATGTGAATGTATATTAAGATGTAAACAAAGTATGTAGAAATCAGATATGAATGTATATTAAGATGTAAGCAAAGTATGTAGAAATCAGATATGAATGTATATTAAGATGTAAGCAAAGTATGTAGAAATCAGATATGAATGTATATTAAATCAGATATGAATGTATATGAAGATGTAAACATAAGCATATCGATGTCAGATATAAATGTATATTAATATGTAAGCATCAGTATATAGATGTCAGATATAAATGTATATTAATATGCAAGCAAAGTATATAAATGTCAGATATGAATGTATATCAAGATGTAAGCAAAGTATATAGAAATCAGATATGAATGCATATTAAGATGTAGGCATCAGTATGTAGAAATCAGATATGAATGTACATCAAGATGTAAACATAAGTATATAGATGTCAGATATGAATGCATATTAAATCAGATATGAATGTATATTAAGATGTAAACATAAGTATATAAATGTCAGATATGAATGTATATTAAGATGTAAACATAAGTATATAAATGTCAGATATGAATGTATATTAAGATGTAAACATAAGTATATAAATGTCAGATATGAATGTATATTAATATGTAAGTATCAGTATGTAAAAGTCAGATATGAATGTATATTAAGACATAGGCATCAGTACGTAGAAGTTAGATACAAAAGCTATTTTGAAACGTAGGCATCTGTATGTAGAGAACAGATATGAAAGATATATGAAGATGCAGGCATCATAAGAAAAATGTATGTCGACACATTAATTAACGTTTATGCAATATAATATAGGTCAATTTTGTTACGTCAGTGGTCAGAATAAGACTTTCCCGGCTGACCGATCCGGTGGCCTATGTGTTTAGATCGTACGCCTCAGATGCAGGAGGATACGGTTTCGAACCCCGGCTGGGTCATACTAAAATAAAGTATGGTATAAACAGATCCCTCGCTATGCGCTCAGCATTAAAAGGTTTGTGTTAGGATTGGTTGGCCTGGTGTCAGTTTAATGTGTCGGGGTGGGACATCATTCTACATGTCTTAGGCATGATGACCCAGTGCTAGACATCACTATAAACTGTCACACTGCACACATCGTAGCGATATGACTGAAAAATTGTCAAAGCTACGCTAAAAATCCAGATCACACACAAACATTCCTGCGAGCATAATTTAATTACACTGATGCTCAAGAGATAATCTCAGAAGGCGCTTTATCAATCACTTTCTATCTGCAACACACTGAAGCAATTATATAAATAGTTTCCAACAATTTCGCTGTTAATGCATTCGCACTTTTAGAACCAGCACTGTCATCCTCACGCAGAAGCAAACAGGTTAACAACTAATTTGTGTTTAACAGCCGTGACTTTACATTTGTCAGTATGTTTATTAAAAGTAACAATTTAACATCTGCATGTATCAGCATTCAATTAAGTGTTATGTAATACAAATCCCAAAACACTGTTCATTTTGGATCGTGTCCTCATGAAGTACGAAGACCAGAACTATATTGTGATATACAGGGTATAACAGAATATATTTTAATTCAAAACAATTACTAAATCTATATGTAGGAATAAAAATATTGCACTTGGCTGTATCAAATATTTACTGCTCCTTTTTTGTTTACAGAGATCATAGCACTTTCGTCATCAAGTTATTCTTTCATACATCCTTGTATAAACAATGTTTAGGACCGATAGGAAGCCGACCTGATGTTTCTTAACATACAAGCGATGAGTGAAACTGATGATAGTATATCCCCCAAGATAGAAATTATCTCGGAAATCGCTGGTTCTACTTATAAAGCCGTACCCGTGTTCCAGTTCCAGTCAAAGACTGAGATCTAGCTCATGATATAAAACGCGCTGCGGAATTTTTCGGGGATACACAATAAGAATATGGACAATTGTTTTCTTTAAAAAGGCTATTCGCTTTTCATGCAGTATCAAATATCAATGTGGTTCATACATAGAAGTAATAGAGAAAGTGAGATAAGAATCAGTTGCAGCTTTGTATCTAACAAACATTAAATTTTTTATAATTTGTTTTATTTTTGGGAGGTGGTATTTACTGTTCGTGCTTTGAGTCAGTCAACAAGGAAAGGCACACTTCATTTGGAGAAACAAATGTGGTTGTCTATCTGTCAGCAGTTTATCTGTAAATGCCTAGTCTTAGCAACACACCATGTTACCGAAGTGGTGGCTTAGCCGTTTAACCTTCTGAGCAATCTGATTAAAATCTAGGTATCCGATATAACTGAGAACTGACTTTTTTCGATTCACCAATCAGATTACAGCTTTCACGTGTATGCAAGTGAAAAACTTCAGTCAGAAAAACATAATTTCTAAAGATAACACCACCTATCCCCGCCACCAAACACAAAATGTAACGTTTTGTCTAACAGGGTCTTTAAAATATGGACTGTCTATGGCTTTTATGCATAGTTTCAAAAAGAACTGCATCGGTACTTTAGAAACATTCAGAGAGTATGCGAGTGACTTTATCAATAAATGCAGATCGTAACAATTAAAATTCACTAAATATGGTTGCTAACATAGCTGATAAAAGTAAATGTACACATCATATATGCAACAATGGACAGGAAAATGAGCTATATGTAAACAAAAAATGAAACTGGAACATGAAAATTACAGGCATGTTACCACCACGCGCCTTCTGTCTGTGGTGATACAAGACGTGAACACATTCATCTAATATCATGACTATATGCGAACGTGACCGAGGTCAACCGAGCTTCAAAAGTAGTTCAAGGTCACGGATTTTAATACAAGTGTCAGGGAAACTGAGCTGAATTCAGGAATTTAACATTACGCCAAAAAGTGAAATTTATTTCGCCATGATTAACTATAGCTTGATGTGGGTACACTTATAGTCAGTACATTTACTTTCAGGACTATAAGACAACAATCCCAGGTACGGAAGTTCTGGCATCAGTGCTGCATGCTCACTGTATTGTCAGAAGAAAGGTTAGTATTCTGTCAAAGTTCATTTCACACACTGAGAATGTTATCCTATCTGTAGCACATTACATTTTCAGGTCAGCGTCATTAAATGTAGCTAACAGTATATAATTTGTTTCACACGAAGTATATAAAACTAGTTAGGTAGCTTTAGCTAAATTTAATGACGCTGACCTGAAAGTGCACTGAGATCGGCCTGCATATAGGATAAAACTGACCATGCTGTGTGGAACGAACAAGCATAATACCAAAAAGCTCGACATCGTATGCGTGTGTGTCTTTGTCTCTATCGAAATGTTTTTGTATGGTGTGTTCTCAAAGATGGATTGACCTTAAGTTCCTATGTTTTTGTTAGATTTGTTAGACATTTTTGTTGTTGTTGTTTGATTTTAAAACAAACTACGTCAGGCACAGCAGAAGACAACAAGGGTTTCTTTTTTAAAAAGTAGTTCTGAGCGCGTGGACACCTTGACTGAGACGACTGGTCTGAGATGACTAGACTGAGATAAGAAAAGTAAGTTTCGAAAACCAGCTAGATTTCTCTGTCGCATGGGTGAAAAACTAGATTCTCTGCAGACTGGTTTCTCCATGATAGAGGAAGAAATAAGCACGTGGCGGAAAGGGGTAGTGGAAGAGGGCAATCTAAGCTGCAGGTGCAGAAAAGAGCGAAAGTGCCATGCACTGTTAGCAGAAACATCAAATAGATTATCGACGCAAAACCCCATTCGATTATCTGTATCCAGTGTAGAATGACATGTTTTTGATAAGCTAAACTGGAATCATCCCATAGATATGTAACAGTATAGCATCACTACTGCAAAGACTGAAGAAATATGTACCATTTCATACCAGGAAACTATTCTATTCAACTTACATATTACATAACCTGGACTCCTGTAATACAGTAATTCGTGTGCAAACACTAATATTGTATAAAGAGTACAGATATAATTATACTAGATGTCGATCCTTCGGCACCATCTTCTGACGTGTGGAAATCTTTGAACTAGCTACCTGGACAAAAATAATTTCGTGTCATAGATGTAATTTGGTTTTATAAAGCCCTTCAAACTTAACTGGCCCTCTCAAGCTCAATGCCATTGTCCAAACCAGTAATACTGATTTTGTATGCTGCTTAAGATCAGCATCAAATATGTTGCAAAACTATCCCACTAAGAACGAATAAATTGAAAAAAGCATTTAAATACACGGTCCATGTTCCATTCCGGATGCTTCAACTTCAAAAATATCTCTCACCAAATATTTCAACAGTTTCTTCTTTTTCTCTGTGTGCCCTAAATTAGAGCGGTGGTTAAAAGAGTCTGCCTCGGGCGTGTGACAATTGCAATTAGAGGATGGAGTATGAGGAGTCACAAACATGTATACAATGTTTTAGGGGTCGGGTAGGGTGGAAATTCAGTAGCGTATTAACTGGGGAGGGGATGGACGGGGCGGTAGTCCCGGATCCCGGAGATCTTGCGACACCAAAAGCACAGGCGCCATAGGTCTTACGGCGCGAAAACCCCTTTAGATCAACATCGTCGCTCAGAGCGCCATTTACATTTAGTACGCAATTGATGCACAAAAAACCGCTCTGGAATGAATGAAGGCAAGCATAATTTATAAATAATTTTTATTTACTGACAAGAAATAAAATATGGATTAGATTCATGATATCTGTTGGTGATGGATACGTCTCAGTTTTTTGAGAACTCGAAAGAAAGTACCAGTGTGGAGAAAGAAAGTATAAAGATAGGATACGCGTTGTCTATAAATTCACGCAGGCGAACTTAGAAACTTGTAAATTCCAATTACATTGGAGAGGGGAAATGAAGCAAAAGAGCAACGGTGACGCCTATAATCGCAGTTATGTGTGCAATAAGAACGCAGTGAAAGAAATATTAAAAGAAATAATGATAAGAATTAGGCAGAGAAGCAATTGATACATTACATTATAATAGCATTGTTTTGTATTTATGATGCTCAGAGGCAGTGTTCGGACTTGTACAGCTAAAACTTCCATTACACAAGAGAGTGTGTGTTTGTGTGTGTGTGTGTGTGTGTGTGTGATTTGGATTTATAACGTAACTTTAAAAACTTTTCTGTCATACCGCTACATTGTCTGCTGTTTGGCAGTTTATAGTGATGACTAGAACTGGGACGTCATGCCGCATACATGTAGCATCATGTCCCACCCAGTCACATCATCCTGACACCAAACTGACCAGTCCTAACACTAACCTCTTAATGCTGAGCGCCATGCGAGGCAGCTGTTATACCATTTTTATACGTCTTTGGTATGACTCGGCCGGGATTCGAACCCGAAACCTTCCGCATCCAAGGTAGTAGCTATAATCACTAAGTTCACCGCAGCGATCCCATGGCACAAGAGATATATATAGGCAAAGCAACAGTGACAACACAGTGATGAAAGCATACATGTACCAGACATTCTAATGAACCAGGCCGAGATCTGGAATCAAGTAACGTCTTAAACATCAAAGACCTTGAGGGGGCCCCGAGTGGCCGAGTGGTCTAAAGCGCTCTCCGTTACGGATCACTGCCATCTCACCCCTGTCTGCGCAGGTTCGGTTCTCGGATTCGGCCAATGTGGGTATGTGAGAAAGCTTGCCAGTATCTTTTCGTGGGTCGGTGGTTCTTTCCGGGGTTTTCCCGGGTTCTTCCTCCACCATTAATACTGGCCGCCATGTATAGCCTATCGTGTGCTGAAACATGGCGTTAAACCACACAACGCCAACAACATCAAAGACCTTGATCTTGTGATCCTCGAAGATAAATCCGTTATACTAGACTTAATTCATTCAAAGACTGATTTCCTCTTACTATCAACTTAGCTGAATGATGCAAATACATTCAAATCAATTACTGATGGCAGGAAATTATTATACATCTTGTGGAATAAAAGGGTTTTCTAGCACATTCAATACTAAACCAGAATCTTCTACTGCAAGATGGGAAAGAAAGTTGGCGGTATTGAAGCAGGCAACTCTACAGGCAATCAACATTAAGGGTGATTTGATGGCCAAGCAGAGAACTCTACAGGCAATCAACAATAGGGACGATTTGACGGCCAAGCAGGCAACTCTACATTCAATCAACATTAAGGACGATTTGACGACCAAGCAGGCAACTCTATAGGCAATCAACATTAAGGACGATTTGACGACCAAGCAGGCAACTCTACAAGCAATCAACATTAGAAGTGATTTGACGGCCAGTGACCTGCAAGACATAAAGAGGGCTTATTTCTAGAAAAAAAAACTCGTCTTTTGGAACAAATACATTAATTTGATAGAAATGTGTATCAGGGATCAGTTTATATCTGGTTTTTGGGGTTTCTGAATGAAGACAAAAACATTGGTACCCTTAACATTGGATCATAAAATTAAAAAATCAATTCATTCCCGTAGAACCTGTCATCAGACAACAACTATATTAAAACTCAGGAAAACTGACAAGAAATAAAGATTGAACGAGGAAAGCATCACCATTCGAGAATACATTTTGAAGAAGGTTCATGACTGTCATTAATGCCACACATATCGAGATTTATCAACATTCGAAAAATTAAGTTTATGACATCGGGTGGAAAGGCGAATGAGCAGGAACTATCATTAATTTTGATTGAAATTAAAAACCTTGAGCACAAACAAACCCTTTAGTCCAACCCATGTCATTTGCTTGCACTTTACGGACACTGGATTATGTCACTCGAACGAACTCATCCGTACTATATCCAACGTCAAAGCGTCTTAAATACTAACATATTGCATGGCTAGATTTGGTAGTTAAGACAATCAATCCATATAAAATAAAATAATATTGAGAGGACACACCAATAATGTAACAGGACACCAGAGTTGGAAGGCTTTTACTCGAAGGCTTCATTGCAAGAGTTGCCATGGCAAGATATGTCAAGAGTCCAAGAATTGGAGAACCTCGTGTTTGTGTAAAATTGTGTCTATAAATGGCAGATATGCATGGTTGGTCCTTTTTCTTGTGTTGTTTTTGTGTGGTTTGTTTTATTTTGAACGGTAAATGGATGCATGGGTGGGTGAGTGTATATGTATGTGGCGGCGGGTGGTGTTGGTTGGGGTTGATTGGCGAATCGTACCTTCTTACGAGGTTTCAGCTTTATTTGGTCATCGTTTTCTGAGGGTGATCGCCCTCGGTGTTGTTTTCGATAGAGTAAATATTAATATAAAGTGTTAAAATTATAGATAGAATAAATAGAGGTCTGAGCAGATATATAAAACAGAATGACACGAGCCCCCGTACATGAAATACAACAGTTCAATCAATTACATAAACAACTGTGATAATATGTTACATTTGAAAGATACACTTCTCTTTTGAAATAAATCATTCACCGAATTTCAAACACATATATTCTTATAATAATAGCCTATCTGTCTTAAAGATAAAACTGTTTCATCATAGAATCGAGTGAATAATCTAAGTCATTGCCTTGTACAACGTCATAACCTGCTCATTTCCGGTTCACTCCAACTTCAATGTGCTTGTTCTTCTTGGTCCATTCGCTTTTTCCTTCTCCAAACTCTCTATTGTCTCGCTTCTTTCGGCCCTCAAACTTTGTGTGGGTAGTTGGATACGTGAGTACATAAATACTTGGATAAGTAGGTCCGTGGATACGTCAGTGGGGCTATTTCTCCTTTCAAAATAAACAGAGAAGCAACCTAAATCTTCTGTCAGATGTCCTACTGGGAATAGATCATTACTCCCCTCTCGTTATGTCAGACATCGTACTTTCAGAATTCAAACAGATTCCAAAGGCTATCTGGTCAAGCCAAACATGGCTGACCATAAACAAACATAGTTTCACAGGAATAATGTAATTCCTAATGGCTATTAAATCACTGATTCACATTAACATCACATATCCGTTCTCGTCTCAATTATATGAATGAATGAATGAATGAATGAATGAATGAAATTCATTAAATGCCTTAACTACGTTATTTTCAGCGAATACACACATTCAAGTCGTTAGCATACATGAAATCTCACTTCATGGCCTAACAGCGTTAATTTGAGTCAATACGCACTCAAGTCTTTATCATAGTGGAATCATCTATGATCGGAGAATTCATACGGATTCTCGTATCAAATATCAACTAAAATAATGCATGAGATTCTTAGAACACCTGATTACTTATAACAATCAAGACGACAAATTCAAACAATTCGTCAAACTTGTATAAAGAAGATCATTGTTCGAATTAAGATAGATGAACTCAAACATAATTATACTCATGTCAGGAAAATTGATCTACAGATTTAAACAAATAAATTCATGCAAATATACGCAAATATATTCAAGCAAATCATTATATTGGTATCAACGAATTACATGAGATTGACTCAAATATCTTGTGCTTTCAGGCTTTGCTCGCTTTTACCGCCAGAATTGTGTCCGTCGACTTTTCAGACATCCGGTCCCTCGTATAAATGTTTTACGAGAGAATTTCTTCTAAATTCAATCTCAGAGTATCCTATATTTTTTTCCTCTTGCAGGAAAACGTAGACTGGCTAAATATTTGGAGGGGCAGATTAAAATCCAAGAAATTTCGTGAGGGAACACGCCCCTTATTTAGCGTAACCAATCAGGATTAAATATATCTAACTCCTTTTATAAACAGGCGCCAAAATTGCGGTCAGTCTGACTTCTAGATTTTCAAATAAGTGATCCTAGACAATCTGAACTCTGACATGTTCTATACAAAGATCCAAGTTAATCTTTTCCCTTCCAGTCTGTCAGACGGTTAAATAAACGAAGACTTAACTAAGAATCACTCCCTCTCACGACACAGACATTAAAACTCATTGCAGTATAGCGATTTAATAACCACATGTCCTCATAAATCTAATTAGTTGTTCTCTTGCCCAAATTAATGTGCTCTTTATAGAACGACGAGTTTTGCACCCTTACAATTTATATGGATGGATATATTAAACGTTCTATTAAACAATTACATTCACCGGCCTCTAAGGCAGTATTGACAGCTGCAACGTATGTTTTGTGTCATATTTACATTCCACGTTACTTCTACCTGCATGTCACCTCGGCTTATGCATTTTTGGAGTGGCATTTACTTTGGGCAATACGCACTTAGGAAGCTGATGGAACCTGTTTAGAATACAGTTGTTGACATGCGGACAGTGTTAACTTCATCGTGTTGAATCACGGTCAGTGTTAGCTTTGTCATATTGGCATAGGGCTGTGCTGGCTTCATCATTTCGGCATACGGACAGTGCCGGCTTCATCATGTGACGTACTGACAGTGCTAGCTTCATCGTGTTGACATACGGACAGTGCTTATCTTATCAAGTTGACACACGGACAGTGTTAGCTTGATCAGTACGGGTTGATTTACACACAATGTAACAGATCTCTCTTTTCCTGTCTGTGGTTTAACCTGCGTAGTGGACTCTCTCTAAATGGGTTAGCGCTGCCCAATTTAGGAAAGACACCAGCGAAACACATATCTCAATTGTAAGTACAGTACCATATATCACTGTTCAAGTACATATTTCAGCTGCAGCAACTTTAATCCCTTACGCATGTGCTAACACCTGACGACATGCCAACCCATACCACTTTTTCTGCAAAATGTTGGCAAAGATTTATTAAGGATATCTATGTCTAATAATAAACCTATCCTTACTCGTTGATAAATTTATTAGATAGGTTCCCTGTTCACAATATGAGAAAAGTAATGTATTACACATTCTAGGAGAGAGTAAATCAGTGTGTATTTACAAAGGCTTCGCTGAAAATGATATTACGTTGGGGTGTGTATTATCAATTAATGCATTTTTTTCATATATACACACGTGGATAGGTATTCTGAACGTCTAGCTCATAATGCATGTTCCTAGTATATTGATGTTGTGAAGGTGTGTACGGTCTAGTAATTAAATTATATTCTACTTATTTAGATGCTTGAGTATGTTAGAGAAGCTATTACATACCAAGTCAGAAAAGCAATCACATACCACGTTTAAATGCATTTTTGTTTTAATTTTCTTTCAATTTCAACAGACTTTCGTGCCACAATAAAACTAACAAACAAAAAGGAGGAAGCTACAATCAGATCCAGAGATACGTAGTATAACTTGTAGAGAGGATCAGCATTTGGCTAGAAGCATTAAAACCCCATTAAAGTACTGATTAATTAAAGTACACACGGTAATTATGAACAGACACGTGTCTTTCAACTGCCATACATGTTTTTAACTGGAAGGCACTCATGTTACAGTGTCTACTGATGGTATGGTGCTAATACATATTAATGCACATACCCGTCTAGCTTGATGATTTTATCTTGAACAGAACTTGAGAAATAAATTTAAAACACAAAATTAAACCAAGTCAGTGATACATGAAATATGATTCACAGTGACATATTTTTGTGATGGGGTTGTAGTATTCGTCAAGCCGCATCTCCTCACCAAGCTTGACGATTTCGGTATAAAAAAATATGCATACAAGTTTTAAAAAACAACCCTCACCCCCCAAAAAACAAAAATAATAAAAAGAACAAAACAAACAACTGCAACATCTAACCTAGGTCTGTAAAATTTGAAATGTTGGTCACACAGACTTTCTTTAGTCGAATTGGTGTAGTACTATTAGAGATACATATAATCTTCAAGTTATATTATTTTAGTATTCCAAATAATACTCTTCTCAACACACTGGATGACTGTTTCTTATACACCAATATACCATACGAGGAAGGTATCCCATTCTACAAGGACACATGGGATAGTCGACCTGATCCTTTCCCTCCAACGTTCTGTGTGGTCAAACTTGAACTCAAGTTTAATAATTGTGTATTCAACTACCAACACACCCTACAGATAAATAGAACTGCAATGGGTCTAATATATATCTTCGCATGCCAAAATTTTCATTGAAAGACTAAAGCGCCGTATAGCACTCTAAAATGGTGCAGATATATTGACGATATAGAAGTGAAATGGGCGACAATTTCAAAATATTTAAAAAATTCTCCGACGACTTCCATCGTACGATTAAATTTACGTTGGAGACATTAAACAGGTCCAGTAGCTAATTGGATACTCAATCTACCGTCCTGAACGGGAACGCAGAAACTTACGTTTGTTCTAAACCTTCTGACTCTCACTAGTATCCATTACGGACTAGTTGCCATCCCAGGCATGTAATTAAAAAAAAAATCTTTCTTATGGTATGTGCGTTCGTACCAAACGTATATGCTCTAATCGTGCTTCCCTTGAAAGAAGATTCAGAGAGCTCTACGGGCACCTTAGAAGAGGAGGATACACAAGAAGCTACATGGAGAAGGTTATTAATAAAACTAGTCTCCTCGACAGTGGACCAAACCCCCACCCCGATATATAAAACTAAGAAAACCAATAAGCGTGTCCAACCCTATGACCCATACCTTCAACAGATCGTTCGTAAGCATTTGCACCCTATTAAATCGTCCGAACGTCTGAACGGTATATTTTAAGAATTTTCTGTGGTTGCGTACCGTACATTTAAAAATTCCAAGGACCATCTGGTACGTGCGCGTGAAACATCCAATAAGACCACATATTTAGGAACATATCGCTACAAATACAATCATTGTCTAATTGCAAACAAATGCCCGAGACCGACTCATTAATAAGTTCGATTAAAGGAATTAGTTACACGATCAATCAGAAGTTATGACGTGGAGCCAAAAATGTAATCTATATTCTGACATGCAAGATATATGCCACTCATTATGTTGGCGAAACCGTTGGTTTCAGAAAGCGAATAAATAATAATAATAATAAACAACATTCTCAGCAAAGTAACGCGAAAGTCGCCAACCACTTAAAGGAGACCAGAAACCAATGGAAATATAGAATAATAATAAAAGTACTATAGCAGAAAACCTTATTCTGAAGTATCATCTGCGACCGTAATGCCAATATTTATATATTGGCTTATCTTCTAGGAGCTGAATTTCCGTGACCTCGTATGCAAAATTTCCGCGCCTATTCGGTTACTTTCGGGATGTGACGTCATAGTAGCGACTCCAGCAGCCCAAGTGGAAGTTGCCAGAGTAAAAGACAAGACCATTTTGCGTTGCTTACGGGTGTATTAGAACATTAAGAAAAGCCTGTGGACATTTTTTTTTCTTTTCCGAAAGACAAAGGCATAATGAAAGAATGGGTGCATTATTACAAACAAGTCGATTTCAAAGCAACACCATACAGCACTATGTGCTCGTTACATTTCTCAAAGGAATGTTACGAGAGGGATCATGAAAAAATAGCAGCTCAAAGATACGCAAATGCTAGGCCTAGACTAAAAGTTGGCGCTGTTCCAGACATACCTTTGTACATTTTAAATCCTGGGAAACGTGTGAGATACGAAAATAGGCAGAAGGACAAGTAAGTGACCACAAAATGCAACAATCAATCCACATATCTTTTATCTAAAACAGCAGTGCTAAAAACAAATCTGATAGCCCGACACCCTGGGCCCCTTCTGGTTTTAGTACCGGCCCATCCTGTATTCAAAGTGAGGTGCCCGTCAGGCTTGTCGAAACAAAAATTGTTTGCCTGAGGAAACTTTGATCGCGCTGGTGAAATGAGTAAATGTATTTTCAAGATGTTGACATACATGCCTTAACACGGGACAATCTAAATCAAATCACCATTGTCCTAGGTGAAATTTAGATTTGATTTTAATCAAATGGAAGCTTTGCTAAAAATAAGATTCTAAACCTGTCGTGTTTCGAGAAAACACAATTTTCAGTACTCTTATAACAATTAAAAATTAAAAAAAAAAATGCATTATATACATGTAGTATGCATAAACAGTAATCTGTAGTAATTGGAACTGATATAAAACTATTCCTTGGGCAGTTTAAAAAGCAGCGATTAAAAAATAAGAGGTCAAAGTTTCACATTAACTGTCTGACAATAGAACCGCGGGGGGGGGGGGGCTATTGACCCCCCTCCCCTTGCCCCAATGTGCGACCGCCCATTTAACGTGCCTTTTCTCCCTGTGATACGCCTTATTATTACCCCATGACAAGCCCCTTTTGCATATTCTGGTCAGTTCTGGCTAAATTGCAAAATAGCTCAAGTTTTGATTTAAGTACGCAAACAATAAAGCCAGTGTGACTAATGAACATAATCCTTATCCTTGCATTGATCTTGTGAAAAGGACTGCCCTTCGGACATACTTCAAAAGAAACCATGTTCGACAGTGTGTGTATGTGTAAGCACCAGCAATTGATTACCAAATAAACCATGCCTATTTTGTTGTTACTTACGATGCCATGGACTTCTTTTTAACAGTTCAAATCTGTAGTCACAAGTTACCGTACATGTGGCAACTGTTTTTCTAAAGTTTTATGCCCCACCTTATTTCCTAATGTTTAAGTCTTAATGCATGTAACACTGTTTGCTGAATAAAATATTTATTCAGAATTAGTTCTTTAGGGCCACATATACTGCATGGTATATTTTGTTTTATTCCTTGTAATTTAATCATGGTAATTAAACTTTTCATATACGGTAGAGGAATGTCAGGTGTTAACTGGCCGAGTTTCTTTGGCGGAAATGGAGATGCGATTTTGCTTGCAGAGAAAATTTCAAAGTGATCATTCATTTAAGTTAATTGGTGACAATTCTATTCTTTTAATTTTTTTTTAATACTATAGTACTGTTGTAGTTGTTTAAAAAATCTGAAATTTACTTGAATAATGTTTAATCTTCACGTTCTATTTACTGAAGAAGAAAAAAAGAAAAAAAACTGTTGTATGATATTAATTATTTCGTCCAGTGCCGGTTTAGACGTGTGTGCGTGTGATTTGAATTTTTAACGTAGCTTTAACAATTTTTCAGTCATATCGCTACGATGTCTGCAGTGTGGCAGTTTTGACTGTGGATTGCATACGTTATATTTAAAAATGGTTTGGGGTTGGGTTTTTATCTTCTGACAAATGAAAATTGACAGACATAATGTAATAATCGGGACTTCGCTGAGCAAAATTGAGAGATATTACGAGATCGGGAGGTAGATGAGGAAATACCCCCAAAATAGGGAGGTTTTTTCTCCCGGATTGAGAGTTGACAGGTATGAACTGTCTGGGCTTGTGGAATTTCATTCAGGAATTTAGTTTATTTAAGTCACCTGCCCGGGACCTGTGCCTTACAAATTTCTTTTAGCACTTACCAGTACAGTACATAAACTATTATATCAGACTGTAGATTTAACTTTTGAATGTGCAACCCAAATGTGGTCTCCTGTCTACCTCGCTCGCCAATGTTTATGTTTGTATTCGAGGACTGGCTAGTATAGCGTCACGGTACCACGTGATCTGTTGTCTCATCAAAACTCGGAAAAACTCGGCAATTTACGGAATCGTGGTATCTTCCACGCAATATAATCACTACCCGCCTACGATATTTAATTTATAAACATTGCAGTCGAATTAAAATCTATAGAGAATTACATACGCAAAAGGAAAATTTTGATTTCTAGTCTCCTTTAAACTTGAATGGACTTCCCGCCGAGTCCCTACTGGTAAGGAACGATATTGGATATTTCAACTAACAAATTCATGGGAAGTTTGGCCTAAATAATAAAAAAATATATCATTCCCGTTGCACGCTTATCATATTTAGTTATCAGTTTTTCACCCGTACGCAATTTCTGTAATAACATTTACACAAGTAATCACATTTATTATTATTATTATTATTATTATTATTATTATTATTATTATTATTATTATCATTATTATTATTATTATTATTATTATTATTATTATTATTATCAGTAGTAGTAGTAGTAGTAGTAGTAATAGTAGTAGTAGTGTTGTTGTTGTTGTTGTTGTCCGTTATTTCACTACCCTATTCTCTTAAAACCTCCATGCACAACTCTACCTGGATATAATTTATTTAGCAAATTTTGTGGATGGCGTTGATGTTGATTATTGCTCATCATTTAAAAATAGCTTTTTACATTTATATTTCTTGTTGTAAATTCACTCGTAGTGATTCTAACATGTAGGATTCCAGACAGTCTCTTCGATATTCGATATTGTGTTTAGTCTTTATTTTGTGCATGTAAGTTGTCCGTTCCCCTGACGAAGAGCTTGTTCAGCTCGAAAAGTTGGGAAACTGTTTTGAATTTGCACCGGTATTAAGTATTGCGTCCATATGTATATATACGTTACACACACATCATATCGATATATACATCTATATCTCACTATCGATATTATGGGGTATAATTATTTAATATACTGTATGTTCCAGTATGTATTCTTAATTTTACTAATAGTAAGATATATGTCATACGCCGCCATGCTATTAAATAGACATAGTCTGTTTTCAAGTTAGCCACCTGTATGTATTAAAGGATGAGAAAATGTACGAGTTCTTACAATTCTGTGAGATTATACTTGCCGGATACAGATTCATATACGAACCTGGATATTATAATAAAAATGATCTCGTACAGTGGTTCTGATGAAATAATTTAACATATAACAAGCGATTTCACGTGCGTGCATGCGTAACGTATATCATGGCATTTGTACGTGACTCATATAATACACATCTCCGGACATTATAATTTCAAGTGTGAGATTTTGGCTGTAATTTTCAGTGTGATTTCGGACGTAGAGGTTCGATGCAGTCAGGTTTTGTATAATGTCTGATCTGGTGATCTTGGCTCGGTGGAAGATACCGGTTTCTCGTAGTGAAGGACCAAAGCTTCCGGACCAAAGGGTCTGCAGCGAACAAGGAGGGCTCTTGAAGGATCCTTCGTCAGATTGGGAGGGACAGGCCATTTTGGTGTCTCCTTCATCATCCAACAAAAACGGTGGGACCAAAGATGCTTCGTGGTCGTCAACTGTACGCAACCAGTTTTATGTTCCGTTATTAAATTATTCAGTATTACTAACTGAGTGAAAATCAAATCAATGTATTTGGTATCATTATATAAGTAAAAATCAAATATACATGTACATACCCCACTTTCCGCTTAAACATTATTCGTATTTTGTTGTCGTTGTTCAGGGGTTTAACGCCATTTATAAGCACATGCTATGCTATACATGTCGGCCGGTATAACTGGTGGAGGAAAAACCAGGGAAAGCCAGGGTAAGATCCATCGACCCACGGGAAGCTACTGGCATCTTAAATACCCACATTAGCCGAGCCGGAGACTTGGCATACTTTGATCACCCTTGGTGGCACAATCATACCTCATTCATAGTTGTGAAAATCCATACTTGATGTATCATTTTGTTAAGTCCATTGTTGGATTTTATGCGCACGACTTTGGTGTCAAACTCATTCATTTTTTTAAATTCATATTATAAATTCACGTAATTGCTTTCAGTGTCTTCCTATAATCTAATCACATACATGATCATCATATTACAAAGTCAATGCAGCATTCGAAGTGATTTTCAGCGCTGCACTATTGGACCTATTGAAGTAACATTAAAGTCCAGAATATACAATGTGCTTAAAAAGGAAAATATTTGATATAAAATTTGCTCACTTCGATATTATTTCACTTAAAATGGAGCTTTTATAAAAAAAATTCTTGTTCAGTGACAAGTTCTAAGCGCCAGTGAACGTTGTTGCTTTCTCTCAAATGCCTTCCCAGTTATCCATTTCGATACCCATGATTTGATTTATTAACGTCATGGTCATGAGACTATCGTTGCATCTGATATCTATGGCGATCTTTAATAGGCGGAATACACCTTACATTTCTTCCTCCTCGAATTTCACCTGAAATAAACAGGAGCATGCTTATACAATGGTCCAATTCGTAACACAGAAACCCAACATAATAGGGACATGGACGTAATACTTACGACAGGTGGAACAAGATGCATTGATCTCTACTTCCACTTTTGTTAAAGACCAGCAAAGGTCAGCTACACTCGCAGCCTTCATCACCTAATCTCTTTAATGACCAGATTGACGGAATTCACAATAAGCAACCAAGGAAACATTCTTTCCATCCCTCACAGTCTCAGCTACAGCGAAGGGATTTGGAAAACAACTAGCAGGTGTAGCAGGAATATCTCCAGAGCACATGCCACTGTGAAGCAGTCCTACCGAATTTACAACCATCGAAACTACTGATCTCCAGAATGAAGTATAATAGTCAAAGGGAAGTTGATCGTTTTCGCCAAAGTTCCACGAGCCCCTCCCTCTCAAATGATATACATCCATGCCCCCACCCCTTGTCACAGATCCCGGTAGAAAGAAGTCTCAAATCGTTTATTCCTGAATGTGGAAGATTTACCGTGACAACATGTGGACCCGACAAATGGGGACTCGGTATCAAGCTCAGCGCACCTACTAAGCCTTTGCCCAGAGTTCTTTTAGCTACAACGTAGCACTGATGACTAGGTCGTCAATATAAGCGCATTCAATCAACTCTGTTACGCTCTTGGGTTCGAGATGGAATGCAACAGCGGTTCTAATGTCGTCCATTTTGAAGACTAAGCATTCAGTGTGGACTTGCAAGAGGTGTAACCTCACGTCCGCACTCAAACGGCTTCCAGAAGTTATGCGATTCATCTACAGCAGGCGACAATGCAGTAGATTAGTTATATTTTCGAGCAAGACGAGATTTATGCGTTACCCTTCTTTCCATTCGCAATCTCTTTGTCAGCAACGATATCTCAGACCTCGTACCCTTTCAAGATTTCGATCGACTAGGTCTGGAATCAATATCCAAGTAAAAGAATATGTTTTCCCCCAAGAGCGCGAATATAATTCATGCAAGGGTGGATTCTTTGTCTATACGGAGCAATCCCTCTGCCAGATAATTCCTTCGCCTGCCACGTTTTGCTCAATGCGGCAGCGGACTTCTTAGTGCTTTGTCGCTTTCTTGAGATCTCATAACAATGATTATGTGATCCAAATGGAGGCTGAACCTTTGGCAAGTGGACTAACTTTCACAATCTGCACACTACGAGGTTGCATCTTAAAGGTAGGTAGTCAAACCTGGACTCGCGGCGGCAATACCTTGCAAGTAAAACCTTCGTCAATCACGATCGCTAATAATGCGAACGCATACGACCGGGGAAACAAGTCTCCTACAATTTCGGGATGCCGTATGAGTTTATCCCTCTCAGGATCATTATTGACATACTGTATCAACATCATCGAGATCGAAACCGTTTTGAAAGTTTCTAATTCGTGGCTGGAAAACCTACGTGGTAATGGAGTTCTCATTCTGTCCGATAACTTCACTGTGGTGACTTGCCTCAAACAGCAGAGCAGAACCATGTACGTAGACATTTTTTATTCTTGACTGAGAGTTTCCAAAGTAGTGTCCTAATCAACAAATTCACCTTTAAGTTCGACATTGTCTAGACTGGTTAATGTAATGGCGGACACTTTGTCTTGCAAGAAGGGACGAATACACATGTAATGCTATCTTCATCCCTCAGTTTTTACTCAAAACTTCTCGATGGGATCGGCCTGTGATGGACCTATTGGTGATAAGGTGGAATGCCAAAACTCCAGTCTTGGTCTCACCAGACCTTGATCCAGAAGGTCTGGATAATCGATACACTTCTCTAACACCCCAGGTTCTGAAGTAGATACATGAATCAAAAGAATATGTGCATCTTCATCCTGATTACTCCACTTAAATGGGAAAACTTGGACCAGCCTCATCAACCACTTCGTAGGAATCGAGATTTTCCTTGACCTATGTTAAGCAACTACGATGGCAGATTGTTTTCATCTAAACCCAGATTTACTGAACCTGCATGTCTGGATTTTATTAAAATATGCCATAAGAACAAACAGTTTTCACAAATGTTGGTGATTTACTCAAGTGAGATGGTAATCCATCTTAGAGGCGTAAGAAATCAGTGGTATATAATCTCAGTGAAGTGCACAATAGCAATTTATGCCAATATCGGAGAATACATTTCCTATTGGTGGGCCCATCTGCATTCAGTTGCAACAAGATGGAAGAGTATCACCCATGAAGCCCCCTGTTTTTGTTGCCATGAATGAACAGGCTACTGTTCATTGGTAATCAGATATAAGTAATACTCCTGTCTATCCTGGACACTTCATCTCAAAACCATCTACCGGACCCAGTGCGAGCTTTGCAGTAGTATTCAGGAAGAACGCATTGAGATCACATCTCATTTTGCCTTGAAAAAGGGGAAGGACGATATATCAACACGGACACTATCATCATGAATAAAGTGGGACATCTGTTCCACATACTGGACCAAACTCACGCAATTGAATTTCCTTCGCGCATCGGCTCACAAAGTTAGGACAGTCGCAACAAACATTACATATGAACGAAACTGTTTCCTAACTGTAATTAGCCATGCTGTGGGATAGATATCCGAGTACACTTCTCCAGTTTTATTAGTGATCTTTCATCCCTAAAGGCTTAATTCGATCTGGAGGAACTTTTACCCATGGAGGAACATTTACCCATATTACAATGTTTTCCCCATCACATATGTGTTACTCTAGAGGACTTTGTAATAAGGATACATTTAAGGGTCGTTCGACAGCTTCATAAAGATGCGGCTTCGAAACTCCCGCTGCATTTGCGGGAGGAAAATCTTTTTATTTCGAAGCCGCTCCCCGATATATGGGGCCTATTTTACAGTCGAGTTATCCAGATACTGTCTTACATACCTTAGGGGACCAAAGATGGTCTGCCCGGGGTAGGGGGTATCTCTTTCCACTTCCAAACTATTCTCTTCAGGGTAATGTATTTGAAGGAGAAACTAATTTTTTATAGAAAGAGGTTTCTTCGATGATATTTACCCTATCATAATACAAATATATCCTCCAACCTCCTCGCAGTTACATCCATATAGAAAACGTGCTTTCAGCTCCAATAACAACTGACGATTTCATTGGATTTGGCGCCAATCTTGGTATCAGGGGGGAGATCACTCTATCTTACTGCCACTTATGTGGGCAGATAGATTTTTCCTCACTAGTTATTGTGTACTTTTGAGAAAGTTACGTATGTAAGGTGAATTTGTTTGCATTTGAAACATGCACAGTGGAGAGAATGATGGCATACATATATGCAGCTTTGATGTAATGTGGCTGACATTTCTTGGTTACTGTACGTATGGAAATTGTACATAATCTAAAGACACTGATAACTAAAATGACTGCTCCCTTATGCTAACAAAATCAGCCTGAATTAGTCTAAAAGTACACTATCTTTAGCACTTATTAAAATAGGGAAAATTAATTTTGCCCAACTAGACAATACCAGCTTTTGAAAGTGCAATGGCTGAATTACTACATATATAAAATGTCAAAAAAGTTATTGGCTCTATTTATTACAATTTACCTCGTAAGTCCAAGAAGTGATAATGACCAAGCGGAGCTGGCAGTTTTTGAAAGATGCACATCTGGAGTAAGGCCAAGCTCTATACTCTATAACCCATATTACACCCATCAATCATACACCACAATAAAGAGAATTAAAGGTTCTTTGAACAATACCTAAGACATACTATGTCTTTTTTAAGTAGCCAGTATAACCAGTGAGAAAACCCGGGGAAATTCTTTCACTTTAAAATTCTAACTCTACAAAATACGAAACTGCAGAGCGCCACCTAAAAGGTTTCAGCCTGGGAAGGCTGGATTTGTGAGGTAGTAATAGCTATCCTAAGTTATTAAGAAACATATTTTACTAGAAAAATTATTTTTTGTTCAATTTACCAAATTTTCTTCTGCACTTATTATTCAAACAAGTTTAGACATATTAGTAACAATGTTGTATGTTTCTTATATCCTCAGAATAACACGTACGTTCGCGTATTATAATGTTTTCCCCATCATTTGTGTTCCCTTAGAGGATAGTGTAATAACCGCAATATGGCCGAGAGTCGGCCCATATGTCGTTCGCCAGAAAACCTTTAAAGTTTTCGATGAGCATTTTCAAACTTAGTAGACTACTGATCCAACACGTGTTTTGCTTATAATATCTTGCTGCGTCCCTTTTCCAGTTTCGCAGGAAGGAATCAAAGGTAAAATATGCAAAAGTACATTTAAACACTTCAATATTTGTTTCAATTCGATCTGCAATTGATAGCCATGAGAACCTGACTTTTGTTAAACCCGAATTTTGGCAGACGTTCGCCATATCGATCTGTTCGACGTTCGTATTTGTGTCTCTCCGTCCACACCCTAGATTTATCTCAATATTAAACTTGTATGCATATCTTTACTAGCGAATTAAAGGCGGACTCAGAAAAGAAAGGGTTCCTTTGTTAAAAAATGACAGAGAAATTTGAACGAGTTGGTACCATTGGTCCATGCATCCATCCGTATCACATAAGGACACAACATCGAGGTAAAACAAATGTGACAAAGCGTGTTCTCATTTTTTTTTATATTTATGGTATGCATTCACTTACAAGTAGGAACAACATATACCCTGATCTGCCGTTGAATGATGCGCCGGCAGTCTGGAGTCCAAGTTGTTTGCTCTAATACCCAGACCCAGATCTGCCGGGACACTGTGCGACTGCAGATCTGGGTCGGTGCAGTTTAAAGATGGGCACAACTTATACACGAGTGCATAAATTAATTTTGTGATCATATTTCAATTGTTCTGAGCCATTCTAGTTGCTTTTTATATAACCGTGTCTATCAAAAATGATTGTTATGTATGCAGTATCCTCGTTTTTCATGTTGCTGTTATGTTCCTATAACATAACTAATGTAAAACCAATATTTATGTAAACTATTTACTCAAGGTTTAAAAAGGAAGAACTTAAACTAAAACTTAAAATTGGCTGAAAGTTATAGAGCTGAGTGAAACGTTCGACCGAAAACCTGAATAATTAGCTTTGATTTTGAAGATATCCCCCCCCCCCGTGAGGTGCGCGATACTGCTTCTAATGTTGATGTACAAGTGCACTATTTCATACCTTAATCTTAAAGACCTTTAAAATTATAGAGCGGAGGCGAAAGTTGGAAGTCAAACGGACGAAAACGCGGATACAATATCCACTTTTTATCGCAAAGGTGTGGGGTCAACATAATGATACTCGTAAAGAGGAGCATCCCTGAGAAATAAGACTGCAAATTCGTGAATTTTGTGTCAAGAATTTTCAACATCAACAACAACAAATAATGAAACGATATCTTTTGAAGGAAATAACCAATATACTTTATTTATGAATTTATTTGCATAGTATTTTTTTTAAAGAACTTAGGGATATGTGATATGTATATCTAAATGCATTATTTTAAAGTTATTGGTGACCTTAAATCTTTGTCCCGCATCAAACTCGTCCTAACTTAGCAAATCAGGATTTCCACGTTGTAAGCCCTATTTTCAATTCCCTAAGATTGAGAAGGGGGGGGGGGGGCAAAAAGTTTCTCCATTATTGGCAGCAGATAATATGGTCTTAGGAAATTTAGCACTAATATAGTTGAAACATTTTGGAATAGCACAGCAATCAATATCCAGATAATTTGCGGCAAGTAATAAGGAGATAGATCAAATCTCGCACGTGGGAAGTCGTTCTGGAGGTTATCCGCAACACGAACTTGTACTCAAGGACGCCCGCAGGATTTTTTGCGTGGGGGGGGGGGGAGCAGTCAGTCACGGTCGGGAGAGTTAGTTGCATAGTTCTCTGAGTAAGCAGTCTGAGACTAAGGTTAATATTTACTATGTATTTTGAACAGAATCTTATAACATATTTTCAGCTTCATTTGCATGATTAACTTTGTCGTAATATATATATATATATATATATATATATATATATATATATATATATATATATATATATATATATATATATATAGGTAGGTAGGTAGGTGTGTGTGTGTGTGTGTGTGTGTGTGTGTGTGTGTGTGTGTGTTTGCAGTATGATTTCCAGGGGGTCACATGACCACCACCACCCTCCTTGGTCTATGCTGCGAACGCCCATGCTTGCACTGACTTCAACCAAAGATGAGTGAGAAAAGCGCATTGGAATTACAACAGTAGCCGAGATTGCTATATATACATATACCCCGTCTACCAAAAGACGTAAAGTGTACATCAAATACCAACACAGCGTTTATTACGGGCGGACGAAACAGTCACGAGTTTGTTTGCTTGTTTGCTTTTTGTTTTGTTTTGTTTCTTTGTTGTTTCTTTTGTTTTTGTTTTCGTTTTGTACCAGCGTGAACTCTCTAGAAAACGTTCCGATACTGAACATTTGCTAAGAATGCCATAAAGGCAACATAATGCATTTTTATATGGCTTTATTTTGCCTTGTCTATTTTAGCGTTTGGCTCAGTTCTTCACCATTTTCCAACGACTGCCCATTTTCACGCCATATCACTTCCTTGAAGTACTTCCGAGCACGCTCCTCAAAGATCATACACTTTAAGTACAATTGAAACATCGCTCGGCCATTTCCATCAAGTCGAGAAATAACATCAGATGCATTTGTATTAATGCACATAAATTTGATTGATTTGGTGATCTGTCTCCGACGGAGTGAACCACACATGTTGCGACAGAAAGGATGACATTTTCCGATTATGACTTTGTCTACTTTCGCTTTCATTTGTGTCATATGAATAAAAGTAGAGCTATCGATAAAAAGAGCCAAAATATTAAAGATCTTAAAAAGGCGGAAACATGCGATAGTGTGTTCATTAATGTTTGCTTAAAAGCTGAGTTAGATCATAACGCCTGAACATTCAAAACTTAAAGAAAAAGAACAACATTCATTTGATTCCAAGTCAAGGGATAGCTAGCGGATTTTACAATTGTTGATTTAAGAGGAAAAAAGTAGTCCTTTCAGTTTGGATGATATTGAAAATACTTGACTGCAGAGCTCTCTCCCAACTCCTAAAATAGTTCTTACAAAGCTCTGTTCGTGTCTAATTTATTCCAATTTACTCACCACTGTCCCTGCTGCTTTATGAGTGTAGTTGGGTGTGATGTGTTTAAATATGCACACAGAGACTGGATTTCAACTACTTAACTCTTGATTTGTAATATGCTTCCACAAACATGAAAATAACTATACAAAATTACATTATGGTTGAAATGTTCAGAATATACACACATTAAAATCGTGAAAACAAGGAAGAAAGTGAAAGACAGACGCCAGGAAACACAAGTCAAGGATGCAGTAAGCGCACCTTTTATACACAACTCAAGGATGCAGTAAGCGCACCTTTTAAACACAACTCAAGGATGCAGTCAGCGCACCTTTTAAACACAACTCAAGGATGCAGTCAGCGCACCTTTTATACACAACTCAAGGATGCAGTAAGCGCACCTTTTATACACAACTCAAGGATCAACTGTCTTAATCAAACGAATTGCTGTCACGTTTGTTCCATAGCAACATAAATGTTAGTAAACTATGGATATTTGTTTTCTTCTATTCGCTGCAGGTTTCTGTTCATCGAATTGCTTTCTTGATCATGAAAAGCTATTGTTTAAAAATGAGCACATTCCAGCCGCCTATCATCTAGCTAAAAAGGGGGGGGGGCAATTACTAAATAAATGGTTTTGTGAGGGAACAGGTTGTTCACACACACATACAAACACACACACACACATAGTACAAAATCAACAACCCATTCCTTCACAAAATAAGCACTAATTACTTAATATGATATCAGTGTAGTCAAACTATTGTCTTTTTTTTTTGCTGGGTAATTAAAAAGTGGTGAACGAAAACCCGTAATGTGCCCACTTTAAATTCACTTGCCCAAAAATACGCTCGAGTAAAAATGAAACGACCTGCAGATCTAAATACAAATGAACAGCATTGCCTTTCTATTTAGAAACATTATTTAACATAAAAACACTTCAAGACTTTAAACTCAACAAGTTATACGGCCTAAGGCTACGACCCGAACACGTCATCACTCCTTTTAGGTGGGCGAAAGTGCTAAATCAAACAGTATACCATACCTCATGTCTGGAGTTTATTTATAGACAAAGAAATTCTAGCTTTTAATTCATCCCACCTTATTTACGTCATTTGCAATTTACGAGGCGATCTATCATGTAATGGGATAAAGTCTGATTTGTACTTTTTATTTTTTCAATGAAGAAATTGTTTATTATTAGTAAAATGTAAGCGACTTTAAACCGAAGTTAAAGAAACCCATACTAGGGGTGTCAGAATTTTAAAAGAAAATTAAGTATGGAACAGGTGGGTGAATAAAAAGCCTATGAATTAGCATTATATACTTGGTTTGCGTTCACTGTTGATGCGGCTACATTACAGTTAATTACAGAGTTTTAAAAGTCTTATCGTAAATGAGATATTCAGGCAATAAACTAGTTCCTTGCTTACGTAAGAGTGGAGATAAAAATTCATTCTTGGAATGCAAGAATGCATCAGATAGGTTTGGAAGTGAAAATTCTTCGTGTGAAATGGAATTAGGAAAGATTAAACGCATAGACATTAATTTAACATGTTCTCAGCCTAGGAATCGTTCAATCTATCTCGGTACAACTGAAGAAAAAAGATTGATATATTGTTATGGTCATTATTTTCATATGTAAAAAATGGTTGATGATGTTGAAAACAGGCTATTCTTTTTTTTCTAGAATTACGCTTGCGTATGGCGCGTATTGTTATTTGGATCCGTTGTTGTTACTTTCTGTGCATTTCGATCTTTCAAAAGCAAAATCGTGTCAATTTTTAATGAGATCCCTTGCTTGACATATGACGTCATCTTTAATAACAGCTCCTGGAACATATTATCGAGGCGAAATGCAATACTTTTCTAAGACTGGCTTCTAACGCCTGCCATATGTTTTCTTCATCAAAAGGGGTGAGTGTTGGAGTGCAGGAGGGGCTGTGCAATTACTTTGTTTTAACTTCTAATGGTCGATTTTAAGCTGGAGTTTGTACATTTTGATGGGGAAATCACAGGAGTGGGTGGGTGGAGGCTTGTTGTTGTTATGTTTAGGGTGTAAGGCGTTGTTATAGATAAAACTTCGCATCAAATGACCTGGAAACAAGGAACCAAAAGTAGTTCGCAGAATTTATCGATGTGTACAAAGTTCCAGATCAGTATCACGTAATCGTTTACATCCAATCAAAACGTAGAAAACGCGGTCAGTTCATAACAATTGAATTATTTAGTTGTAATTTAGTCAATAATTATTTCAGACGTCATTCAAATAATGACATCATAACCACGATGATGTCATTACTTCCTCAAGAATGGGACTAATATAATCCTTCATATGCATTATTATTATATGCTTATTTTTTTTCTCCGTTAAATTTACATTGTCAGAATCGTGCAATATCAACCCGGTACTGAACTCGTGTTCAAATACACATATTGCATTCACGTGCATAAAGGAACTACTTTTTATTGTAAACAAACAATGGACGCAGATGCCAGCACTTTTGATTTGTAAACAAATCATGTACACTCGCGCAGTAGGCGCTTTACGTTACGGTTGTTTAAATTTGTTTCTGAATGAACTAAAGCAGATTTTTCGTGGACTGCCACATTCCAGCTGCATTGGCACATTCCACGTTAACTTTGTTGATACAACGTTTCGGATTTAGGCTAGCTATAAAACAGACGCATGAAAGGGTCCTTACAAATAACATACAAGTGACAAGTCATATGCTGTCTTCTTTAGCTGGTGATAAGAATGGCAAAAAAATATACTTACAGTTTTACATCCTGAATTTCCTCAAAATGTACTTTCTTAGTTCTGCAAATCCGAATTACATGAGCCATGTCATCGGTTCTCAATCTTTATTACACATCTCGACATTGTACTGTAATTTCGAATATAAAAGCAATTACATCCTCCTTACTGCACTCAAAATGAAATAAGCATAAAATTCCATAGCGTCTTTTTGATAATTGCAATTGAAAGACTTCATATTTTTCCCACATTATGATTTCAAACATTCAATGACAGAAACAGAAACATCTGCAGATGTCAACACGCTTCTCCCTCGCTTCTTCAATTCGATGTATTTCATGTGGAATTGTCACATATAAATCCAGTCCATAACCACGAAATTTCGTAGAATCGAAAATAAATACTAAAATCTGTTCATTCCAGATCAACTGGAAAAGTTGTTGCAATGCGCATTCATTCACAATATGACTCCAAATTTCATTTTTAACTAGACATGCCATTTTCTTTCGAAAGTTATGTTTAGCGCGCGACTAAGTTCAAATTTATCTGGGCGGAGTTATGTGCGCAGTAATAATGTTGTTGTTGTGTAATGATGAATCTGCGCTTGTGTATTTAGTTCGGAATACGGCATACATTCAATTACTTTGTTTCTTGTAGTGCATTTTGTTAATATAATTAAGCAGTAGGTAGAATAAAAAATTAGCATATAATAAAAAAGTTACTGCATTTGTATGGGAAAATATGAACTCGTTTTGTCGGATGGATATACTGCACTCCCAATGTCGTGCAGTATTACCAGTCAAAAAAACTATTTTCCCGTACAAATGCAGTAACCTATAAGTAATGGATAGGAGAACTCACCCGCGGGTCAGAATTTTGAGTCATACTTTAGACTTTCATGAGTGTGTGACGCAAAATTTTGATTAAGATGGTGGAATTTTCCTATCATGCAGTAAAGCATAATGAAGGATTCTTTTCTCACATTTCTGAACAAAAATGGTCAGAATCAATTAATAATTTTTTAAATGACGTTTAAACAAATTTTAGCTCTCCAAGAACAGTGTTTTGAAACGATTACTGTAATGGCAACAAGTCCGAATTGTTTTTCTACAGATAGCTGGCGCAACAATACAAATGAAAAAAGGGTCAAAATATAAAAGTACAGTCTTATTCACATAATTATCCGAGCCGACAAACTATAATCAAATAGTCCTCGATTAAATACGGTCTTCTGTTGAATTACCTTTTAAAATAATAATGAGAAGATAAGTTTTTACAAAAATAACAATTACAAGAACGGCATTTTTCGATTCGAAATTGGGCTAAAGACGCCGTACATGTAGCAGAGGTCTATCGGTCAGGGCACTCAACTACAACCACTGCTCTTTTTAGTAACGTGCATTTGCTGCCAGAATGTTTAAAGGCCGATGCACAATGGAAATCTGTTGCTTTGTGTGCACAAACCTAGCAGTAGAAAGTCAAAATAGTACACGAATCAGGATAAAGGTCACGTGTGAGGGCAGAGTTATCCTGCACCGGTGTTCCAGAATGAAAACGTGATCACGCACACATATAAATGTGAGAACAGAATGTATACGTTTGATGTCACAAATTCCAAGTGAGCAGTTTTTCCTGCATTTTCCCCGTATTAATATCTGCAACCATCCATGCAGATACATTCTGGGCATGCCGAGACTAATGTCCAGTATCTTTCATAGTGTTACACTACGGAGCTTAAAGGAGACCAGAAACCAATGGAAATATAGAATAATAATAAAAGTACTATAGCAGAAAACCTTATTCTGAAGTATCATCTGCGACCGTAATGCCAATATTTAAATATTGGCCTATCTTCTAGGAGCTGAATTTCCGTGACCTCGTATGCAAAATGTCCGCGCCTATTCGGTTACTTTCGGGATGTAACGTCATAGTAGCGACTCCAGCAGCCCAAGTGGGAGTTGCCAGAGTAAAAGACAATACCGTTTTGCGTTGCTTACGGGTGTAATAGAACATTAAGAAAAGCCTGTGGACATAAAAAAAATTCTTTTCCGAAAGATAAAGGCATAATGAAAGAATGGGTACATTATTACAAACGAGTTAATTTCAAAGCAACACCATACAGCACTATGTGCTCGTTACATTTCTCAAAGGAATGTTACGAGAGGGATCATGAAAAAATGGCAGCTCAAAGATACGCAAATGCTAGGCCTAGACTAAAAGTTGGCGCTGTTCCAGAAATACCTTTGGACATTTTAAATCCTGGGAAAAGTGTTAAACGTGTGAGTTACGAAAATAGGCAGAAGGACGAGTAAGTGACCACAAAATGCAACAATCAATCCACATATCTTTTATCTACACCAGCAGTGCTAAAAACAAATATGATAGCCCGACACCCTGGGCCCCTTCTGGTTTTAGTTCCGGCCCATCCTGTATTCAAAGTGAGGTGCCCGTCAGGTTTGTCGAAACAAAAATTGTTTGCCTGAGGAAACTTTGATCGCGCTGGTGAAATGAGTAAATGTATTTTCAAGATGTTGACATACATGCCTTAACACAGCACAATCTAAATCAAATCACCACTGTCCTAGGTGAAATTTAGATTTGATTTTAATCAAATGGAAGCTTTGCTAAAAATAAGATTCTAAACCTGTCGTGTTTCGAGAAAACACAATTTTCAGTAATCTTATAAAAATTAAAACTTTAATTAAAAAATGCATTGTATACATGTAGTATGCATAAACGGTAATCTGTAATAATTGGAACTGATATAAAACTATTCCTTGGGCAGTTTAAAAAGCAGCGATTAAAAAAAAAGAGGTCAAAGTTTCACATTAACTGTCTGACAATAGAACGGGAGGGGGGCTATTGACCCCCCCCCCTTGCCCCAATGTGCGACTGCCCATTTGACGTGCCTTTTCTCCCTGTGATACGCCTTATTATTCCCCCACGACAAGCCCCTTTTGCATATTCTGGTCAGTTCTGGCTAAATTGCAAAATAGCTAAAGTTTTGATTTAAGGACGCAAACAATAAAGCCGGTGTGACTAATGAACATAATCCTTATCCTTGCATTGATCTTGTGAAAAGGACTGCCCTTCGGACATAATTCCAAGAAAACATGTTCGACAGTGTGTGTATGTGTAAGCACCAGCAATTGATTACCAAATAAACCATGCCTATTTTGTTGTTACTTACGATGCCATGGACTTCATTTTAACAGTTCAAATCTGCAGTCACAAGTTACCGTACATGTGGCAACTGTTTTTCTAAAGTTTTATGCCCCACCTTATTTCCTTAGGTTTAAGTCTTAATGCATGTAACACTGTTTGCTGAATAAAATATTTATTCAGAATTAGTTCTTTAGGGCCACATATACTGCATGGTATATTTTGTTTTATTCCTTGTAATTTAATCATGGTAATTAAACTTTTCATATACGATAGAGAAATGTCAAGTGTTAACTGGCCGAGTTTCTTTGGCGGAAATGGAGATGCGATTTTCTTTGCAGAGAAAATTTCAAAGTGATCATTCATTTAAGCTAATTGGTGACAATTTTATTCATTTATATTTTTTTTACGTTAGTACTGTTGTAGTTGTTTAAAAATATCTGAAATTTACTTGAATAATGTTTAATCTTCACGTTCTATTATCTGAAGAAGAAAAAAAGAAGAAAAAAACTGTTGTATGATATTAATTATTTCGTCCAGTGCCGGATTTAGACGTGTGTGCGTGTGATTTGAATTTTTAACGTAGCTTTAACAATTTTTCAGTCATATCGCTACGATGTCTGCAGTCTGGCAGTTTAGACTGTGGATTGCATACGTTATATTTATAAATGGTTTGGGGTTGGGTTTTTTCTTCTGACAAATGAAAATTGACAGACATAATGTAATAATCGGGACTTCGCTGCGAAAAATTGAGAGATATTACGAGATCGGGAGGTAGATGAGGAAATACCCTCAAAATCGGGAGGTTTTTCTCCCGACTTGAGAGTTGACAGGTATGAACTGTCCCGGCTTGTGGGATTTCATTCAGGACTTTTAGTTTATTTAAGTCACCAGCCCGGGGCCTGTGCCTAACAAATTTCTTTTAGCACTTACCAGTACAGTACATAAACTATTATATCAGACTGCAGATTCAACTTTTGAATGTGCAACCCAAATGTGGTCTCCTCTCTGCCTTGCTCGCCAATGTTTATGTTTGTATTCGAGGACTGGCTAGTATAGCGTCACGGTACCACGTGATCTGTCGTCTCATCAAAACTCGGAAAAACTCGGCAATTTACGGAATCGTGTTATCTTCCACGCAATATAATCACTACCCGCTTACGATATTTAATTTACAAACATTGCAGTCGAATTAAAATCTGTAGATAATTACATACGCAAAAGGAAAATTTTGATTTCTAGTCTCCTTTAAATGAATGACATCATAACGCTGATGTAACCATAGACTGACTATGTAGCCATGAGTTATGTGGTAACCTTCCTTTCATTCTTAAGATGGATAAGAGCATGCCGTTTGTATTTACAAGACTCCCATTTGCTGTCGTAATGGCAATATTTTTGGTCATCAGTTCTTGTTTGTGAACACTCCGCAACATTATGCACAACACTCTTTGCACTTCTTTATGTCTACGTCTTTGGTGGTTAATCACATTTCCGCCAGATGACTCTCAGATTCTGCATTGTTTCTTCAACTCGTGTCCTCGCTCTTTCAAAATAGGGTTGATGTTATACTGCCATGTATGCATCTGAATCTTCGTTAGTACCTTGGTTCGTTTGATTTGCTTTTTGCTGGGTAGCTCCCTTCGATGTCACTTTTTCTACATCAAAATACCTTTAGCTTCTATTTACCTTTGTAATCAACGCATCATCTTAACCTCGTTGTATCAGATAAATCTGTCATACTCTCGCTGCTAACAGGTACACAACTATGAAATAAGGCAAAGGTACGCTATTTTAAGACTATCTGTTATTTCTACTCGATGAATGGTTTAATACTGCTATCGTCCTCGAACTAATTGGCTTAGTTGTATTGATTGTCTGTAAATATTTCGTCTTATGCGTATTGTTTCAGGTTCTTTATAAAATCAGTAATTTTCTGACAAATATCATAGAACGGGTGATGTTTCATACGCTTAGACATTTTCGTATGGAAAATGTTAACAGAAGCAGACATATTTAGAAAACATTCTGCACAAGGAGGAAGTTGAAAAATAATCCATTCCTCTGCGCCTTGAATCAAACATCCGTTATCTGAGGAATATATCATCCGGTATAATTTGCCTTACTTACTTCTAATACAAGCAGATTTACAAGCATGAATCTACACGAAAACTCTTGTGTCAGCGATGACATTAATTACACAGCTCTCCAAGTCTATTTTGGTTGGCAATATCAGTTTAGTAAGTATTATTTGCATTTATGAGTTTAAATCCACCCAGTTCACCTCTGCCAGTAAAGGTAATTACTGTATCACAACCTGCAAAAGTATTAACAATTATACAGGGTCTGAAAAAATAATGTTGCTAATGGAACTAGCAAGCTTGTTCATTCAGATAAATTAGGTCCTGCTTAGTGTTCCACGGTAAGATACAGTTGTCAGCGAAGACACAATTCCAAGAACACCTAGATTGATCAGATCGATATTTGTATCTTCGGATCTGTCAACAACCGCTTCAATTCTACTTCTGGAAGCTCAGTTTGAATGAAAAAGCACCATGGTATTCACTATATCGTGTTCATTTAAGTTACACAACTTCTTCGCAAGAGTTTTGGCCACGTTTTCACATAGTTGTTCTCAATTTCTATGCTTTCTATACCGAGCATTGTTTATGTAGTTTTGTTCTTGGTCTTTTTTCTTCCCCTTGTATATAAAGAACTCTATCACGCTGTATTTCTTGAAAGTATTTTCGCTGTCAGACCTCGTCTACTTGAATAGTGCTTATGAAGTGTACCTATGTATTGGAAACTGTCGCGTCGTTTGATATCGAAAGTTGGGCAAGGGTGCAGTTATCTAATTTAATATTTTTTGGACAAGACCATTGCCATCGATTATCTACTGAGATGCACTGTTCCTAGATACCAGTTTAGTGTTAGTTTATTGATATTTATTTAGGACTGCTGCAGTTTTTCTAAGTGAAAATAGTAAACCTCCAAGACACATATGAAATTAGCAGAATTCATTATTACCATAGACTGATTGAACAGCATCAAATCATATGTTTATCTCTCTTCTACAATCTACCTAATTGTGGTGCGGAATCCACTTAACAGAATCGAACACTTCGTGATCATTCCATGAATTACGTCAAGGCTTACTGTATCAATATGGTACCTATCGCTTTGACTCAGACACATTCAGTTTTTAATCAAATGTTTGAAAGTTACTGCAACAAGATGAATATAGGTGGAGTTGTATCTAGCGAAATCACACAAGAGAATGTAAATGAGATGTTTATTAATACTATGTGAGTTAATCAATAGATGATTTCTGACACCCAAGCGATCGCAACCTTATTTCTATTAAATTCCTTCTGATTAAAAAGAAATTATAACAAATAATCTACATATCTAAACAAAAAGCATGATACGAATAACACGCTGGATAAAATGAAGTATTATAAAAGGCGCTTTCCAACACCTTAGCTGGCACCTTTATCAGTTGTAACCATGTGCTTTCAACGAAATAGCATTGTCCAGAAATGCACATGCATAAATCATCAACAGGTACGAGTAACCGTACAAGCACTTTATCAACATATGTTAAAATGGTGCATGCATTTGATCATCAGATACTGTAATAACAAATATAATGTCGTTCGTATAGAGATGATGACGGTTAAGTAAAAATTAAAATATACTGCTCATCTTGGTGCTTTTCTTACATGACATCCCCACGATGATCACGAAAAAACCCACTCTACCACTCACTACTCATTTGCTTGAAATACTTGCACATTTAATTTTGAGTTTTGATTTGTTCATTAATGATTGCTCACTTAGTCGTTTTTTTAAGCATTGGATTACTCTGACTCCAGTGGCAGGATATACGGTTGAAAAGGGAACGAAAACCTTGTGCTGTATCAGCTTTTTGTACCTTTCTGACGTGTCAGTCAGCCATGCTGTGCATTTACATATCTAATTACCGATGGCCACTGGGAGGACTACCGGTTTAGGCCTGGTTTGAGTAGTTCCATCAGGTTACATAATGTAGAACGAAAATTAGGAATGTTAGTACAATCTGAATTGTGCTAGACGAAGTATGTAGTAACTTGTAGCCAAAATATTTCACAATTGTATTGATTTTATTTCAATTTTTGCAGATGAATTTCTGTTAGTTTAAGAGATACGTGTGTAAAGTATTATATTTGTGCATGCATTGGAGAATATATTTTTGGCAAATCAGCGTGAACAGGGCCCATAGCAACCTTTGGATAGGTCATTATCAATTGCTGGTGTAATTGCTGCACAAGGCTTCTGTGTGCACCATAAAATAGTTATCGTGTTCCGATAGGCTGATGACAAGGATCTATTTTAGAACAGTATACGTTTCCATGGAATACTGGGTGCTATATACATAACATAGTGAATTATATATGTTCCCGCAGGAACTAACTGACCTATCGCCACTTGTCAAGCATGCTGATCAATTAACCAATCAGCGAGCGTAAATTAGCCACACCTCCAGGCATTGCTTACGGCCGTCATTTTCCTCCGACAAGCTGCTTGCGGCAACGATGAATTGATTATGATAAGTATTTTAAAAAATTTGCATTAATTTGTTGATTTCTTGATTGATAAAGGCAAATAGAAGTCTATGTGAGCCTTGAGATTCTGACTGTCGATATCTAGATCATCTAAATGGATGAATTATATTTAATCCTTTCCCGAAACATCGACAAAACTTCGATGGATAAAGACTCTTTTGTGGTCGCGTGTTCGAACAACTGAGTATGGAAACTATTGGTGGCAATTACAATATGTTTGTTTGCATAAATGTGTGTAGAAAAGCATGCCCCGTCGATGGCTTAAAGGGAGAGAAAAAAAAGAATTGAAATTGAAACATATATGTAAAAATAAACATTTCTAGAATATGGATGGAGAACCCCCCAACTATCAGGCTTTGATGTATATTACTTTTCTTGTATAGGAAGCACTGAACTCCAGACTACATCATATTAAAGTTTGAAAATGTACACTTTAATGTTGGCTTGTCCCAAAAACAATGATTTATCGAATCGATCTTTCAGACACTTGAGTGACTCTACTTTCTCATTGGGCTGAAGGAGGTGTGGGGATGCAAAAATGTAATAATAAAGAAATGAAAAAAACAACAATGGTTTCAGATAAATATCATCCGATATGTTAAGCATGGTGTGCTTGTGTGTGTGTGTGTGTGTGTGTGATTTAGATTTTTAACGTAGCTTTAACAATTTTTAAGTCATATCGCTACGATGTCTGCAGTGTGACAGTTTATAGTGATGTCTAGCACTGGGGCATCATGCTGCAGACATGTAGCATGATGTCCCACCCAGTCAAATTATCCTGACACCAGGCCTACCAGTCCTAACACTAACCTCCTAATGCTAAGCGCCAAGCGAGCTAGCTGTTAGTACCAATTTTGTAAGTCTTTGGGATGACTCGGTCGGGGTTCGAACCCACGACCTCCCGCATCCGAGGCGTACGCTCTAACCACTAGGCCACCGGAGCGGTCTCTGTTAAGCATGGATTTTCATCTTTACATTAACATACATCATTGATCAAAAGTCCATTCAATGAACATTCTAGACCTTTAAAATTATTATGTACAACAGTATACTTCTAAACAGTAATGGTTTTTTTACGATTTTGTTATTAATTTTTTATTCAATTACTTCCAAGGTAGCATAAATATAAACCAGATAAAATTAATAAGAATACTATTATATACTAAATACGTTGGCATCTTTTGGAGCGAATTTCCTTGTACATGAATAAGTTCTCGGGCGGCTTTAAAATTGATTTTTATTATTTACTGAAATAATACATTTAAATTATTACTAAACGAACTTGAACTACAAATATAAATATTGTCAACTGCAGTGTAATTTATGCACGTTGAAATTTTACATTTTTAAGAATAATATACATCGTTTTCAATAAACATTTCACTTAATCTGAAACATATTTCTTTGCCAAATACCACAAATTTGTCGGAGGTTAGCAGTGCGTCATGTCACTTGATTTGGTAGGCAGAGCGATCTATCTTCTCGCGTAAGGTCAATTGCCAAGTGCCGACGTTAGGTGATGTTATGTGATGTACTAAACGTATTATTGCCTTCTTCTTTCCGGCACTGTACTCCACCAACCTACACTACAGAAAAATAGTTCCCAAGGGAGAAGTTCTAGTGTGATATGTTATTCGAGAAGAATCAAGTCGTAATACTTTGACGTATGTATATAGTCAGACCTATTTTTGCAGATGTTCGATAACTCTGTTTTAAAATGAAGCTTCATTGATTGATATTTCTATAAATAAATTCTTTTGTTTGGGATAATAATGATAAAAAATCATTTCATCATTTATGGTCTCAGCAAGACTTTACATGACCAGGGTATGAGGATAGAAATATTTGTTTAAAATTAATTTTCAGAAGTGACGTGTCGAGAGTAGAGACTCTGATACGAAAAATGGGTTCGCGAGGATAATGATAATATGATCAGGCTGAGGGCATATTAGGCGGAAACATTACGTGTGTATTGAATGTAAATTAAATATATTACAAGAAAATCATTTTCTTTGAGTTTTTTACATTGAGGTTTGTATCGTTTATCTTCTGTTTCACTGAAATAGTACGATCGTTTCATCTTTTTTCGAGTTTCTAATCTATTTGCGAGTCTTTCTTTAGAACATTTCTGTCCTCTTTTCTGTGTGTTTAAATGTGTATTTGTTTGTTTCTGTATGTCTATGTTTGTCCCTATCAATCCTTTGTCCCTACAAATACATTTCACCCTATAAAAAGTTTTGATCATATAAATCCCATGACGACACCCAATGTTAAATCCCAGTGACCTCTAGGTGACATTCCCATGTTAAATTCCCATTGTCGCCAATGTGCAGACCCCCTATTTTAACGATAAAGTACCATTGTCGCTAAAGTGGCAATAATAATAATAATAATAATAATAATAATAATAATAATATTATTATTATTATTATTATTATTATTATTATTATTATTATTATTATTTGTTAATGCGACCTTTTTATGTATGAATAAATTGAACACCATGCTGCAAAATGAAATCAGTAAATTAAATAAAATCCCATTACGTGCAAAGTTAAAGAAGTATCCTTGTTGCTTTGGTAATTTAAAAAAAAACAATTAAAAAAAAACAAAAAACAAACAAACAAGAACATGGAAATGATCATAAACGCGAATTCTATGTCCTTAATTTACGCAAGCAATTTCTAGACTTTAAGTACAAATCGTTACATATAAATATTCCAAGTTATTAAACTATCCATATATTACACACAATTTACAAATGAAAGCAAAGGAGGGGGGCATAAAAGCCTCACATGTACAAAGAAAAGAGGTACACTGGTTCGCTATACAAGTAAACAATGACGATATCATCCAACAATAATTCGAGTTCTAAATCCACGCAACAAGATGAGATTTCCAGTCGCTATCATTTTGTACATGAAAATGTTTTCTGTGCTTCATTAGCTCTTATTGACAAAACACACTGGTGCCTCTGCCGACTGCCAAAAGATTAGGAACGAAGTAAACCTAATAATTTACTGACAATTTACTTTTTAAAAAACTAAAATACCTCTCTTAATGAACACCTTTATACTACATAAATGTGTAAATAATGACTTACTGTCAACAACAACAAAAAAATCGACAGTTGGATGTTATAATTGGTATACTTTATCAAATAGCATAACAGTTGGATACAATAATTGGTATACTTCATCAAATAGCATGACAGTTGGATGTTATAATTGATATACTTCATCAAATAGCATGGAAGTTGGATGTAATAATTGGTATACTTCATCAAATAGCATGACAGCTGGATGTAATAATTGGCGCACTTCATCAAACAGTATGTTAGTCGGATGAAATAATGTGTACACTTCATCAAATAGCATAACAGTCGGATGTAATAATGTGTACACTTCATTAAGAAGCATAACAGTCGGATGTAATAATGTGCAAAATTGATCAAATAACATCAACCATAAAAAGAGAAAGATTCAATCGTATTTAAGGTCATTGTTAATTTTTCTTATCTGTCGCTTTGTACTATCTGATTTTGTAGTCACTACAAGCTGACTGCAAAGCAATAGTAATACTATCACTACTAATCATCATGACATAGTACAGCCAAATCTCTTTAAAAGCTCTCTAAAGGGCGTAACAATATTAGTTAACACGTAAGGACACACACACACACACACACACACACACACACACACACACACAAAACCCCACACAATTACTTAGCTGAATTTATGGTTACTAATTGTTTTGAACTTTTCCAGAAAAACAGCAGCAGGTGGCAGTTGCTTCTGTTGCTACTTTACGAAACTCTTGCAGCTCAGCTCTTCTAATTGAAGATATGAGTCATATTAGTTTAATGGAGTTATTGACTAATAGTGTGGCCACATTTTAGGGTCTATTAATAAAATGTGACAGTGCTCCAAAGTTAATACATTAGAAGTAAGGTGGGCCACCCTAGCGACAATGGAAAACCCAGTCAAAAAGGTCATGGGCCACTCTATCGACAAGAGAAATTTAACATGTGGAATTTAATGGGCCACTCTAGCGACAATTTAAATCCCAGTCAAAAAGGTCGTAGGCCACTTTGGCAATAAGGGGAATTTAACATGGGAAATGTAACATGGAGTGAATTCGGAATTGAACATAGCGACAAGGGATTCGGCCACTTTAGCTTCAATGGGACCTTAACGTTAAAAATGGGTATATCAAAATTGGCGTCAATGGGAATTTAACATGGGATTTGCACCTAGAGGTCACTGGGATTTAACATTGGGTGTCGTCATGGGATTTATATGATCAAAACATTTTATAGGGTGAAATGTGCTTGTAGGGACAAAGGGTTGATAGGGACAAACATAGACATACAGAAACAAACAAAGACACATCCAAACACACAGAAAAGAAGACAGAGATATTCCAAAGAAAGACTCACACACAGAATAGAGACCCCAATAAGAAAAGTCTATTTTATGGGTACAAAACATTTATTCAATTATATACATGGGCTTTCTGGCCTGTACCCTCAACTTGACACCAAAAATCAGTTTTTACAACGGGCCATGGAAGACTTGTACCAGGCCACTTGTCAGCGACGCTTGAAGTCAGAATAGCAAGGATACCAAGTGGTGGAAATGTGGAAACACGAGTAAGATCACGCAGTATACCTCATTTAAGGTTCAAATAAACCCGCCTTGCTTTCGAAGCCGACATGTTGACTTCTTTGAGTTTTCGCTGGACTATGAAGTACAATCGAACCGTTCAAACATCGATTTAGGTAATATCCTTTATATTTACCATGTCTTGCTAATCAAACAAGCATACTTGGAGCGGTTACTACCAGTATTATCCAGTACGTGGAAGGCAGGGTAAAACCACTGCTTGGTTGAGAAACACGTCGTCACTGATCACGGATGACAGGTGACCGATGATTACATGACATTTTTGTAGAAGATTTGCCGCGGAGAAATTAGAATGGTTGTTTTGACCAGGTGACCGCTGAACTCAGATTACTGTAATAATATATACTCACAGTTGAAAAGCTTTGATCTGCAATGATGTTTGTCACTAACCCTCGAACATATAACAATGAAATATACCAACGCACAATTACACACACACACACACACACACACACACACACACACACACACAGAGTGGCATTTAACCAATGGACGTTAAGAAAGTTATGAATATTGTAGGAAATATAGTGAATAAGCACATGGCAACGTTTGGAACTTTATATTTCCTAAAAGCGATAAGTGTATTGCTCTCTTTCACAGAGTGTTTTTACAAAGATACTTTAGTAAAGTGGTATTATCGTTTTTGATTGAGTGCAACTGGCTGCCTTTGTCAAACTTTAAAATGACAACTACAGACGACTCCTCGCCACTCACATATGGAGCTTTGCGCCTTTGGTGGTCACATCGCGCGATTGTGACACTGTCAGTGCAGTGGAAAGTCACTGTCGTGACAGTTTTTTTTTTTTTAAAGAAGCTGTGAGCAGAATTTGATATTTTCTGTTGGCAAAGTAGACAAAAGCGCCACGCATATTTCGAAACAGCAGAATATTTCATCGCCACTTCAGGTGTTGATGAATAATGAGTTCATACAAAAGAGTATTTTCTACAAGCAGATTTCTTTGCCCCACATTAAAATATAAACTATAGAAAAGTGGTTAAGTTACATATCAAAAGTGGTTTCAATTTTAATTGAACGAACGTTTCTATTATATTTATCTATATACCTATCGACAATGGCAAATTCTTTCATAAAAGTTCTGAAGAGGTCTCTCTGGGACGGATGTGAAGTTATTATTTAATGAACATTCCATTCATCGAGCTTTTGTTGATACAAAGGAATGTTTTTTCTTAATCATTTGCGTTATCCCTGCGTATTATTGCATACTCTATCTTTTTTATCCAATACGCAAAGTCTTCTACCCCACTTGACTTACATTCTCATTAAGTGCTTTATTACAAGCAAACAAGCTATTTGTGCTGAAGCCGAGCCTAAAGTTAACTAGCCCTCGGATATGTCGTTTCTTACTGATTGACCAAGCCACATGAATAGCTACGACGAGCGCATTATGCATAATGAAATATTGTCGAATGAACGCAGCAAAAACAAAATGTTTGTACCTATGTATTGACTGAATGCACGCAATAAAAGAAAAAAATACCTATGTATAGCCAAGCCTTCTATTTCAAGTACGCAGTTTTTTTTTTGTTGCTACGGCGAAACTTTAGCGCATTATGTTACAGTGGAAACAGATACCATTATTATGTAAATAGTATTCTATGGGATATGTGTGTGTGTGTGTGTGTGTGTGTGTGAAATAAAGCGAGAAGGTTTATCCTTTTAATGAATTTCTTAAGACAAAGTGGCCACAAAAAGTATACATTCTTTTTCTTCTTCTTCTTCTTATCATTATTATTATCATTATTGTTATTATTATTATTATTATTATTATTATTATTATTATTATGTTTATTATTATTATTATTATTATTATTATTATTATTATTATTATTTCATGATAACATTAGGATAATCTTTAATGCGTTTATGAAGACAAGGGTAAGTTCTGTGTTAGAAATGTTCATTGGGAAATTTCGTTTTCATTCATCAGTTTAGAAAACAGTAATGTTCTGTTTATTGTCAAACGACTACAGTAACATTTAATGTATTCCCCCCCCCCCGCCAATTTTTTAAAAATAAAGATAGATTTATGTTTTGCTTTGCTAAAAACGCATTGAGACTACAATGTTACAAACTGCCTTAACTCATATTGTTCACAAACAATACTAAATGCCACAATTTCCAATCAATACCGTAAAATATTGTTGAAATCATGATTCTTGATCGAACACAAGATGTGAAAGCTCTAATGATATCAAATACTGTCATCTTTTGTAATGAACACAGTTTCATATCTAGCGAAGGAATCTTGATTTGAAAGAGATGCTAAGTCTGCATTTTGTAGCTTTAACACACACACACACACACACACACACACACACACACACACACAGAGAGATATACGATGGTAGGATACACACACACACACACACACACACACACACACACACACACACAGATATACGATGGTAGGATTCACGCTTATGCTCTTTCGGTCGCGAGTCAAGCACGCTGAACACTGAGCCACAACGTTCCTACAAGAAACACCGTCCAACCAAATGATCACTTGAAGCTTTATCACAAACATCTGTCATATATTTTGAGAGTCACAGTCAGTAACAAGTCTCCATTACGCAAATAATGAGATTATTGCAACACTGCTCGGAGGAAGATGCACTAACGTTTTGGGACGTATCTACATGAATAAAGTAATCGGAGCTGTGCAGTTGCAGTAATCTATTTTATTAAACGCATTCCAGTGTAGACATGGTCATAAATGCTATGAACACTATATAAAATAACACATTGATATTTTTATCGTCGTCGTACACATACGCCGATCTGAACACTGCATCAGCACCATCAGGAGAATTTTTGGTTAGCCATTTCTCAGAAAACGTCCAGATGAATGTAGAGGTGTGCATTGTAATATTATTTTTTTTTTAGCCGTTTCAGCATAGGTTCAAAATAATTCCCAGTTATTGAGAAGCTGTTCTTGCTTTTTTTTTTCACATGACAATCTTTGCTGAGTACCACTAATCTGACTCCTGTAAATCGTGTTTGGTATACCGAAACCTTTCTGTAGGCAACTGTACACACATACACTATCATAGTCTGCAGGTGAAAAGTTTGGTGCCGTGTGCAAAGCAGCATGAGAGATCGGTCAGAGCCGGATTAACCATCAAGCCTACTAAGCACGTGCTTAGGGCACCAGCCCAAGAGGGGCACCAGAAAAATTCTAATTAATTGTTTATGATACAATTTTATGAATTATATATGACCATGTACGAGTATTTTCGTTTGGAAATATTGCAACACTGGTATTTTTCCACTTTTTTAGTTTTTAATATTGTTTTTTTATTAAGTTTCACATATTGTGGGGGGAAATTGGGGGGGGGGGGTCACCATAATATTTTCCGTGATTAGAGCTCTGGAGGACCTAAATACGGCACTGTGATCAGTATAGCACGATAATCTGCTGTGATGGTTCTATTTTCTTACCTAGTTATTTGAAAACTGTAATGAACCAGAATTTTATCCCACCATTGTTATTTTGATTTTTATGTCAGAAAACTTTCTTTCTGAATACACCGTTGTACTGGAAAGGAAATGGCAAATTGAATGAAACAGTCGGTCTAAACAACTAAACACATACATTTTTGGGCTATTCTATGGTACTATGTCCTGGAATTTCACGGAAAAGTCAATGCAGTAAAAGTATAAGACAACATGATCTGGGTCTTTTGAAATTAAATAATTACAAATGTTATTCATGAACTGTCCGAGTTTTGTACGTTCTGATTCGATATTAACGATCACGTGATAATGGTCTTTAACTTTTTTTTTTGCACATCGGTAATTTCTGAGGACTACTTTTGGTTCCCAGTTTCCAGATCATTTTATATGAAGCTTGTATCTATGCCAAACGCCTTACACAATATTAATAACAACAAACCCCACCAATTTTGATTTCCGATCAAAAGTTGCAATCCGCTGATTAAAAGCGCACATTAGAAGTTAAAATAATGTAATCGCACAGTCCCCACTGCACTCCACTACTCAACACTTTTGCCAAAGAAAGCATATGGCTGGCTTCACAAGCCAATCTTCATTCAGAAATTATTGCATTTTCCTGCGTCAATATGTTCCACCAGTTGTTATTAATCGCCAGATACGTATGACCAGCAGGGGATCACACTAAAAATAGACACAAGTTTTGCTTTTGATGAACGAAATGCGTAGAAAGCAAGAACAACTAATTCTAAAACAACACGTGAAATACGTTAGAGAAAGTTTGGTAAAAGAAATAGCCTGATTGAAACAACAACAATCAAAAAAAAAAATTTGATAAAACGACCAAACCGGTTCTTAACATCACCGCCATGATTCGAGTAGAGATTCGATGAAGGGGCTATGTATTCTGACAGTGTGAAGAAGGCAATTAATTAAAACTACGAGTTAGCTACATTGGAATTCTTCGTTCTTTAAATCCAAGGAAGAAAATTGGACTATCAAAGATTAAAAGATCATGTTTGGGTATTTATTGATTTGTAAATTGTTATCTAATCACTCACAAAGTTAACATAAAGACCTTCAGACTTTTTTTTTACTTTGTGAGTGATTAGGTAAACTTTACACATCGATAAATACCCCACCATGATCATTTAATCCAATAATGAGCGCAAGATAGTTAAACTGAGAAACATTCGAGGTAGCAGCGAAAATACATCTAAGGATATTCAACGACACATTAAGAATAACCTTGATAAAATACTTTTAGCCAAGAGTAATATGCACAATAATATCGCAGAACGGACAAGGAACATCTGGCAGTCAATGATATTTGTTAGACGATGCATATTTGAGATGATTCCTCATAGTCTCGTGCATGAGGTATGCAACGACCATGACGAATTCGTAGTTTACTGAGAAAATGCATGCATATTATTACCAGGCATTTCCTTTGTGAGATTGTCTATATATTTATAACTTCCTCCGTCGTATCGACCTTTCTCTGGATACTTTAGCGTTCCATGAATTTGAAACCGGTACGTAAATAGTACGAGATATGCTGAGATGGACAGCAATTCCTAACAATTCGTCAAGACGAAACTTGTATATAGAACTGACTGAGTGAATTGCTCCTTCTGATATCTGTCGAACTCTTTAGCAGCAAAAGTTAAAGCAGTGGCGTCTCTTCAGGAGAAAACATGACGACGCACTTTTTACAAGAACGGTAATAAGCTCAGTATATTATACTGACTTCAGGACTTAACGGTACTAACTCTATGGACAAATGGAAACCAGTCAAAACAATTGGGTTAAGATAAAATACAGTATATATATGGTTGGTAGGCCACGATTGGTTGCTAATGAAACGTATATTTTCGTAAAAAAAAGCATGTTGTGGGCTTGCCAGTATTTATAAGTGAAAACAACAACAAAAAAAACAACAACAACACAAAAAAAACCCAGAGACGATAGCAGTTATACATGATTCTTGGGGTCATGCAGGGACAATATAGCCTATGGACATATATCACGATACACTTGAGGTCACTGCAGTGGCGTAGCTAGGATATGTGGGCCCCTTTGCAGGCCCCTATGCAAAGCCTATCGATGGGCGCCTGAGTAATCTATAGTAATGAAATAATGATTGTGCCCATATACTTTTCATACCCTTGCTTTATGGGATGGTATTATGAGGTCTAATATTTTATGGGATCAAACAATGTACATTGTCAGACATACTATCCAAACACACACTCCTACTATCAAACAATGTACATTGTCAGACATACTATCCAAACACACACTCCTACTATCAAACGAAAACAATGGAAATGTCCTTCCAAACACACACAAATACTATCATCATGAAGGGAGTAGGATGTAATAAAGGGAATGAAATATAAAAACACTTCCCAAAACATATTATACTATACTATAAGAGTGTTTAGTGTGTGTGTGGGGGGGGTGGTTTTCAACGTAGCTTTAGCAATTTTTCTAGTCATATCGCTACGCTGTCTGCAGTGTGAGTTTATAGTGATGTCTAGCACGGAGGCATCATGCCGTAGATATGTAGCGTCATGTCACACTGTCACATTATCCTGACACCAGGCTTACCAGTCCTAACACTAATATCTTAATGCTGATCGCCAAGCGATGCAGCTGCTAGTACCAATTTTATAAGTCTTTCTTATGACTCGGACGGGGTTCGAACCCTCGACCTCCCGCATCTGAGGGGTAAGAATGTTTATGCTCACACTATACATACATACATAAATACATACATACATACATACATACATACATACATACTTTTTAGATGCACTCATACACACACTTTAAGATTTATTATTCCTACACACACTACTACAACCCAACACCTAAAGTTTGATAACAATCCTACACATGCCCAATTGTCCAGTAGCCACGTTTTGAATACTAACACACACGTAACTATTCAGTTGCCACTTTTTAAAACCTAGCACACTCCCAGTAGCCGCTTTTTAACTATCACATAGTAGTCGCGCTACGATCCAGAAGCAGATTTCGATTAGCATCCAACATATTCACTACTATCCAGCACCAAATTTAAGATTAATGCACTCCTCCACACACTCGTCTATCCAACGAAAAGGGTAGGGGCTTTTATATAAACGCTATACTAACATACATCAAATCATACTATATAACGAATTAGTAGAGTTTATACACACGCTCTACTTACATACAAAAATAATATCACATAAGGGTAGGAGTGTGTATGTATACATACTTACATACAGATACACTTCCACACAAAGCTAGTAGTGTTTATACATACGCTCTACTTATATGCCATGGCTAGCGGGAAATGCAATAGTGAAAGTTTTAAGATACTATCTAACATACACTCTACCATCCAGAACGCCCTCCGATCCAGTTAAATGGTATGAGTGTGTATACACAGTATTATACCCTCACACAACATCCTATTTATTCCTACACATGTAGGTACGGGTAGGAGTGTTTATAGGTTTATAGAGAAACTAGTATACCCTCACACAAACATACTAAGCAATGATAAATAAAAGAGAGATAAATGTTTTTCGGTTGTACATATTAATATCGACATAGACAAACATACAAAAATTGTCAATGAGTCAAGGCTGGTAACATTGTAACGCAAGACTAGACGTCAATAATTTAGCACAGTGTCATGGTGCCATTCATGCACACTACGTTTTTGTGCTAAAGGAAATAGATAGCCATAATGTTCAGAAAAACACTTTTCTGTTGACGTTTATCCTGACTAGTGGAATATGTTTCACCTTTTGTACGCATAGTGCACAGTAAAAAGCATCACTTGCCCATTAGTTCACAAAAAAATAAAAATAAAAATTAATTTCAACATATTTACCTACTAAAGCGAATACCTTGCACATGTCGTTTTTTACTGATTGACCAAACCTAGCCTAAAGTTAACTGGCCCTTGCACATGTCGTTTCTTACTGATTGACCAAGCCTAGCCTAACGTTAACTGGCCATTGCACACGTCGTTTCTTACTGATTGATCAAGCCTAGCTTAAAGTTAACTGGCCATTGCACACGTCGTTTCTTACTGATTGACCATGCCTAGCCTAAAGTTAACTGGCCCTTGCACATGTCGTTTCTTACTGATTGATCAAGTCTAGCCTAAAGTTAACTGGCCATTGCACATGTCGTTTCTTACTGATTGATCAAGCCTAGCTTAAAGTTAACTGGCCATTGCACACGTAGTTTCTTACTGATTGACCAAGCCTAGCCTAAAGTTAACTGGCCATTGCACCTGTCGTTTCTTACTGATTGACCATGCCTAGCCTAAAGTTAACTGGCCCTTGCACACGTCGTTTCTTACTGATTGACCAAGCCTAGCCTAAAGTTAACTGGCCATTGCACACGTCGTTTCTTACTGATTGACCATGCCTAGCCTAAAGTTAACTGGCCCTTGCACACGTCGTTTCTTACTGATTGATCAAGCCTAGCTTAAAGTTAACTGGCCATTGCACACGTTGTTTCTTACTGATTGACCAAGCCTAGCCTAAAGTTAACTGGCCCTTGCACACGTCGTTTCCTACTGATTGACCAAGCCTAGCTTAAAGTTAACTGGCCCTTGCACATGTCGTTTCTTACTGATCGACCAAGCCTAGCCTAAAGCTAACTGGCCTTTGCACATGTCGTTTCTTTTTGATTGACCAATGCTAGCTTAACGTTAACTGGCCATTGCACATGTCGTTTCTTACTGATTGACCGAGCCTAGCCTAAAGTTAACTGGTCATTGCACATATCGTTTCTTACTGATTGACCAAGCCTAGCTTAAAGTTATCTGGCCCATGTACATGTCGTTTTTTTTGACTGACCAAGCCTAGCCTAAAGTTTAACTGGCCCTTGCACTTGTGGTTTCTTACTGATTGACCAAGCCTAGCCTAAAGTTAACTGGCCCTTGCACATGTCGTTTCTTACTGATTGTACACTTCTTACAAGCACGATGAGCTACGCAGAAATTAAAGATGTGGATCCCAGTTTTTGTGTTCATTCAAAGTAAAAAAAGTCAACCTCTTTCTTTATGTTCTTGTTCTCTTTTAAGTTTTCCTGAGTTCATTTTCGTATTTTCTCAGGTAAGATTTGGTCACCAAAACGGCATATTTTCTTTCTAGGACAATCAGGTGCCATTGGATTATTAGTTCAAATAAGGTTTCTACAACTGAAGCACAATTTCAACAACTCGCAAGTACTTTTCTGTTGGTTAACCTATTTCATGCGATATTGTTCGTAACATGTGGAACTGACAAAGGTTCGCCTGCACATTGAGCAATGAATTCGTTTCTTTTCCTTTAGGAATGCAAATTTTGGAAGCTAAACTTCCAAGACATTTCTATGCAATGAATGTGTTGATCCCGATGACTAAATCCTCGGTCACATTCCTTGAAATAATCAGTGTATCCGAGAAATCACGTGACAGCATCGAAATGCTCTTCATGAGACACGTGAACGTATTTTTCATTTGGAAATTCTGGTCCTCGAAGCATGATAGCTTTATGAACCGCTCGAAGGTATACTTTCATTGTATAAAGAGTAACCAAGAAATCTTAAAGTTAGTGCATTTCATGAGTGTCAGATACGGTTTCTTTAGAAATGCATGCTTCCTGCAAAAGGAGTTCTGCTTCTCTATGTTGTTTGGCTCTGTTCGATTGTCGAAGGTTTTCCCATGATTTTGCCATTCTGGGATCTGATTTTTCTTGCCATAAGTTCGATGGCACGATGATGACATGGGATAAACACATTTGTTCTTGTGAGTTTGCAATTTGGACGATACTGCGTTTGGTACTGCGAATTTTGTCCATCAATGACACTTTTCTGCTTCAACTAGGTCTCGGAGGTGAAACATGGACCATGTGAAGAGTGCTTTTCCATTGTTCATGTTAAACTCGTCATTAGATTGCTGAACGTTTTGAATTTTGTCCGTGATATTGGAAGGTGTTAATTCTGCAGGTGTACTAAGGTCGATCCAGACAGGATACATTAAACTGGTGTGAGTACTGGAGGGTCTTAAACGGTAGTCATCTTTGGCTCGGCACTGTCATTAAATGTTTCTAACAATGAATCCCAAAAACCTGCTGGTTTTCAGATAGTACATCAGACTTAAGCTCGTTAAAATTCGTTGTGCAATAAGAATTGGTGGTTCAAATTTGTCTTTAAGTCACCTTTTGGGTCTATCGAATGTGAACACAATCTTCGAGATCTACTGAACCAGTTTCTTTATTTGGTGGATCTTGACTGTCTTGGTCTTGTGGCAGAGGAGGTTGAGGGATTTGGTTCAGGCTTTTTCGCCTCATCTTCAAAATTATGAGGCGAGATCGAAAGTCGTCGTCGTCGTCGTTTCCTGTTTTCTTCTTCAGGCTCCAAACTGGAACAGTTTGATCGTTTCATCTTGATAGCTAATTGAAATAGAATTTAACTTCGTCAGTTCTCTTAATATTTAACCCTGTCCTACATATATTTGCGATAATGACTTGCTATAGTTCAAATGTATATGTACAATAGAAAACTGTTTACCGCTATCCAAAAACACAAAAACTTGCAACTTTTGCATAAATCTTCATACAAGCCAGCAAATTAATTAATTTGAAAAACTGCCACCAAATAGTGTAGCCATTCTCTCTACCTATGTGTGTACGTGCGTGTCTGTGTGTGTGTGTCAAAATGACTAAATGGCAAACAAATTTCAGTTTTAAAACGTGATCAAGTAATATTACAGACATATATTTAAAAAATTGTAGATATGCGGAAATACAATCCTACCAAATTATTCGTGAAATATTTACTTATATCTACTCACGAAAAGGTAGATTTTCTTTTCATCATGCATTTTTCAGCAAAAACCATCAATTTACAGGTAGTTTCTGAATTTGACGATAATTTTAGGACAGCGACAATTATAAATTTACCATTGACATATCATGTATTAAATTGTGTAATTTGTAATTAAACAATGAATGTATTCATAAAAAAACGGAAATATACTTTTCATTTTCGTTACCATATTTCATGCACGGATTGCTATTGTTTGGGTTGGGTATGCCTAAGGTAAAAACATCACAGGGCGGTTGTCTGACAGATCTCAGAATGTGACAGTTTTAAATAACATAAAATTGCAAATTAAAACGCTTATTACAATATCTGAACACGAGTTTTGTTTCCTCTAAAATGTGTACCATTTTTGTCGTAGACTTTTGCATGAAGAAAATAATGTATGGGTTACACATAGCAACCGGTTAGGTAAGAGTTTTGCTGAGAGTTTCCAGGATTCTTGTTGAAAACTGTTTATAATCAAGGTATTACTTGAAGTCTGCTCTTTGCTGTTTGGAGTTCGTTTTTAGGCATTTCTTAATGGTACCTCACTGATTGCATAAGTGTACACTAGCTGGTCAACTGTTAGATTTTTAATATACATTTTAAGATTGTTACATCCTGATGTGGAGGGAGTGAAAGGGATGTGGAGGGAGTGATAGGGATGGAGAGGGAGTGAGAGGGATGTGGAGGAAGTGAGAAGGATGGAGAGTGAGTGAGAGGAATGTGGAGGGAGTGAGAGGGATGGAGAGAGAGTGAGAGGGATGTGGAGGAAGTGAGAGGGATGAAGAGGGGGTGAGAGGGATGTGAAGGGAGTGAGAGGGATGGAGAGGGAGTGAGAGGGATGTGGAGGGAGTGAGAGGGATGGAGAGGGAATGAGAGGGATGTTGACGGAGTGAGAGGGATGGAGAGGGCGAGGGAGCAGAAGAAGTAGAAAGATGAAATGTGCCTAAATGTGGAAATACAGTTTTGAATAATATACACAAGGGCAGATATATTTCCTAAATAGGGGAAAAAATTGTTCCAAAACTGATATCATCACTGTAACGTTATCATTTTCTCCCACTGATATACGTCAGCATATTTCTATGAAATATATGACAACGTTCTATATTTAGCGGAGAGAGAAACGTTTTGCTGTGGATGAGTTCTTAACGTGATTGCAAATTCACTATGGGTCTAGTCTGCGCTGCAATCGTAAAAGGCCAGTTGATATGCGTTATTTTGAGATTCCGAACGCCTTGAATCTAGAACAAAACACTTCATCACTCACTATAAGTGATATCATTGGCTAAAAAACATTTACCGGCTTCAAATCGAGTTCAATTATCATTCACACAGTGCGAAAATTAGATGTGTTTTTTTTTTGCGTCGGACAGTTGGTCACTTTATAAAATCCTATTATACAATTTGCAATGAATGAACATTGTTCCCCTTATGCAAAAAAAAAAAAAAAAAACATGTAGTATCTGAATCTGATTTTACAACCTTAGAAAGGGTTATATTGTAAGGATGCAAATAAAATTGTGTGGATGGAATTAAATATTGTGATAAAAATGTGTGAGTGGAATTAAATATTGTGATAAAATTGTGTGAGTGGAATTAAATATTGTGATAAAATTGTGTGAGTGGAATTAAATATTGTGATAAAATTGTGTGGGTGGAATTAAATATTGTGATAAAATTATGTGGGTGGAATTAAATATTGTGATAAAATTGTGTGGGTGGAATTAAATATTGTGATAAAATTGTGTGGATGGAATTAAATATTGTGATACAATTGTGTGGATGGAATTAAATATTGTGATAAAATTGTGTGGGTGGAATTAAATATTGTGATAAAATTGTGTGGGTGGAATTAAATATTGTGATAAAATTGTGTGGATGGAATTAAATCTTGTGATATTTTACAAGAAAGGAGAGATTTTCATTACCGTTGTGATTTTTAAATGAGATGTGTTTTTGAAAATTTCATAATTATATATGCCATAAATATTAAGTCCCTTTATATTTTTAAAAGAAGGAATCAAATCTCTCTGTTAGAATGAGATCACAATTGCATCTCTTAAGATGCATCTCGAAACAATTGACAGAAGACGTGAAATGTTACTTAAGTTTTGCACTTTTATCAAAATCATGCACCTCTGTTGAATGATTTCCTTCAATGGGTTAAAATTTCATGGATTATATCAAATTCTGAGATTAGTTGCGCTTGTACATATCTGATATCATAGTTTCGTGTATGGGCATTACTCTTTGGGTACTGCAATGTGTCGCTAGAAAAACTTCTAACATTAGATTCACCGTGGCCTTTTCATTAGACCTACCATGGCCCTTTCATTAGACCTACCATGGCCCTTTTGTATTCAGCACTCTTATTCTAGGGCCAAAACATACATTTAGGAAAATACGATAAAGTAAAAATGTAACAATGATAGTCCTGTTTTCAGTCAGTTGATTTCAGACTGCCGATATACAAATACATTTTTTATATAAAATGTTCTCCTTTTTATGAATTATGACATTTTGTAACATTGTAGTCTCAAGGTGTAAGCAGCAAAATGACATAGATCTGTCATAAATTTGGGAGAATATAGTAAAGTTTCATGCAGTAATTAGACAATAAATGTAGCACTAACTTTTTTTATACTGATCTATGAAAACAAAATTTCAAATTTTATATTTGTTGTTACTCTTGTTCCGTCTATATTATATGTAGTTTTCTTCATGACTATAGATTGTAATTATCATCTATATTATATGTAGTTTTCTTCATGACTGTAAATTGCAATTATCGTATATATTATATGTAGTTTTCTTCATGACTGTAAATTGCAATTATCGTATATATTATATGTAGTTTTCTTCATGATTGTAAATTGTAATTATCGTCTATATTATATGTAGTTTTCTTCATGACTATAAATTGTAATTATCGTATATATTATATGTAGTTTTCTTCATGACTGTAAATTGTAATTATCGTATATATTATATGTAGTTTTCTTCATGACTATAAATTGTAATTATCGTCTATATTATATGTAGTTTTCTTCATGACTGTAAATTGTAATTATCATCTATATTATATGTAGTTTTCTTCATGACTGTAAATTGTAATTATCATCTATAGTCAACATATTGGATGCTTAAATTTTGTCCACGGCTACAAAATTATATTTTAAGATTTTAAGAGTGTAGGTTACTTAGAATCTATAAACAGATGTTGACATAAGTGTTTACGATTATTAAAATTAACATTAACAATAAGACCTGTTTAAAACTTTGGGGCAATTTCTTATTAGCTGCTGAGATCAGGTGGGTTCATAGAAGAATTAAGTTATTTTCCATTTGATGGGTTAGGTGTCATTAATATGTATTTTGAAAAATTAGATTGAGTAGTAAGATCTGTCACGTGGGGGTTATTGCGATATATAGTTGAATTACACCCTTGAAAGTGTACATAAGGAGATAAATGAACGATCAGATTCATTCCTATTTGGGATTCTTATTACATGTGTTGAAACAAGTCTTCAGATGTGTTTAATGTTGTGTTTAGATAATTTGAAAGGATTAAAACATTATTCTGGGACTATTGTGAATTATTCAAAGGAGTTCTGGACAATGCCATTGTAATACGTGCGTTCGAGAACCTGAAATTCTTTCGGAACATTCGGCTTTTTGGACTTTGATAGAACTTTTAGGATTATTTTGGATTCAACTCATAATACTTTAAGTTCCTCTTGCATTTCATCTGATAACTTTGATAATTCAACTATTTGTTAAATGTTACAAAACGTGCAGGTTTTGCTTCCTTCAGTTACAAAACATTTATAGCATAGAAAGTACCCTTAACTTCAGAAACGCACAAAAAGGGTATCGTAATGTTAATTTCTCCTAGTCCAATAATGCCGTAAAAGAATAAAATTGTGGCGTCCGACGTTTACGCTTTTTTCATCTCGTATGAATGTATCTCTCTCCCTCTCTCTCTCTCTCTCTCTCTCTCTCTCTCTAGCGTAATGTTAATTTTATCTCTCGCTGGCTGTCATAAAATAATAATAATAATAATAGTAGTGAAAGGGGGCACTTTACGGACAATGGGAATTAGCATTAAAAACACCCGTGGGTCAGATTACGGACAATGGAAATTTAACATGGCGAAAAATCGTGGGTCAGATTACGGACAAGGGGAATTAACATGGCAAAAAATCGTGGGTTACTTTACGGACAAGGGGAATTTAACATGGGGAATAGAGTTTGGGCTTGTTTAGGGACAAGGGGAATGGAACATGGGATTTTTTTTTTAAAAAAAATTTTTTTTAAAAAAAGGGGTAGGCAATTCAAAGGCTATCTCTTTTCGAGAAATATGGCTGGCCCTGAAAAGGGCCTTTGGGTTTTCTTCTGCTTCTAATTTCTTCTTTTCCTCCACCAACTTCTTATTTTATCTCCAACACTCTTTCTCTTCTTTTTTTTCTCCTTCTCTTCCTCCTCTTCTTCTTTCTTCCTCTTCTCATTTTCCTCTTCTTTTTCAATTTTTTCGTTCCATGTTCTTATTCTTATCTTTTCCTCTTCATCCTCCTTCTCCTCCTTTATTTCCTTCATCACACCACTAATCTTGTCCTTTGCTTTTCTTAAATTGTTAATTTCCATCTTTACACGATGGGGACTATAGGAATAATGGTTTTCAACGAGTCTTATTAGCATCTGTTCCATTATTCCTAAGTTGTCTAAAACGTCTTGCAAGGTTTGTATTTTGTCCATTTGGTTTGACGCCATCTTCTTTGTATTCTTTGCAGAATGGTTTGAACAACTAATACTGTGGGTTCTTATACGAAAAGCGCGAACGTGAAGGAAAACATCCCCCTAAAACATAAAATGGATCTTACCTAGATGATGACCAAACATCGCGCGGACGTGAAGGAAAACATCCCACTACTTTCTCATTTCATATAATATAACCCTAACTATACTCTCCACATTTGCTAAAAAACCCATAATCTACTATTCACACAAACATACCTGAGCTCTTACAAACACACAAACACATACACTTCCACTATTAATAAAGAGTTAGTGTTTATTTTCACACTACTCTACCTACTCACATTGGCAAATTAATAGTTATTTCTTTTCTAGACTATTGGGTAGCCCTGAAAAGGGCTGTTTTTTTAAACTCCAGATGCACCTATCTAATGGTTGCACCTTCCTGGCCTGGCGCCGCACACGCATCTTCTTCCCCAGTCTTCTTTCACCTTTCTTCTGGGGAGCGCAGAGGGAGGATGATTCGCTTCAGCACCCCAATCCTCTGTTTCAGGAATATTAAACGACATCATCTCTTCTCTTTTCTTTTCCTCCTCTTCCCTCTGTCTTCTCTCCTCTTCTTCCTTCTTTATTCTTGCTTCTTCTACGATAGCCTCCGCTGATAGTTCGTTTACTATGCGCCTGGCATATTCCAGGTGCATCTGGAGTTCTAACAGTTTCACTATTCTGCTATTCATTCTTCTGGCTGTGTTGATCAATCAACAAGGGTAGCTGGACTGCCGAACGAGTTTCAATTTATACTGAAAGCGCGGACGTGAAGGAAAACATCCCCCTAAAAACATAAAATTCATCTTACCTAGATCATTAACCAGAACAACGCGCGGACCTAAAAGAAACACTCGCTCACTTTTTTATGCTACCCATCACTTCAATAGACTATCCACATACGCAAAGCAATCCAATCTAACCCAAAATATACACCTCAAACAGCCCAAAAAAACTAACATAATTTTAATCTACTATCCACACCAACCTACTTTATCACTTACAAACACAATCACACAAACACATACCCTCACATTTTTTAAGAAAGAGTTAGTGTTTATTTTCACACTACTCTACCTACACACATTGGCAAATCGATCGTTATTTCTTTTCTAGAGTATTGGGTAGCCCTGAAAAGGGCTGTTTTTTGTTTTGCTATGGCATTCTTTTTTTAGTTTCTAAGAATGCGATGTCCTCTGAGGATAGACTTTCTGGCGATAGGTCTGCTTCTTCGGAAAGAGAAGAAGAATTCTTTGGTGTCGATACGACAATCGACAAAGCCTCTGTCAGCTTCAGGTTGTTGCTGCTGTTGCTGCTGTTGCTGCTGTCTCTGAAGTCTGTACTTCTCTGTCCATTCTTCTTTCTCCCTGTTCATTTCTTCTCTGAAGAGCTCTTCTATCAGGTCTTCAGTGATTTTTAACATTCTCACATTCTCTATTTCTTCTGGCTTCGGTATCAGACTGTGTCTGACCCTATGCAAATTCACGTAGGCTTCGTTGAGCTTAGCTAGTTTGGAGCACATCTTCTTAGGAGGATGAGTCGACAATGGATGGCTAGACTGGGAACAACCCAGTTCTTAAAGTTAAAGCGCGGACGTGAAGGAAAACATCCCCACACGGTTTTCGAGCCGCAACGTTCATGAGAGGGATAGTAAGAAATGAAAGAGCATCAATCCAACATTCTTATAGCTAAACAAAAGACAAAGGCATTTTTTTCTAAACACAACATTTTTTATTCAAAAATCACTTAACACTAAACAACAACATATTTAACAATAATCCAACACTATAACATCAAACAATTTTTTTCAAATCACAAACATTTCTTTTCTTCAAATACAATCTACTTTAAACAAGGCTGACAACGTTGTGAATGAAATTGTGATTTCCACTTTTGGAAATCATTAGGCCATTGATGGACACTACGTTTCCTAGCTTGAGACAAAAGATAAGCATAATGGTCACAAAACCATCGATCTACTTTCACATCGTTTCTAGCAGAAGAACGAGGATCGAAATGAGTCACTAAATGTTCTAAGGAATAGCCCAGGCTGCGATGATACAGAAAATACACACAGTACTGTCCACACACCAAGGAATCTGTGCCTTGTAATTTCACGTTATTGAATCGGGTGGTTTGAGCATTTCTTCTCATAAAGTCGATGATATCGTCTTCCAAAGGGGGCAATCCATACGAATCGAAATATTCCACACATCCTTCTTGAGGAAAGTAGACGGCTACCCAGTGGGTTCCTGGGAGATGACTGTCGTCCGTGTTGATCACGTAAGCTTGATGGTCTTTAGGTTTGCGATGAGGGAGTTCATCTTTAGCACAGACGACGGGATTCCAAGAAGACGTATACGAACTGTGGTTCAAAAGGTAATAAAGTTCCCAGGTATCCATTTGTGTTTGTTTTCTTCTTCACAGGTAATAATAAGTCGTCAATTCGATCCTGACTTTTTGCTTGAAAATGTCTGACGAATAAACGGTTATTCGTTCTGTTTCCTCACTCTGATTCAGGAGAGCTTCGATGCGATGGATCTCTTGAGTGGTTAATGCTGGACAAGAATGTTCACGCAAGTCTTTATACCACTGGTGCAACACGTCTTTGTTCGAGATGAGACTCCAAGCTTCGTCCAGATACTCGTCCAATTTTTCTTCTTGATTTAACATTAGGCATTTATCGTGTTGAATTTGACTGGGATGATCGTTTTGACATCCATAACAATTTTTCTTGATCAATTCCGTCATTTTGTCGACCAAGTGTTTGGCAAAACAGCAGACTAAATGGGCTTCTTGTTCTGGCCATCTCGACTTCATCATGATATCTTCTTCGTCTTTGTCTTGAGATTCTTCTCCTTCCACGGTCTCCTTACATTCCATCTCCAAAGTTTCTCCACTAGGTAAAGAGGGATAACAGTCTTCCATGGCTTTCTAATAATCTAGAATGACTTCTCTCAAACTGTTGATTTCTATGGTATTATCGAATTCTGCATACAGGATGACGTTCACTGTCGCTGGTAGTTTATCTGCAAACTGAAGTTCCACACGAATCTGGCCAGATTTTATAGGGTGGAAATGTCCCTCGTCGCTGCCTTGGTCTGGAGTGAAATCGAAAGCCCACAAAGCATAGCCTCCTGCATAATCGTCGTACTCAATGCCGTGACTGGTGTTGGTTCCTAACTGGCCGGTGGCTTCGTACAGGGACAAGTACGATCTCAAGTAATTCATCTTCTTGTCACTAAAGTCAGGTTCGAAAGGTCGGGTACACAAGGTCTTGCCATCGCGACTGACTTCGATTTTCTTCACGTTGAAGTGTTGAAAGTTGAAAGGATTTTCTTTGATGGCTCCGTTGAAGGCTGAATTCGAGACCATACCAAGGATTAAACGCTTGGGTAACTGTCCTTGAAACAGATGATCTTCGGTTATGGATTGAAGGTTAGCGGGAATGGTGAACGTTTTCACTTCCACGCGTCGTATGGGATACTTGGCGGTCGTTCTGCTCAACGTTTGACTGATGTCGTTACCCACTTTGGGTAACACTTCCACGCGTCGTACGTAGAGTTTGGCCTCCTGGATTATGCTTTTAGGAGCCTTAGTAGGATCAGCAGCTATCAAATGGAAAGCGGCACTGCTGCGATTCAGTCTCAAGCGGACATTCACCCCGTTCAGCAAATATTTCTCTTCCAACCACATGTCCAAATGCAAACGATCCATCAGTTCTAAACTCTTCTTCTCTAAGATTTTGCTTTCTCTTGCCTCAAAGCCGGAATTGCTTCCATCTGTTTTTTCGAACTTGCCCGCTTCGTCAGCTACCCACAGCACGCAGGCATTGAGATGACTATCCTTGGCATCTATTCCGTACGTCAAGAGATTTTCCAAGTAGGCACGGTAAGGGTATGTATCCATGCTGCTGCTGACTAGTTTGTTATTCAAGTACAAATCCACTGAGCTGAACAAGGAATGCATGAAATTGTTGACGGGAGCTATTTCGTCAGCGTCATCTACTCCACTATCATCTTTTTCTAGAACTTGGACTTTCAAGTACAAGTAACTGCTATTCAGATCGATGTAATCTTCGGGCTGTCCCTTGATTTCAAATTCGATGGGAGCGGAATCGGTCAGTGAGGAGATGGGATTAAATTCCACCCATTGGGATACTTGCATGGTCATCATGGTGGGGGGCATGGCAAACAGATCCAGTTCCGTCTTGGAACAGGCGCAAGACTCTCGGTGCATCATTTTTTGTTGTTGCTGTGTCTCAATAATCGAAAACGTCTAAGTCTCGAACGGTTCTTCTTTTCTTGGCCTTTCTCGCTTGAAGTCTGGTAAAAGGGTGTTTTCTTCTTCGTCGTCTCTTTCTGCCTTGTCCTTGCTGAATGCCTGACTCGGTAGCGTGCAGGGCATTTATAGGTGTGTCTCGTCGGCCTAAAATGTCTTTGCCCGTTTGCAGCAAGACATTTTTGCCTGCCCTCATGAAGGCTTCTTTAGGGTTTTGTTTGTCGATGATGACATTTTGGAGAAATTCTTTGCCTTGTGTCAGTGCCGCATCTTTCAAGGCGTGCAATCCGCGTGTCACCATCGGTTTCAACACTGGGGCCACCGAACGAAAGGCCGATTTTAACATGTCTCCTAAACCGTGTCCTCGCTGTCGAGCCACCCCTTGGTACACTGGATACATGACTTACTTACGAGTCGTGAGAGAACCGTTTTCGAAAATGGAGTTTCACCGTGACTTTTCCTTTGGTGAATGGAATATTTTGTCCCAAATCTCCTTTTATAGTAATGTTGACCGTGTCCAAATACGACTTGCTGACGGGCAAATAGTGAGGATGGACAAATTCGCGGTGGACGTGGTAAGTGTTTCCACCTTCCTCGTCAGCGTTTGTGGCAGAATCCACTTTGAAAGGAATGACACGCAGCAACGGTACGGAGGTGTGTCCCACCACGTTGTATTCCACCACATCGGAATACACAAAGATCAAATTCAGTCCTTGGTTCAGTTCTACCGGGAAACGAAAATACCTGGCAAAAATATCGTTGTCGGAAATGACTGGCAATTCGTTTTTCTTCATCATGACCATTCTCATCTCCGTGTCACCGCCCAGTATGTCAAACAATTCAGGACAAAATAAGAAAGACATGAATTTTTTGGACCCCTCAGAAAATTTCATCAGAAAGCGACGAGCTATTTTGTGGTATTCCAGGGTGACACTTTTTTGGACATTACTCAAAGCTTTATGGAACACGCCATTAAACCTGGAGGCTATGGCGCTGACCAAATGATGACCACTGAAATAATAGCCTGGGAGAATGGACAAGTTGTAGGTCCACGTTTTAAGTTTGTCATCATAGGTTCTATTGGTAGATGTGCCAATTCTATCCAACTCCACTTGCAATTGTTGGTCATGAACTTCCACCTTAAACCAATTTTGCTGGGCAATGATATTTTGGACTTGGGTTGGGTGAATCATTTCCACTAAAGCCACTTCCCAATGGGCTTCGTGATCTAAGGGGATGGCTTGAGGTAATTTGGCCGTGTAACAGCACAACGTGTTGTTGGGAAACACCTCCATGGAACTGTCACTGGGTAAAGTTAAGTAAAATTGGTTTTGGTGACTCATAATTCCAGAGTTCTGTGGCTGTCCGAGGGGATATTACTGGACGTCAGAGGCGTGTCTCCGCCCAAAATGGGGTTCTGGTTGTGGTTGTTGTTGGAGTGGTGACTGGCACTGGCACTGGACACAACGTTCCCGTTTGAGGAGAATTTCAGGGAGGGATTGGGAAGCAGGTAACCGATGCAACTGCTCAATAAAATGGTCCACAATTGTTTGTCTCCTTGTTGCAAACTCAAATTGGCGATGGCTGCCCCGATGACACAATACACCACGAAGATTTGGCAGAAAAAGACGATTTGCGTTTTAGGCACACGTTCTCCACACCACACCCACAAGGGTTGTTTTTGTAAATCTTGCACAGAAGAACTAGGGGAAGAAGGACTGGTCGACGTAGCTGCGTCTGATGTGTGAAAGGGCATGATGGTCACTTCTTCTTTTTATAGTCGATGACTTGCGAAGCGTCGATCCAAGAATCGAAACTGGGTGGATATCCTTTCCAACGTACTTTGACTTCTTTGACACGTCGTTTGCCCACTTTACGGGTTCTGCGTTCGAGAATGCTTTCGATGTCGTACACGTCGTCTTCTTTTTTGGTGACACGTTGTAACTCGGGCAAATAAAACGTTCCTTTGAGTACTTCTCCGTTCATGTCTTCCAATTTATAGACGGCAGGATGACGACCATGTACTCGTCCAGTGACGCGAAACAGTTCGGTCGTCCAGTTAGGTAAGTAACCTTTGTCGAAAGTGCGTTTGGTTTTGCCAATGCGCACCCAATCTCCTACGGCCAACTCTCCACTTTTCTTGGGGACAGCCCTCGTCGGGGACGTACCGAACAGGCGCTCGAACACCAGCACTTCGTTGTCGGGAGTCACGTCTTGCGGGGCACGTCCGATGCTTCGATGGTAAGATTGGTTGTACGCTTGCACCAGGTGCGGTAAGATGTCGATGTACTTCAGAGTGTGGTGATGCGTAAAATATTTCCACATGCGTTCTTTCAAAGTGCGTTGAAAACGTTCCACGATGCTGGCTTTGGTTTCGGGATTCTCGGTGGTAAAAAAATGAATGTCACGTTTCTTTAATTCTTTTTGGAAAGCTTGGTTCAGAAATTCGGTGCCTTTGTCCGTTTGCCTTCGAAGAGGGTGACGACCGCTTTGTTTCAACACCCGTTGCAGAGCTCGCACTAACTCGCTGCTGGATTTGGAAGTCAAGGGTACGACCCAGGCAAATTTGGAAAAGACGTCGATGACACAAAACAAATATTTGTAACCACGATTGTAGCTGGCCAAATGAGAGACATCGGCTAAATCGGCTTGCCATTGATGATCGATGCCTTCCACTCGGGTGCGACTTCTGGCAAACTTGCGTCGAATGGGTTTGTGTAAAGTGTAGGTAGCTTGTTCTTGTAACCATCGTTGCACTTGAGGTAAACGGAGACTTTTCAGTCGCGTTTTGGCAGCACGATACAATTTTTGAACTCCTGCGTAACCTGCAGGATGGGAGGGATCGTAGTAAATGCTAGCTAAGACTTTTTCCATTTTTTTGTGTTGATTGGTGTCTTAATAAGGCACCCACTCTTGGAAGAGGCTACTCTTTTTCTCTTGGGGTATTTTCTTGGATTGCAAGGCTTTGCGTGTGCGGCCAGCAATAGGTGTCGAAGAGGAGGAGGATGTCTGAGCAGGGGATATCGGTTCTTGTTTCACTTCTGTCTTCACTTCTGTCTTCACTTTCTTTTTCTCTTGTGAGGAAGAAGGGGTGGCCATCATCTTTTTAATCCATCCAATTCTGGAGGTAGGTGGTGTTGTTAACTTGCGTACTTTTTCTGGTGGAGTTTGAAACCCTTCTTCTTCTTCTTCTTTTCCTTTTTCTGTCTTGGTCACGGGTACTGGTGGTACTGGTACTGGTGATGGTGCTGGACTTTTCATCAAGGTCTTAAAATCTTTTAGAGTGGGTAAAGCTGTTTCGTCTAAAGCTTTCTGGTGAAAGAGTTGCAGTCGTTGCAAGAGTTGACCGTACTTTTGCGATTTTTCTGTTTCGGACAAATCTTGGCGATCCAGCAAGGATTGCAATTCGTGTTGTAACTGGGACATCTCGCTCAAATTGGGATTGGGAGGTAAATGCGGGGTACGTTGTTCTTGCCACCGATGGTATTCCATCCATCGTTTGTAAGGCACTAAAGCTAGTTTTCGTCCTTCCATGGGGTTGTCAGGGGTGAATTCTGAGATCTTGGGACTTCCGAAGGCCTTTTTATCTTGCTCCCATCAGTCCTCCCAACATGGTTCCCAAGACTCCTTTCAGTATGGGGCCTAACAAGAGAGGTAAAATGCCTCCACGTTGGACCAACATCTTCTTTTTTTGACGAATGGGAATTTTCTTTTGAACCATTTTCCGAAGAACGTGACGATGTTTGCCTAAGCATTGTTTCTGGTGTTTGGACAAAGGGATCGTGCCTTTCAAAACGTTCAAACAACATTCGCACACGGTATCGATGACCTCTTTGGAGGCCGTTTGAATGAGTTTTTTTCGTAGGGGTGGAGAAGCTTTGGACAGGACAGATAACAGGTCCCCATGTTTGGCTAAACGTGGTGGTAGTCCTTTTCTTTTCTTTCCTTGGGGTTTTCTGGAGGGTGACATCTTTGAGTCTTTAGGAGCACCTAAAAACACTGATACCCTACTCGGTCACAGGCCTTTTTTATACTGGAACGCGTCGCCACTGATTGTCTTTACGTTTTATTAGTTTGAGGACAGGCATGACACGTCGTGCAGGGGTACGTAACGGACTAAATCGAGCCAGTTCTTGCTTGGACAAATCCAGTAAACTTTGTAACATGCCCGATCTTTCTTGAACTTTGATTTTGGGAGAAGGTACTTTGTGAGCAGCAGCCACTGCCGCTAAATTGGAAGGTCCTGCCACTGGGGAAGTTCTTTTGGGGGTCATCAACGGAGAAGTTCTTGGTGTAATCAACGTCTCCAAGTACTCTTCAGTTCCTGGTGACATCAACGGAGAAGTGGACAAACGTGAGGCTGCCGGAGACGCTGTGGCAGGTCGTGGCTTGCGAGTGTAAGGTTGCGTCCTGGCCGAAGTGCCTCTCTTGCGACTAGTTTTCTTCTTCTGTGGACTTTTCTTTTTTTGAGGACTTTTTCTCTGTTTCTTTTTCTGGGGGCTTCTTTTCTTTTTCCGGGGTGATGGTGGTGGTGTCTGGTAAGAGGAGGGTCCCGCCACTGGAGAAGTTCTTCTTGGGGACTTGGTCTTTTTCTTTTTCTTCTTGGGGCTTCGTTGGACTTTTGTCTTAGGGATAACTTTGGGGGCATTAGGATCCCATCTTAAGAGTGAGCGAATGATGACCCCTCCTAGAGTACCGCTCCCTCCAGGTTTCAAAATGATTTGTTTTTTGGTTTGAGTGTCGATGCGGGGATCGGCCAGTTGGACCAAAGCGACTTTGTTTCGATCGAAAAAGCGTTGGGTTTGATGAGGAATCTGAATGATTCCTTGGAGTAATTGACGTGCCGTCACCGTGAACCATCGTAAGACTTCTTTGAGACTAGCTTCTAAGACACGAGCTCGTGTTTGTGGATCTTTTTCTCGGCTGATGCCATACAAGGCACGAATCAATTTGACGGGAAGATGCGACTGAAGGGACGTCATGTTCACACTGTGTGAGACAGACGAAAAAGGGTCTGAGGTTTTTATAGATTTTTTCATGGGGAGTGAAATGAAGTCGAGGACGGAGACGTGTACAGGACAGGCCCTCCGTCTTGGCACCAGTGGTGAAACAAGTGGGTACGAAATCGCAAATCCTCGGGGGTCGTAGGTTTCAAATCGACGAGTAAATAGGCGTGTGGAGTTTGAGTGGCATCGTCGTACGCCTGAGTCAGCCAAGGCGTTCCTAACTGTTTGGCTAAGACTTGCACTTGCGATTTATCTCGAGGGCTTTTAAACAAGACCACGTAATGCGCATTGAGACTGATGGTGCGATGGGCTTTACTTTGTTGAAACAAATTTTGGGTGATGTAAACGACACTGGCATTACGGTGATGCCCTTTGCGCGTGAACCACAATTTAATTTCTTCTTCGTCTTCTCCTAACATGTCGTCGAAAATGACCAAATGGGTTAGACGGGAGTCAGAGACGATGCCATCGTCTTCTTTAGGAATGCCTTCCACAAACACGATGGAATCGCCTTGACTTTCACGCAAGAGGTTGTACGCCGATTGCCACTCTTTGTAACACCACACGATTCGTTGAGGGGGCCGATCGATCAAATGATGTTTATGTTCGATCAAACGTTTGACGAATTCGGTTTTGCCTGAACCGCTAGGTCCAGCAATGAGCATGTTAAAGGGATGGCGAAGATACAAAGCCTCCCAACTGGCACGATCTAAGTGTTCGTCGATGACTTTGACAGTAGAGGAAGAGGGAGCAGAGACAGCAGAGGTAGCCATGGTGTGAGAAATGTCACTTGTGACACGAAAAACAAACAAGACAAGAGTTTATATACTTTTTCAGAACACGTTTATTGAATGTTTCAAATATGAACACGAAAGACAAAAATACATACAACCCAAATAGTGATGTACAGGAATATAAAACACAGCAAAGCGATCAAAGTGGAATATAAACAAGTGTCTGTACAACATGTTTTGGGTAACCAAGATGTCCTAGGGACAGTGTGTAATGTTCTTACAGTCTCTACATGAGGTATTGTCACACAAGTGTCCTCCCGGAATGACCTTTCAGGAATGTCCATGACAGTCCTGTCCTGAAGCGAGTGGTTGTTCTCGGTGACGGGTTCTTCTGGCACCGTCACTAACACAGGTTGAAAAGTAACTTTTTTCCTTGAACAACTCTTGTGCATACTGGGCCACTTCTTGGGTCCAAGCCTCAAAACCCCCCTTTTTCCAGTCACGAACATCTGTCCAATGAGGGTGTAAGTCACAAGCTACACACACATCGTCATACACGTCTTGGGTCGCTAAAAGTTGACGAATCTTTTTTTCCTGTTGAGGTCGAGAAGTATCCAGATGAAAACGCAAGGCTTTGAGCAAAAGGAGTTTTTCGTGACCATTTAAGGCCATGGAGGTGGTAAGTACTGATCGTAAAGAGTCCACAAAGAATCGGCTGGTAAACGAAATCCCAGAAAACAAGTCACTAAGACACACACCACTTGTCGTCCCAAATTGAATGGATACAGTTCTTGTAATAATCGATGGTAATGATCCACGGTTTGAATATGGTCATTGAGTTCCTTCCACGGAATCTGTTGGATGACATGTGACATAAACCGTGGCATGGCAGCCTGTTTTTATATTCTCTTTTTTTCGGATGCAATAGACGTACTTTCTAGCCAGAGATCTTCGTTCTCCAGTAGGGAATCTAAATCTTGCATACTGTAACCGAAACGTCAGAGTTCGTTTAGGTGTTTCCTCTTCCTCTAGGTAGATTCCACGTAAAATATGTTGGTAATCCTTTAACTTGTCTTCCTCAATGCATTGCACTAGGTGAATCTCGAAGTAACCATAATCATGAACATGTCGATCATTAGCGACCTCAAAGTTTTGAACAATGTCTGACCATTGAAAGAATTTCTGACGAATCAGTTCTCTTATACCATTCAGGTACCAGTGGTTAAAGATCTGGTGACGTATCGGATGCAATTGTTCTTTACGTTTCACTTGTATTTTCACCAGCTCTCGGTAAATCCTTTCTCTCAACTCCACAGGCAAGCCCAAAATGTACTCTTGTAAAGTATCCATAAGTATATACACTGTTTTTGGAATCGTTGGGTGGTAGCCAATAGCCTCGTTTAACTTTGTGCCTAATGTAATATCCACTCATAATCAGTCTTCTTGTACTTTGGAACAGAGCATAATTTAAAAACGGATAAATCACTTTGAGTTTACGTTTCACTTGTATTTTGACCAGCTCTCGGTAAATGCGTTCTCTCAACTCCACAGGCAAAGCACGAATGTTCTCTTGTAAAGTATCCATGAATAGGTCATACTAAATCCTCTTTGGTCTGACACAAGAAATGTACTCTTTGCACAAACATGGTTTCACTTCAGTGTCGAATTTAAATCGTTGAGTCACTAATCTACACATTACAATTCGTTCAGAAGTTTCCTCTTTCACCAAGTTGACATTGTGTTCAAGATGTTGGTAATTCGTTAATTCTTCCTCTGGAATTCGATGCAGTACGTTTACAATGATGTAACTACAATCGTCCATACCAAACCAATCCTTTTTAAAACTAGAGGATCGTTGATCAATGTCTGTCCAATGGAACACTTTCAATTGAATCAGTCCTTGTATAGCCTTCAGGTACCAGTGGTTCAAACACCGGTGACGTATCGGATGCAATTGTTCTTTACGTTTCACTTGTATTTTGACCAGTTCTCGATAAATGCGTTCTCTCAACTCCACAGGCAAAGCACGAATGTTCTCTTGTAAAGTATCCATGAACAGATTATTATGGTAAGAAGTTACTTCAATGTCTCGGTCCCACTAAAGGTAAGTAATGACAATTCGGTGACCATCGAGCATGTTCTACGTAGGCCGAATCTTGCGGTTCCCAGTGGTGAAGTGACACACCGCAACTGAAGCACTTGACTTTATCTCCTTCGCCCAAGTAGAAAAATCCGGCTCTGGCTAATTCTTCGGGGGTTGGTCCTCCCAGATACTTTGGCCATTTTCCTTTGAACGATTGAAGACGATTTTCAAAGTCGCAGTATTCCGACAAACGCACAGGGAACCAATATTCGTTTTTCACAGGTTCGTTTCGATGAGGGTTGAGTGAAATGGGCAGGAGTTTGCTCAGGGCTGGATGACATCCGTAGGGAGGTAAACGTGAAGGTCGACATTCCCCTTTAAAACGAAACCCAGTAAAATGTCCAAGAGGACGAGCAGCATCGCTTTCGCATCCCACAGGTTTGACACGCACAGCATCACTTTCCATGACAGGGGTAGGGGCACTAAAGTTTCCATGATGCTTTACGGCATCGCTCAGGTCACAAGGTACAGCATCGGTCCCATCGCAAGGCTCACAATCGCACTCGTCTGCAAACTCCGTTACGCAATTACAATGGTAACCACATGGACAATCGCAGTTTCCTTCCGGACATTTTCCGTCGCAATGTCTGGGTCTTATCCATCCAGTATTAGTCACACTAGAGAAAGCTACAGCTTTTTTACAATCCCCAAACTGGAACGATGTCTCTTTCAAAGTATTCATCTTGTTCGCTCGGTCTTGGTAGTCACAATGAACTATCGATCTTGACCATAGCCCCCTTTTTATACTAGTCTCAATGCAGTCTCCAGCTTGTACATCTTTCCTTTTTTACGTTTTTTATGTCTTGTTTCGGAAGGTACCGTCTCTAAGGTACCGTCAACATTGTACCGTAGTGTAATGGGTGGAAAGGCCATAGAAAGGTAAGGGCAGTGCGGAGACCATCGAGTATGTTCCAGAATAGCTGAATCTTTATAGATACATAGATCCATTCGTAACTTCAGTCCGCAAGCGAAACACTGTACCTCGTATCCCAATCCTGACTCAGGTCCCAAGTAGACAAATCCTGTTCTAGCTAAAACATGCGAAGAAGGTAATCCTTCCCTATCCGTAGGCCATTTCTGAAATGTGTCCAATCAACGGGCACAATCACAATAGTCAGGTAAGAAGACTGGAAAATGGTAGGGTTTGAACTTGGAGTTCTCATCGGGTTTCTCACTCGATTCTTGCTGTGGCGAAGTCATCTTTCTGGTGGGTGGCTATCCCCTTACAACCAATGTTTTATACCAACGTGTCCATACGGTAAGGTGAAATGATTGGGAAGTCGAACTCGCTTCTGGTACACGATTTGATAGACTTTTTCCAAAGGTCGACTGACGATGTGGTGAGTGGGTAAACGTACAATCTTGTTCGGTTGGTAAGTGGTCACTTTAAAGTTTCCATCCTCTCCCGATTGCAAGGCTTCTTTCAATACCCCAAAGTTGACCACTCGACTGGTACGATAATTCAGAGTCAGTCCTTTCACTTTGCACGTCGTGTGCACTTCTCCTTGTTTGTCCCGGTATTCGTAGCCGTAATTTTTGGGACCACCACTGACGAAACTTAGAATCTTGTCGTCGGGATGCTCGTCTGTCCAGGCTCCTAAACGGTCTCCTTCGATGTTAGGGTGATGTTGAATCGGGTGATGGATGTAAATGCAACTGTCCGTGTCAAAGTACAGGACGCGTTCTTCTAACAGTTCTAAAGCTTCGTACAATTTTAAGCGAGCATGGGCTGTCACGTAAGCCGCAATGATGACATTTCCAAAAGGGTCGTCTTGTACAAAGTCCAGATCTTCTTCTTAATTGACCAAGATCAAATTCTCTCGAACGACGTCCACGTGTTTCATGTATTTGGTTTTGTCGTGAATCATCTGGAAGTAGCGGGAAGGTTCTGTCAAATATTCCGTCTTCGGTAAACACGGTCGTTGTGCCATTTTACCCCACAAGCAATTTAACATCACTTTGGCAAACGATCGCCTGCCTTCGTTTTTCTCGATGTGGTCCAAAGTGATGCCTTCTTGTTCGTAGTATTTCTCTTTGAATTGTATTTGGTCTTCGGGAGTGTGACACCAGGAAGGATAGCCGCTGGCTTCTTGCTTCAGTTTCAAAAAGGCATCCACGTAGTCGGCGAAAATGCCTTTCTGAGTAGGGTCACCCTTGTGGTATTGTTGTGTCTTGGGAAAGTGGCAAATTTCGTACACTTCTAACAGTTGGTATCCCATGTCCAAAGCTTTGAACAATTCTACGCTGACCCAGGTTCCCGTCAAGGCCCGTTCTTCCTGGCTGTGCTGACAAGCTTGGTCTTGGTTGCACGTTTCGGCACAAGTACGGCACAAGGGAAACATCAGTTTGCCTTGACAATGGTGAGGTAAGACGGGATGGTATAGGTTCGTGGGAGGCAAAACTTTACACTTGATCAAGCCTTCGTATTGTCGAATGTTTTTCAGGTCGATGTGTTCCGTTAACAATTGCGGATGCCCTACAGGAAAGCGACAATATTTGCACACGTAGGGATACAGCGAACACACGTCCAAGTATTTGATTTCTTCTCCTATCTCTTCGTCGGCTTGGTACAGCAAACAGGTGGCATTGGTCCTTCCTCCGTACAAACTATCCCTCGGGTTCAGCGGGTCCATGAACTGGTAACTTTCCACGAGGCGTTTAAACTCGGGATCGGTTTTCATACGGTGATCGTACTCGTGTTCCCACATTTCCACCACTTGGTATCCTTACTGTTCTAACTTTAGGCGTCGCTGACAAGTGTCCTGGTACAAGTCTTCCATGGTTCGTTGCAAAAACTGATTTTTAGTGCCACGGTCAGGGTAACAGACGGGACATCCGTGAAATAAGCAACCGTTAAACTCGTACACGATCTTGGGGTTTTCTAAGTCCCAGCCATCGACCGAATACGTTCCGATGGTCTTTTCGCCCCCTCCGTTGCGGGCATGCTGAATCCACTTGTCTTCCTTGTCGCACAAGTAATGTAACCAACGTAGGGCTTTGACCGAGTATTGACGTTTGACAAAGTGGGTCGTTTGAGGACTGATGACAGCCACGGTCTTTTCAGGCATGAATCGTTGTCGATACACTAAGGAACACGCTTTGGCAATGGTGCAAGCTTCTTTCAAAGGATCGACCCCTCCGTGTTCCATGAACAGTTCTCGAAATTTTCCACAGCAACGCCGTAAAATGTCCACGTCGGAACGACAATACTTTAACATTTCTTCCTGAAAGTCGAAAGGGTCCGAGGCGTGAATCTGGTACCAAGCGTAGAAAGCTTCTCGTTGTTCGGTACGCATGTTGTCGGGGTCGTAATAGTGAGCCTCAGGTAAATGGGGTAGAACGGCGTGTTGATTGGCTTCCGTATTGAAAAAGTGTGGAAAGTACCCTTTAGCCATTTCTGTCATTCCAAACGTTTTAGGCATTCGACTCAAAGGCATGGCCAAATAGCTCATCGAATCTTTAAACTGTACTTGTCCCACTTGCATGAAAATGATTTTGGCTCCGTTCAAAGTCACTTTAGGACGCTCGGTGCCTTGTTCCGTATAGTATCTGAGAAGAAACTGTCCATCGTATCCGGAGAAATTGTGAGCCATCACTGTGGCATGGCGATGACAATCTCCGTAACGTTCGATGTCCTCTTGGCTCCACGTCTTGTCGACGGGGTCTAAGACCCATTGGGCAAAATCGGCTAACGTGTTTGGTCCCCGAAAGATTTTTTCACGCCCTCCGGGAATCTTGCTACAGTGAGGGCAATGACTGAAGATAGGTTCTTGAATGCACTTCTCGCACGCTCGATGAGCCACGCAAAAATTAGGAATGTGAATGCCGGTCTCTTGCATGCATTCGAAATCGAAAAAGATGAAATTGCCTTTCTTCTTGTGACCGTCCTCTTTCTCTGGTGGGGGTTGGTATTTTTGCACGTAACATTCGTGTTCCAAGTCCACGATGTGGTGACAAATGTGACATTTTTTCTTTCCTGAACATACGTGTGCCTTGGTATTATTGGTACGTATGCCTTGTCCACACGTAGGGCACAATCTCAGGAGTTGACAAGCGCATTTCTTCTGTGAACCTTGCGTCTTCAAATGTTGTTGGTAACAGGTAGGGCTGACAAACGTGCGCAGACAAGTGGAACAAGACACTGGTTCTTCGCTCAGACAGGGTGGAGAGGCCAAACATCCTGAACATTTCCATCCACAATGTTTGTGTTGCTCTCGATTATTATAACCATAGTCACATTTCTCACAATAATAAGCATATCCCAGGAATCCAGTGATACTGGTAATGGTATCGAAATGGTCATCGTGATGATAAAGGTGAATGTATTTTCCGTCCTTAAAATCTTGGCCTCGAAACAACAGAGGTCCGCGCACTTCTTGAGGGTGCACTTTCAAGGTGTAGCGTGGAGCTAGGGCATCTTGCAATTTTTGCATCTCAGGAATGCCACAGGGTGTGTCTTTGGGCAGTCCGGCTTGTTGCAACAGGAGTTCTGCTTCGTTTCGTTGTTTGGCTCGGTCGGAACGTTGAATAGTGTCCCAGGTTCTTTTCCATTCTACCGTGTCGTTCTTGTTGGCATAGGTTCGTCCCACCACGATGGCACGGGCTAAACACATCTGGTCATGAGGGTTGTTAATTCGGACGAGACTCTTTTTGGTGTTGCGAAGGTCGTCCACCAATAACATCTTTTTGCGTCCTGTCCCTTGAGGAGGAGAGACGTGGGTCGTGTCCAGTGTGGCTTTACCATCGGTGATGTCAAACTGATCATTAGATTGTTGTACGTGTTGAATCTTGTCCATGACTTTGGAAGCAGTTAATTCTGCAGGGGTGCTAAACTCGATCCAAACAGGGGATTTCAAACCGTCGTGTTGTATGGAAAGTCTCAAGCGATCGTCTTCTTTGGGTTGACATTGTCGCTTGAGTGCAGTGAGCAAAGAATCCCACACCTCGGTGATGAACACTTCTGCTTTCTCTAACGGCACTTCAGCCTTGAAATCTTTAAACTTCACCGTGTATTTGTAAGCCGTAGTTCTAAATTTTCTAGAGGAGCGCTTTTCCGTCTCTCGAATGGAATAGTACTTTTCAGGGTTGACTAAGGGTGGTGAACTTGGTTTAGAGGGTTCGGATTCTGGTTCACTCATGTCCTCTTCAAAATCACTGGCATGAATTTGTGCCAAGATTTCAGCCCTGGTACGAGGCGATAGATCACGTTTCTGCCTCTTACTTCTTTCTTCTTCTTTCTTCTCGAATGAATGGGATCGTTTCATCTTGAAAGCAAAAAGTCAAATGACTCAAGTTCAAACACCATAAACTACTTTATAGTCATAGCAGACCAGCGTATATAAAAGGGTGTGTGTCTTGTCCTTTCACTATTCATTTCACTCTCAAGCCGAGCACAACGATGGAAGAGACTAACCAGATGGAACGTTTCGTCAGAGCTTTGCGAGGGGTCATTAGAAAATTCTCTTCAGACCAGCCTACGGACTACTCTCCTTCCTTTAGAGATAAAAGTCAAGATACTTGCTATATCTGTCAGAAGAAAGGGCATTGGTCTTCAGAGTGTCCAGACCGTCAAAAAAGAAAAAAAAACAGGGGATAAAAAAGACAAAAGTCAAGATACCTGTTATTATTGTAAAGAAAAAGGACATTGGTCTCCAGATTGCCCAAAAAAGAAACAAGAGGAGTCAGAAGAAAAGAGGAATTCTTCAGAAGAAGAGAGGGATTCTTCAGAGGAAGAGAGGGATTCTTCTGAGGAAGAAAGAAGACAGGTGAAGAAAAAGAAACAGGAGAAAAAAAGAAGAAGGGATGAAAGTGAGGAGGAAGAAGAAGAGGAAAAGAGTGTGACGGTGAAGAAATTCAAAAAACAGAGAGACTAAACAAGGAGAAAAGAAGAAATCAATGAACTTTTAATTAAAGTGTTGAGTTGTGAATTGTGAATTGGATTGTAAAAAATGGAGAAAAGAATAAATGAATGATATAAGGTAAGAGTCTTTGAGTTTTGATTTTAAAATAAGAAGCTACACTCACGCACTCATACACAGACACGTAATATAAGGGTAAAATGGGTGAGTTATTTTGAGTTATTGGCAAATTGAAATTGTATTTCTTTTCGAGAAATGTGGGTGGCCCTGAAAAGGGCCTTTTTTTTTCTTTATGGTGCAGGGGTGAGTTTAAGCAATCAATTTTAACTGCCTTAAGCCTTTGCCACGGCCAAGGCCTACTTCTGGACTGCGTAATGATGATAATGATTGGGTTGAAATCACTAAGGGTGGTACGGTAGGCTTAGTCACAGGGTTGACATGTTTGGCTCGGGAAGGTCGTATTCTCTTCGGTCGTGATAAAGAAGTCTGATACATTTGTTTCAGACTTCTTAACTCCGCTAAAATGTCCAACAGTACCGTGACCGTTTGATTTTCACCCTCTTGTTTCTTTGCTGCTACTTCTTCTTGCTGTTGTTTTTTTCTTACCTCTTCTTCTTGTTGCTGTTGCTGTAGGAGAAAAGCCTGTTCCGCTTCCTTTTGTCGTTGTATAAATTTCTCCAATTCTTCTTTCTGTCTCTGTCTAAAATTCTCCACTTGCGGTAATGAAGAAGGTAACGAAGGTTCCGGAACAAATTCTTGCGAGGAGAGAAAATCCACAAAATCCCAATTCACCTCTTCTGAAAGTAAGTCCGGGTTCCCTTGGGCGGTCTCCCCTGCTGGTGCACCCCACTGGATCGTTTTCTGAGTTTCCGTCATGTTGAATCACTATCGCATAGATTGACTGCACACAAGCGCTAGCGAATCTATATTGACTACGTGACGTCACAGACTGCTCTCTTCGGATTGGATGCGGGCTGACTGAATTCTGTAACGCGTGTTCGGATTGGTGAATGAACTCAATCCGTTTCAATCCTTTCTGTCCCTATAAATAAGCGCAGTTCACTGCATTGATTCACCTATTCTCGGAGCCTCAACATGTGGACCGACGTTGAATCTTCAACCCTTGTGTCAACAATGATGTTCAGGACGGACATGCTCATGTATGTCCGATCCAAGTGGACCGTTGTCTACAGGACCAACAGCAGCCTGTGGATAAGAAGAGTCTATATAGAGAGACAAGGTTGCCTCAAGAGGACTCTGATGTATGGCCCTGCTGTAAGACGAAGTTTGAGGAAAAGAAGATGTCGCAAATGCCCTTTATGTTAAGGGCATATTAACATAAACCAAAGGCCCTTTTCAGGGCCAGCCATATTTCTCGAAAAGAGATAGCCTTTGAATTGCCTACCCCTTTTTTTAAAAAATTTTTTTTTTAAAAAAAAAAATCCCATGTTCCATTCCCCTTGTCCCTAAACAAGCCCAAACTCTATTCCCCATGTTAAATTCCCCTTGTCCGTAAAGTAAACCACGATTTTTTGCCATGTTAATTCCCCTTGTCCGTAATCTGACCCACGATTTTTCGCCATGTTAAATTTCCATTGTCCGTAATCTGACCCAGGGGTGTTTTTAATGCTAATTCCCATTGTCCGTAAAGTGCCCCCTTTTACTACTACTACTACTACTACTACTAATAATAATAATAATAATAATAATAATGTTTATATGGGGTCTAACCACATTTTTGTATTATAAAAAAACCCATTACAAGAGGAAACACTCCTCTATCTCACACACATAATGACACATTTAAACTTCCATTAAGATTGATTTATATTTAAATCATAATGGTACCCGTTTACACGTAACATACCCATACCACTCTAAAATTTAGTGAACTTTAACTACAATGCTTGTCGATGCATAAGTATTATTTTAATCGAGTGACTTGATTCAAGCCGTGGACTTTTAGAATTTTTTTACTTCATTCATTTGACAAAATTTCATTGTGTTTACTAAGCTCACGGTACCCAAAGATGGTAATCATTTGTCTAGGTCAATCAGTAAGAAACGACATGTACGAAGGACAGTTAAATTTGGGCTAGGCTTGGTCAGTCGGTACGAAACAGCCTGTTTGCTTGTAATAAAACACTTAGTGAGAATGAAAGCCTAAACGGGAATATGATGATACATAGTGGATAAAAATACAGAGTATGCGTTCTGAATGGATATCATTTAAATGTTACGCCTCTGGCAAAATGTTTATATCTGCGTAAGCTGTTTATACATGGATCAGATGTTTATACAGGTTAACTATGTGAAGTAAGAAATTGTCCATTTCTCGATCAATCAGGAAGAAGCGAAAGGACTGTAAAATTTGGCCACTAATCGTTTTAATACGTAAATGTTTTGAAATCAGTGTTGGATAGCAGAGCATCTGTTGGATAGTAGTCAGAAAGTGGATTCTGGATTGTAGAGTGTCTGTTGTGTGGTAATTAAAATTCGGGTAGTGGTGTGTGTTAGTATCTAAAAACTGCTACTGGATAGTAGGGTGTGTGTTAGTATCTAAAAACTGCTACTGGATAGTAGGGTGTGTGTAAGTATCTAAAAACTGCTACTGGATAGTAGGGTGTGTGTAAGTATCTAAAAACTGCTACTGGATAGTAGGGTGTGTGTAAGTATCTAAAAACTGCTACTGGATAGTAGGGAATGCGTTGAATTTTAATAATAATTTAGGTGCTGGATAGTGGGATTTGTGTTTGGAGAGAACGATAAAAAAGAAAAAAGCGGACACTTGTGTTTTTGGATAGTAAATCAAACAATATGTGTGTGTGTGTATTTGTGTATTTGTGATATCATCAAAAGTTTTAACATTACATTTACTATTGACCTCTATCCTTATGTTTGAAAGTATAGCATGACAATAAACACTCCTACTTTTGCATACTCGTGTATGATAGTAGAATATGTTTGTGTGAGAGTGTGTCTCTATTTCAACCCCTTAATTACATCCTACCCTTCTTCAGGAGAATAGCATGCCTGGGTGTTTTGTAAGTATAACTTGTGTATAAATACTCCTACCCTTTTCATTCGCCAGTGTGTTTGGATAGTACAACTCACGCTATACATTGTTGACCCCGTACCATATTTATATCAGTTAATTATATCCCTATGTTAAACCTATGAATCATTTTAACATGATTTTCCATGTGAACACATAACACCATCTAAATTTTAAACCTATCGACAATTTTAAGATTGAATTTTCCCTACATGCTTGTAGAGGAGCCAGGGTAGGATTTTAGACACCGTGAGGCCCTCAGCTATGGAAAGCTGTAGAGGGCCTTTTCGGTAAGTGTTAACCGAGAATAAGACTGTGTAACAACTAGACTTGGCAATTTTTTGCTAATCGCGACAACGAAAATTATGTAATTTACACATAATATCATTGCATAGATAATAACAGTAACATATAATGCAAAAAAAGCACGGGTTAAATTATTATTAAATATAAATAATAATAAAACTGTAGCAATTTTTTTTAAATCTGAATTTTTTAGAGTGTCGTTCAGACTTTGAGGATTCAAGCTGTAGCTTTTCTTTAGCTTTTGCCTTAATCTGGCCGTGAGTGGAACATATAGTGGTGAACTCTAACAATGTTAATGTTTAACCCTATTTTGGTTCATTTGCTTCTAATAATGTTACCTCAATATCAAACCTATGGACCATTTTAACATAGGATTTCCCTTTGATCCCCCAAGTACTGCCTATAATAATAATAATAATAATAATAATGATAATAATAATAATAATAATAATAATAATAATAATAAGAAGAAGAAGAAGAAGAAGAAGAATGAGGACTTTGTATAGCGCCTAATCTTTAGAAGCTCTAAGCGCTTTACAACATTAGACAACACCTATAACATAAAAAACCCATACATAATGATATTATTACAACAACAAAAGAAACCACAATGAAATTAAAAACATAAAATACATGCTGAAAATATTTAAGGTAGGGAACATTATTAGGTCTTTAAGTTTGTTCTTGCAGTCGAAATAAGTGAGTTTTAAGAGCACTCTTGAATGGGATTACTGTGGCTTTGTGTCTAAGTTCAGTGGGCAATTCATTCTACGTTGCTGGGCCCTGGTATGCAAAAGAACGTTGTCTATATGATCTTCGTTTTCGTAGTGGGAATAATGAGTATACGATTGTCAGAAGATGAGCGTAAGTATCTTGCTGGTGTGTACGCGTGGGTGAGGTCGGATAGGTATGTTGGACTGGAGTCCGTCAGTGAAAAGTAGCACAGAGAACAACTTTTGTGTTTGATTCTGGATCGAATGGCTAGCCAGTGTAGGGTACAGAGCAGCGGGGAGGTGTGCTCTGATGGTGATACTCTAAGTATGATCCGAGCAGCTGTGTTTTGAACTTTTTGAAGTTTCTGAAGTAGATATTGAGATGAACCAGACAGAATTGAGTTACACTAGTCCAGTCTTGAAAGTGCTAATGAACATACAAGTGTTTTAGTGTCATCAACTGAAAGATATTTGCGAATGGCGCTGATGTGTCTCAGCTCAAGATATGCAGCCTTGCATATGTTCATGAAATGTTGGTGCAACGTGAGAGTACTGTCCAGAGTGACATCTAGGTTTCGTACTGATGTTGATGTTACTGATATTTATTGTTTGAGGTAAAGGATGTGACTGAGAAAGTCTTTGTATTGTGATCAGAATGGCCTCAGTTTTATCATCATTCATCTGCAGCTGGTTACATGTCATCCATAATTTCACATTAGAAATGCACCTCTCTACACATTGGATGGTAGATTTGTATATTTGGGTGTCGTCAGCATACAGTTGGTGAGGCACTCAGCGCGTTGAAAGGCTTAGCCTAACAATTGCCGCAGGACTGAGCCTCCAAGCACAGGAAAAAGGAATCACTCTTCTCCTGATATAAAAAACGACACACAGAGATAACATAAATAAGAATCCCTAAGGAAGACGGCGACGGAGAATGCACCAAAGGGAGCAGTATGACCATCCAAAGGCAGCGAGCACCCGGACCGGAACAGCCAAGATATACCTGAACCACAGCAACCATCACTGCCATCATCACCATCACCGCAACAATGCAACAAAAAGCGCGAGCACAAAGGGCAAGACAAAAAGGAGTGGAAGCTGGAAAACCGGACAAGCAGCTAGCCAAACCATAAAAGACGCTAGCTTGCGAGAAAACCCCGACTCATACAAAATCAACTCTCCAATCGGTGGTGAGACCTGTCCCCCACAAAGCCAACGTTGCACATGTACGTCAGGAACAACAGGTGGAAATGGGATTAGACAACCCTCGGAACGAACCAGCCAGCAACCACATCAAAGACTTCTATACTGTATTAACAAATAAGACAAATTCACTACTAGACATATTAAACATAATGCAGTACGTCCAGTAAAGTGTCCAGTGGTGGCCCCATTCCCACTCGACAACTAAATCAATCTGATTAAAATCAGATCTCCACTGTCCTACGTGGATGATCTAACAGCGACCGCTTCATGTCATGTTCTAGTGGCCTTTGAATAAGCAAATAGAAATGCAACTTTTAAAAATCTGAAAATGAATCAAATTGTTCGGCATGCATTTATGCTCTTCAGCCACACTGCTCAGTTTCCAAAATGCGAAGATATAAGACTTCATCTGATTGGCTGATAACATTATCTATTACTGCAATGTCTACATGTCACCAGAACTTGACCCCTAAGCGGTCGCTGTCAGTTCTTGAATTGGGACAGTGGAAATCTGATTCTAATAAACAGTGAGCGGTGCGCACATTATTCAATCTCCGAAATGAGTACTTTACTCAAAGTAGGGGTAAAATCTCGTTAAAATGAGTAGACCATAGGTCGCAAATGTCTCAAACGTAAGATCAGCAGAAAGATGATTGAACTGTCTTTTTATACAGCCTTGAAATTGTTCCTGGGTGTAATATGGTGGGTTCATTCCTAAAAAAAAAACAATTTAAAAAAAACCCAACGTATTGCTGGATAAAACTCATTCCTCCCTTTGACAATGTTAGGCTGACAATTAAAGTTAGAGGTATGGCGATACCCGTGTGCTCCGTGTTAGGCCTTTTAATGATTTATCACCTATGTACCAACAGTACCAATTATAGAACATAGATTTGTGTTTCAATCAATAAGTATAATGAACAAATTATGCATAATATATATATATATATATAAAGTATAGCGGATTAGAAATCGACTAATAAGTCATAGATCATGATCAAAGTCAGCGAAATGACGAAAGAGAGACTGCGAATGCATTGTTCGACAGATTAACTGCAGTATGTGATATATTCGAGGACACATTATAAAACTCATCTTGCTTATTATTCTTAATTTGGGTTAAAGTTCATTACACTTCAGTGCAGTAAAATTATTATCTACCTGGGTCTAATCAGTTTGTCATGAGCGATCAGTAAAACAAACCAAAAAAAAAATCTGATCAGTCGGCGCAAAATGCGACGGTAAAAAAAATCTATGCTTTGTGTTTTACAGCTGGGTTTGACTTCCTACCGAAAACATGCAGTACGCAATGTGTTCTACGTCGATATAGTCTAAAAGTTAATTTGTAAAACAATAATTTTTATTTAACCACGTTCGTCACAAAATGTCCATGTCTACTTATTGAGTTACATGGCTTAAGTCAGACTAAGAACTTTCAAATATCCAGTATTGTCCAAATATCATTTAGTTAAGACTTTTATAAGAAATGCAATGAGCGTGAACTATTTCCACAGTTCTGATGTTTTGTCAATACAGATTTTGATATCGGGCAATAAACGCGTATAACCCGTACATGTTATAAAAGCTAGCCAGAACTTAAACGATTCTGTGCCTGGAGCAGAACATCGCATGGCGCACGATATGATTCCGGTGTAATTATAAATATTTCCTTATTCATAGATGACATTAATAATCAGCACACCACTCAAACCGGCCTAATCGATGTATGCAGCCTGCAGCATGAAGGCCAAGTGGATAGGCAAATATGACACAAAAAATATCTCTGCATAATTTTAATTAAAATAATAACAAAGATAGTATTGTGAAACCAATATTTTGCTCGTCCCCTTGTGATCTTCCCCATTCGATGGTTTGGTAAAGTGATTTCATTGAAATCTGTTACCGATATAAGACACATCGGTAAAAATTTTATAGATGTGAAATTACAAAGACATATTTCCCTATCCCAAAACGTGTCTAGACATTTTTTTCAATCATTCAAATTAAAATATATGTGAAAATTTTGAATCATAGAATTTAACATCAGTACCGATTCCACTCGGAACGTCCTAAGAATTTGCTGTCGCATGCTATAAAAAAGGAACTGCCCTCAAACTGGTGGTTATTACGTCATAATAATGTGATGACATTTCAATTAACATATGACTTGTTATCACGTTCGGTAACGGTAATACTACATGTCTGTGACATGATGCCCCAGTGTTAGACATCTCTATAAACTGACACACTGCATACGTCAAAGTGATATGACGAAAATTATTAAAGCTACATTAAAAATCGAAACCCACCCACAAACACATAAATTGCTCGTATAATTCATATACAGGGGCACGGTACGAGTATTGTAATAACATTCAGTAGTGTAACACGTTATTCGTACGGGCAAGTAGAGGAAATTAGTAAATTATTGAAATACATATGCAATGCAAATTCAGCGCTGTAAAACTTGTATGGGGGATTCTTATGGTGAACACACCAGAATCCAGAACAGTTCAGATGCATCCTTAATGTACCCGTCTAAATAATGTTTCGACAGATCCTGTACTAACTACTTCACTACTTCACTGTGTATCTATCTATCTATCTATCTATCTATCTGGAAGCGGAAGGTCGTGGGTTCGAACCCCAGAATTTTTCCATGGAAATAAATTATTTGTGTTACTGTTTATTCGAGCCTAAGCACGAAACAGCGAAATCAGCTATGGAAGACATGAGTCTCCGTAGTTCGATCCTCACCCGAGTCACACCAAAGACTTACAAAAATGGTACTAACAGCTACCTCGTTTGGCACTCAACATTAAGAGGTTAGTGTTTGGACTGGTCGACCTGGTGTCAGGGTAATGTGAATGGGTGGGACATCATGCTACGTGTCTGTAGCATGATGCCCCAGTGCAGGATATCACTATAAACTGCCACACTGCAGACATTGTAGCGATATGACTGAAAAATTGTTAAAGCTACGTTAAAATCCTAATCACACACACACACACACACACACACACACATCTATCTATCTATCTATCTACCTACCTACCTACTTACCTACCTACTTACCTACCTACCTACACACCTCCCTACATACCCACCTACAACTATTTATTGAATATCTGTCTCAAACTATTGTAAGGTCGGCGTTCAATGACCTACGTGTGCAAAATAAATATCTTATGGTAAATGGCGTAATTAATCTTGTTAGTTGTTCAGTGGCTTCGAGTCTCCGGCTTGGCCAATGTATGTGAAAAACTTGCCAGTAGCTTCCCCTGGGTCGGTGGTTCTTGCCGGGTTTATTCCGAGTTCTTCCGGCACCATTTGTACTGGCAACCATGTATTGCCTATCGTGTTCTGAAAATGATGTTAAAGCCTCAACAAAAACAACAATAACACAAGTGTTCAACATACTAGATTCAATCAGCTTACGGCAAAGAAGTAAAAGAATGTTGTATACTGTACATTTAATTGTACATGTATTTATCAAGCGAATTACTGTACAGTATTAGTTCATGTCTCCTGCACAAGGATGTAATGTCTATGTAAGCCGTCTTTTGAAATACCTTCAGTAGATAAAACGTTTGAGACTTTACCAGCTCTCTGGCCTAAATTTTTGACTTGATTATCTTACAGGCTGAGTAACGTTGAGCTCAGCTTACCATACGCAAAAGAAAATATTTCTTGTTTAAATTTTATTTATGGACACAGAAATTCTAACAAAGTAATGGATCCCGTCTTATCTACATAATTTGCGAGTTTAAAACGCGATCCGTATTATACTTACATCATTTGTCTTTTGTTCTTATTTAAAAAAAACTCGAATGCAAATACTTTTTATTGCCTACATGAAATTCAAGAAATCACGTTGCAGCTGTTCCTTGCCGGAAAGCCCATTATCAGCTCCAAAGGATATTTTAAGACTGCTTTATTTTGGCGATGATTTGCAAATCAAAAAGAAAATAATCAGCATTTTACATACACGTAAACAACAAGAAAAGGCATTCCTTAAGACATGGACTGGGATCATGGGTTGGATTCGTGAGTTGTCCTACAATGTAAGACGCTGACCCAGATGATATAAACTGTTTTAATACTCCATGCCATCTAGTTCTGTTCCGAACGAGTCGCCAGTGGAAATGAAGGTTTAATTTTCAACAATATTTCATATAGTCGGTTGACACTGTTGCACAACACAGAATCACGTTTGGCCTGCGATTATAGGCCTACATAGTAGTTAACCGACATAGGTATTACGCAGCTACCGTCGCTCTTCAAACAACTGAAATAGCGGTCAACAGAGTTTGTAGAACGCAACGACCTGATTATGGATGCATCTACTTAGATACGAAAAATAAATACATCGGAGTAAATATAGTATGACTAAAGATATTAGACACCGTGCAATAGTGTCAGTAGGCGTTGCCAACTAGTCCCCTGTCGACGTGGTTGGAACAGAGCTACATGGCATCGAGTACCAAAGAAGTAAGACGTCAACGCCAAGTGACACATACCAGGGTCGACGTCTTTCACTGTAAAACTATGTTCGTGGGATGGAATAATGGGCTGAGTTCATGTACTCGTAGACTCCGAAGGGCTGCGAGCAGGAGTAAGGGTAGAAGCAGCACTGTCCAACTGGCATGTGACCTGGAGTAACCTGATATATTATACAGTAACTCTCTCTCTTTAGTTATTCCAGCACTAATACAATCAACACTTCCCTCGGCTTTCCCAACTTGTATTGGCTTTTTGTTGACTTAAATAGATATTGTTTGTTATTTATCAATATCTGGGTAATCGTACACTTGGATTAGTTATAATCGCACGTGAATGCTAGATATGTATTTAGGGTTAAATGCCTTATGAAAGTTAGGATATGTCAAGCGAGGAATTATGAACAAGCACGTTATCTTTTCGAAATTCCTTTCAACAATGAAAGTCTGGCAAAACCTTAAATCTGACTACTCGATCATACCTTAAGTCTTCCATAAAGTAAACTTATTCGTAAAAAAGTTTTCTGTACTGTTTGCTGGGCAATTATACTGGTAATTAAACGGTAACGAAAGATCAGATATATCATTTCTAGATACCCTGCACTCCCCCGATTCTGAATGGAAGATTCCATATAGTGTATTGAATATTATATAAAGGGCATGTCCTATATACTTAGCAAAATATTTAGAATGAAAACTCTACAAATACGCTTTAGAACAAAATCCGTCATTGAAGAGTGGTGCCAATCGTATAGCAGAAATAAGATGACCTTGTGTGACCTACCCAATTGATGATCATCCTGAAGGGTGATCTTCGATATCTTGAATGTGTGCACTGACGTCATAAAATACTCTTGTTGAATGACTAACTATGATACTTATTGGTTCAATCTTTTATGTCGTCATTTCTTGAAAATAAATTAAGATTTTATTTGTCCGAAACTAATAAGTCACAATAGAATAACTCGGTCTGAGAACTAAACAAAGCTATTAATGACCTTATTTAATAAATACATCAGACAGTTTACTCCCGTAGTTTCTATTCTTAATTAATTAATTATAAATAGAGACATTAGTAATGCAATGAAAAAGGGGTGGGGGATTATTGAAATATCATTTTAAGTAGGCTCATTTTAAAGAACCGTACAACAGTCGTGCTAAAATAAGCGAAAGGGAACAATGACTCACAGGCTACGGGTATTAATCACTTGGTCTGTCAATGAACAAATAATTGATTGACTTTATATTCAATCATGCTAAAACAATATAGATAGTTTAAACGAAACTTAAAATTATATATTCTTTTAGATTTATTTTGATGCTTCTATCCTTTGCGATTCCACTCCGAAATTTAGAAAAACAGAGAAGTTCATGGAACTATGAAATTAACAATTCCCACCCCAACCCCAACCTTACACACATCCACACTTTGTTCTGTTCGCCAAACCATCATTTTAATTGTGAGAGAGCGAAAGAAGACTATTATTCCATTTCTGAGAATAACAACTATGTACTGTATATTTTCAGATGAAAGGTGACTAGAATATATCCCATGCTAAATGAATGTGCCATAAACGCAGATGCATAAGTGTCAACTCAGTTTGCCATAGGCGTCTGGTAGTACAGGAACAGATGCGATATCGATATGCGATGCTACTGTACTAAAAACAGAATTCCGAATTTAAAACACAAAAATGTATTAATCAGTCTTTCTTTTGCGTCCTAGCGACAGGGTCCTTTCCTATTAATGGAACATTATGATAATTCCGAAGACGGTGATTAGGCTTTAACAGTCACAGCGTGTTGCTACATTTTCACTTGTTGCTGTACAAATACAAAATAAATAAACGCATACTTGAATCGAATTATATTACAGCAGTGAAGTTTGCATATTCCGGTTCAAGAAAATCGAATGACAACTTTCTGCAAAACATACAAATAAAATATTTAATAATACAGTGGGAACAAACATAGCCACATATATAGTTTTCGGTGTCATTGCAAAATACACGAACATACAAATGTACCAACAAATTTTTAATTATATAAACTTTTTAAAACCCGAATCAGATTTCGTTTGCTTGTCAGGGCTACCCACATTTAAAATTACTTGGCGTCCTCTCTGCCAATATGAGTAGAGATATACCTATCTCAGTATTTATGCAGACTCCATTGTTTACCCTATCAAAACTCTCCTTCATAGTGTTCATGCCGTTTCAGGTTCTTTATATCATTTGTAAGCATCTTTTGTTTGTAAAATCATTCCATTATGATCCGAACTCAATATGGCTACCTTGATTTCAAAGAGAGATTCACGAAGTATAAAGTCAGGGTGTAGATATTTTATTTCGTGAGGTGTATTACTTAAGACAAACGTTAATCTGAATTCCAACTCCAACTGAAATATATTTGGAGATGTTAATATTAATAAAATTTAAAAACATGGAAGTATCTTTCATAAAATAATACATCTTCATACCTGTAAGATAATGACAAGAAAGCAGAATTCTGCCAAAACTGTTCTCTTAGTATTATTCATACACCTTTATAATAGGGTATTCATACACAGATACAGGTAACACGATTTCACTGTACAATACCCAAGACGTATTTTGTTAATTCCGATTATCCATTCATTCCGTGTATGTGTGCGAAAATGGCAATACATTATAAATAGGTGTTGGGACCGTTAGACTAGAATTGCTACAGACGGGATTTCTCTTTCACCCTCAGCACCCATTGCTGTTCACATGTTTAAAGTAAAGCAGAGTGTTGAAACATCTGTTACGTGTTTAGGCTCGAATAAACAGTAACACAAGAAAGAGTGAAAACAAAAAGCTTTGAAAAATATGATATTTACTTCCCTGGAAAACTTCTATAAAATTGAAAAAATATGAACTTACGGTTTTAAGAATCAAATCCAAAAATAATCCAAGAATAATCTTCGAATAACATTTTAGAAGGCCTAATAATAAAATGTTCTAATGATTTCAAGTTCGAGTTCAGACGAAGAATCCAAGATGGAAGACGATGACGTATGTTGTAACCTGTAGTGTTGAAGTCTTCACTTCCTTGTAGAAACAAGAAATATTACTCCGGTTTTTAGAAATCTGATTTTTTTAATAAGAGCTGTCTTTTTTCAAGAATCTCATACGAGCACGCGTATTTTTCCAGGAAAAAAGAATTAATCCTTTTGAATCCAAGTAATTTGAAATAACTCCAAACGACACAACACCTTCCAGTGTAAAGAAAAAAGCCCAACTGTGTTTACTTCTCTAATACGATGGTTAAAAACTTGAATTTTACGCCCCGGATAAGGGTCACGTGGTCATGTTTACATATAAATAAAATCACGTAGCCCCTCTATGTCTCTGATAAGACCCAATCATTTTAGTCTGAGAATAAAAGTTGTTTACTTCACTAAAAACTATTATAAGTCTAGGGTCACGTATTCATTACAGCCTCGATCTCACTCTTATAAGTCCCACAATAAAAATAAATTTAAAAACTTGTTGATGTAGCTGTTACTAAATTTTGAATTAAGGTCAAGTTCACCTGGTGTTTACTAAAACTAACAGTCAATGTCAAACTATTTTTTGGAAAAAGTGTCATCTCCGGTGAATAAATTTACATTACAATAGCATGTAATGAAAAAATATATGAAAATTGTTTTTTAACTGACAAACAAACAATGAAATTGAAATAAATATATATATATATATATTAAATCAGATATAATAAGATCAAAAATACATAACACATCAAGATACTGATATACATCAAAATTTAATTCACGGATGGTTTTGTTTTAATTAGCACAGTTCAGCTATATAATTAAACTTTATAATTACTTGGAATATCTGTATTAGTTAGAAAATCAATCATTCCTGGAAATAGCCTTTCTCATTCCATTTTTTTGTGCACAACTTCCGAGAATCGACACAAACATGAAAATACTAGTAATTGTTATGTATTTGAATATTGTGTACTTAACTTTTATCCATGATTGTATGTTGTTGTTTAAGCTAATGGGTATTTGCAAAAACAAATATTTGGATAGCTAATATTTGTCCATGGATGTGGGTTGTATTTAGGATAATATTTTTTAAACACGTTGACATGCTTTTTGAGCATAGAACATTCGGGAAGAGAACTTTAAACCGACATCCTCGTCATCTGATTATGTCTTGAGTTTTTATATAAGGTTCTGATAGACAAAATTATTCAACCATATCTTAATAGTTATCTTTGGGAGTCTACGATGAGAGTTTTTAGTTGTATTCATTTATATTTTGAGAGGAATTATTTAACTAAATGATTCATTTGAATTACAAAGTGATCATTAACTTTTAGACTAAAATACTGCATTTCGATTTTTGAGGACTCATTCAAAGACATTCTGGATTATATCATTATGATGCATCAAGACTATTTATACAACTGCATTTTCAAGACAACTGGTACATCTGAATATTCACGACTGAAATTCATTTGGAGAACCATTGTAATTCATTCAGAAAACTCTATAATTTTCAACTTGTGATAGAACTTTTAGAATTATTTGGGACTTAATTCACAATATTGCCAGCTCCAATACATTTTCATTTTGTTTTCTCGGGAAATAAATTGTTGTTGAATTTTACTAAACTTTTTTGTGCTTCTTTCTGTCATTTAGTTTAAGACCATTGAGTCGCAATATAATGTGGTTCAATGTCTTTTTGAGAACAGCGCTTTTAATAAGCATGGAAATTCGTATTACTATATAATATATACAATATAATATAGACATGTCAATACCGTCTTCGGTAAAATGAAATAGTTTGATAGAAATTTAATATTTCGTAGGTATGTATTTAGATGGTGCATAAAGTCGGAATTGTTTCTCATGATTATATTCTTGGTATTAATGTTAAACAATTTTCTTTTGTGGACCTTCGTTTAATGATCTCGTATATCGTTTTAACAAATGCATATAAACAAGATATAAAAACGGATGATGTACTGAAAATATATATTAGGATATATTCAAAGGTATCGTAAATTATACCTAAATAACAAACAGTAAAAATTAAGGTATCGTAAATTATACCTAAATAACAAACAGTAAAAATTAAGGTATAGTAAATTATACCTAAATAACAAACAGTAAAAATTAAGGTATCGTAAATTATACCTAAATAACAAACAGTAAAAATTAAGGTATAGTAAATTATACCTAAATAACAAACAGTAAAAATTAAGGTATAGTAAATTATACCTAAATAACAAACAGTAAAAATTAAGGTATCGTAAATTATACCTAAATAACAAACAGTAAAAACAATAAGATTGATGTGCATTTTAGAATCTAGTTAGGAATGTAGACGATTCACTGAAAAATTTACTATCAGTAATGTTATTTAGGATAGATTAGCTGTTTGCCGATACGACGCATACTTCTGTAAACAATGGCAACCATTCCACCTAATGCATTTAAATTGTGAGAGGGATGACTGGTACAAAGTGAAAATTATGCTGAAACTCACGATGGTTGGTTGCTATAATACTCTATCTGTACATTACGGAGTTGTACCAGACTAGTCTGTGTTGAAAACCAGGTATGGGACGAGACCCCAAACGTGATGAATATAATACATGTTGTAAACCACAACACGCATGCGTACAATATAAATACATAATGTACATATCACTTTGTATTGATCATTGTATTTATGATACACAAAAATAAAATTATAATACTGTGTTAACATAATTAATGTTTCATAATCTGACGTAGTATAGTTTTATGTTACTATGTTACCAATGACTGTTGTGTATACTCAGGGACTCCTCCAGACGTAAATATGTCTCCAGTACCAAATGCAAAATCTGAGTTATTACAAGCCTAATATTTTATCTTGGCATTTGCATGCCACGATACATTTCATGCTGAAACCACACATCCAATGCGGAGATAAAATATGAAAAGGATAGGTATGTGTGTGCGGCTCTTGGTAGATAAGCAGACAGAGATGATAAATCAAAATTTCAAACACAAGAGCTTTCAAAAATTGAAACGGTGCAAAAAGTATAATGTACAATTGAGTCATTAATTTGATAACTTAATCTTATTCCTGGATCCACATCAGCTAAAAGTGACACCGATTTGCTTTTCTACGCTTTAAAAAGTATTCCTGTATATGTTCACTATGTATGTATGTATGCATGTTATGTGAGCTTTATGAAAAGCAATGCAAAAATGTGCCTGTTAAAAATAAGAAGCCATAACAAATTTTGGAAGCACTATCGGAGTCTAGAATTATCGATATACACTAAAAGTATATACGATCTGGACTTCATAGATTGAGACAAACGATCCAATAAGAACAATACAGTGCATGATGTATATACGATCTGGACTTCATAGATTGAGACAAACGATCCAATAAGAACAATACAGTGCATGATGCATATACGACCTGGACTTCATAGATTGAGACAAACGATCCAATAAGAACAATACAGTGCATGATGCATATACGACCTGGACTTCATAGATTGAGACAAACGATCCAATAAGAACAATACAGTGCATGATGTATATACGACCTGCACTTCATAGATTGAGACAAACGATCCAATAAGAACAATACAGTGCATGATGTATATACGACCTGGCCTTCAAATATTCCGACAAAGGGTTTACCAGAAACAACACAGTGAATGATGTAATGTAAAATCATTAGGATAAAAAATTTGAACTGCATGTCATCTTTTCAATTTCGGACGATAGTAAACATTTTTTTTTAAAAGAAAATTCTTTTATAAACATATGGAGTAGGATAAAATGAGACGTAAATCATCAGAAAATAAAATATAAAAATTTGTGGTCTTAGAAAGTATAAAATTCACAACATTTCCTACTGACGAATAATTTCTTTCATAAATTAATTACATAAATAAATATGAAAAAAACTTTTTGACAAATAATTGTTGACAACATTATACTTTATATCTTAGCTGATGAAAAGTGAACATGCTATTGAAACAATTTTTTAAATGGCATAGAATATATTATCTAGAAATTACAAGCATTGTAGACAGAACAGGACACGCATGTCAGACCAAACTAGAGTAAAAAAAAATTGTTTCGTTTACCAAAGCCTATAGTAGCATCGTGGAAAGAGACTGACTGCAGTTTCCGTAAAGTACCCAGAATCAAATCAAAACCCACCATTTTTTACATGACTTTTATGATACTTACGTTTAGCATTGCAGTCCATTTACCATATGTACTCACTTATAAGCCTAGCCTAGCTGCAAACTACAGAGACCCAGTTCTCCTGTCTCATAATGCGCCGGCAGATCTGGGGTAATCAGTAAGACAAACAGCATAGACCCTGATATGCAGTCGCATTTTGTTACGATATGTGTTATTTGCAGTTTGATTCGTCTAATAAGCGAGTATTGACGGTACCTTCGGCTCGAGCATTTTTCAAACTTTTATAAATCTTGCATCGTTCCGTTTCTTAAAGATAGCATATCATTCTTCTACGTTTGCTTTGAATAATCCATACAGTCATATTATTTTATTTATACCAAGTTAGTGGCTATTATAATAACACATTGTAAACGTTCTAAATTTAACTGTCAAGTGCATACGCTTTATAGGACGCTACATGTACACACACAGCGTTGTAGTATTTGGCACTCGGTTAGTGTATTCAAACCTTAAAAATAGCTTTTGTACAACATATACATGTTTGCTCTGGATCAGAGAAAGAAACAAATGTTATTTCTGTCATGTTGTATTGCCAGGATTACAAGTATGGATACAAAATCAATAGGATTAGAAACAAGTTTTTAAACTGACAAGTTCCTCCGTTATAAACATAAGTAATTAACGAGCATGCAGGCAAGAGTTCTGGAAAGGTCAAGACAGGTGACGTATATACACATCATGAAATGTGAGGAATGAAGAAAGAATAAAAGGGACGGGATAGTGTTTGGTGTGCTCCGGTAAGTACAATTTTAACCGGTGTCTTAATGGAAAAAAGTAATCATATTTGTGAATCTCTGTGTGTTAATAATTAATATCTGCATTTGATTTTGTAGACAAGCGTTTTATTTTCTCTAATGTATAATGTTCTTTAATGATAATCTGCGACAAAGCTCATTTCATGCGTTATTATAAAACCTGCATTCAAAAAGAAAATGAACGCAGTGTTCTTTTCGAAATGCTTGCTTATTACCAACAATAAATAACATGGAGGAGATGCTTGCTTATTACCAAAAGGTCAATAACTTAGAGCAGATGCTTGCTTATCATATTATTGGATCAAAACATGCCAGGGATTTTAAATTTCAAATATAGTAGACAAATCAGCAGTTGGAAACATTAGCACTTTTTTATAGTACAATGCAGATAATGGTTAGTTTCGAAACTTTCTTTTAGAGAACCACATCATTTGGGAGAAAGTTAGACGAAAAATAATGCTTTCGGAAACAGTGGGTGACTATATATAAGAGACTGTAGCCGCAACCGCAAATACAGTGCAACCGGTGGCAGCGATGATGGGAACAGAAGAGTAACCAAGTCCGATTGCTAAGACAGCTAAATGGCTAAATGTGTCAAATAAACAAAGAAAGCTAGGAGAGAAACCACATACGAAAGCGTAAATTGTGTGTTTCTAAATAAACGTGGTGCTAAACTCCTGGAAGCATAATCACCGGAGACTTAAATATTTCCCGATATACAGTTTCTATCACAGTATGACGTTTGTACCATTGAAGATTTTTTTTTGTTCGGAAGTGTGCGTGCATCTTGTACCAGAAGAAGGCCAACTTGTCGACCAATTATATTTTACGGTGATATTATTAATAGGAGAACTATGATGGACCCTCAAAACTACCCACGTAAAAAAAATCAAAACGGGACAACAGCTGCAAGATGAAATTTGTAAGAAAACCGTTTGACTCGTGAAATACCAACACGTGTTTTTGCAGATGACATTTGTGGACTCGCCGCAGCAGCCATTGTTGGTTTTGGATATGACGGAAATTGCGATTGCAGCAACTATCATAGGCATGCCCATCGGAATTGTTGTCGGAGCCATATCGATAGAAACTGAAGAGGATTACTACAGCGATGATCATTAAAATATAAAGACTAGAATGTAGTCCAGCATTGATAGTCATTAAAGTAGTCCGATGGTCGGACCGTACAAGGGGACGAATTATTCTCATATCACATATGAGCAGAGTATGTAGAGATACAATGATCCAGTCAAGAGACAGTATTGTGCGAATCACTAAGAAATTTATTATGATTTAAGTCCGATATGATATAACCATATTCATCAAAAAATGGCGAAATTCATCTCCAAGCGAGTAGATCTGAGAGTATAAACATTCTCTTAACTTTTCAATTTTAAATTCCTAATAAATAAAAAAATAAAATAAAATAAATAAATAAATAAATAAATAAATAAATAAATAAATAATGTGAAAGATTTTCAAGGGGTTCAGTTTGCCATTTAATAATATATTGTGTGTGTTCATCGAATTCCTCATAACCATTAGGAGGGATAAATGTTCACGTGACACCAATTACATGATATTGTATAATGTAGACTAGCTTGTTGGAACTGGTTCCATAAACTGCGCTAAGATTAAGAAACTATGAAGTTTTATAGATTATAAATAGCTCATACAGAAATAGGGAAGTTTGTTTCTTTCATTCAAAGTAATATAACAGTTAACTTTCATAAGACTGATAATATTTGAGATGGAAATATTCATCCTTTGGGGTTACTTGGATACTATAGGAGAGAATTTTCGTCCTTTAGGGATACTATAGAAGAGACAGAAATTTCATCCTTTAGGGATACTATAGAAGAGACAGAAATTTCATCTTTTAGGGATACTATTGAAGAGACAGAAATTTCATCATTTAGGGATACTATTGAAGAGACAGAAATTTCATCCTTTAGGGATACTATAGAAGAGACAGAAATTTCATCCTTTAGGGATACTATAGAAGAGACAGAAAATACATCATACTGGACACCATATAGCAGCTGTTATAAAATGATCCATAAATTGTTATATTGTAGAGGAGATATACACCATTCTATAAGGCTATATTATAAAAGAGATTTTCCTTTGTAACACTCGTGGGGATAGGTTTTTTTCAAAAGTTTTAGTTTCAGATATATATTACTTTATGCAGTAAAGCAATTCATTGCGATGCAGTTTTGGACTGATATCCTTATTGTAGTGTCTTTCAAAGACATTTTTGATCATCGGGCTGAAAATACAAGTTCCCATAAAGCATTATGATTTTAATGAACCCACCTGTAGTGAAATAAATAATACTTGTATATAATATTTATATACATCCAGTACGGTATATCTGACTAACTCGTCATCAGTGCTATAAAAACATTCCCAAAAGATCCGTGATGATATGCAACACAAATATCTTGTAGCAGATTACAGCTGGTAGTAATTAGTGCGTATGCAAAAGAAACCCACATATTACTTCTGCACAAAGCTGCAAAATCTAAGACTTTGCACAATAGTGTAGACTGCATACCTACTTAATTCATATAAAATGAAATAAATCAAAAACATCCCTGACGTTAATTGAAATATCAAGATTTGAAAGCCTTTCTATCGTGCAGATTATTGGCGTCCATTTTGTTTACCCCTACTGTCTTGAGTTTATGTGAATAATGTTGGCCAAGTCAGCAATTTGCATAGGAATGTAACTGCTTCTTTACAGAATATGTCTCATAAAACAAATTCGAAGCATGCCCATAACATATGCTTTGCTTAGATCCAAACCTAACGTATCATATATAGCACTTTATATTGCTTTCCGCATATAATTAAAAACCTTAGAAATTTGTTCAGTAAATTGGTTTTGTTTAAAATATGGCGATTGAAGTTGGACGTGTAAGTAAATCGAAGCAAATTTAATTTTGTTAGATTTTGTCACTACACCGAACTCCCACTGCGTTAGTTAACAAGCTGCTTAAACTAAGTGTTCCCATATGCACCCCCACCCCCACTCCCACTCAGCCAAAAATCAAGGAAAAACATGGAAGGTAACTCGTATTAACATACTTCACCACGGTAAATTGTCATTTCGGCCCTAGACACTTCGACCCTATGCCATTTCGGTCCTAAGTAGATAGACGTTTAGGTCCCAGATAAGCAAGACAGTTTGGTCTTTATCTTTCCTTTGTGATGAAATAAAGGCAATCGATATAATTCTTTTAATAAATAACAAAAAGAAAAGAAGCTTGATACCAATGAACAAAAGAGAAGAGTTTTCACGATAATTAGAACAAGTGGTATATAGTTTTCACAATAGTTAGAACATGCGGTATACGGTTTTAATGATAGAACATGCGATGTACCGTTTTCACAATAATTAGAACAGGCGGTATACCGTTCTCACAATAGTTAGAAAAAGCCGAATAACGTTTTTACAATAGTTAGAACAATCGGTGTTCAGTTTTCATATTAGTTAGAACAAGCACTATTCCGTTTTCATGATATAACATGCCATATACAATTTTCACAATAGTTAGAAGAAGTGGTATACCGTTTTTATGACAGAAAAAGCGGTATACCGTTTTCACAATAGTTAGAACAAGCGGTATAACGTTTTCACAACAGTTAGAACAAGCGGTATACCGATTTCAAGTTTTCTTGAAAACAATGCAACATTACGAAAAATTAGAAAATAGATAGATAGATAGACAGATGGATGGATGGAGGGAGGGATGGAGGGAGGTACGGACGGACGCACGCACGCACGCACGGATGGGTGGGCGGGCGAACGGACGGATGGATGGAAGGATTGGTGGGTCGAGATAGATAGATAGATAGATAGATAGATAGATAAATACTTTCTTCTGTAATTGTGGCGACCATACAGCAACATCAACTTAAAACTTTTAGCGTATATTTATTATAGATCGACCTCATGAAACAAAACTATGGATTGTTGAGTGTATAACTATTTATCAGCTCGTTCTTGTGATATCAATGTAATATTTTTTTTAACGAAATACTAGAATGTTTACGCTGCAGTTTCTACATGTGCATCAAAGACATAGTTTTGCATTATGGCGTACGAGTGACTTTCTTCATGAGATAATATGTACAAAGCGCATAGTTCCTTCTCATTTTACACAACCAGCAATGTTGTGTTCTTATTTGTGTTAGCACAAATATAATTTATTCATGCTTTTGTACGAACATCACCACAATAAAGCATCTTCATCATTATGAAATATTAGGCTGATCTACACAAAGGAAAGGACAATATTTATCAATTCGTTACTGGCAAATTAATCAAGATACTAGTACATCAAATATACACAGACTTTGTTATAACTGTCGTACAATTGCTGGTCAGTTATAAACATGCAAGTGCAACGAAAATTCTTTTTTTTACGAAGTGACGTTTTTGTTAGATTGGATACAATAACAATTTTTGTCAGCTGCAGCGAATAAAACTGTAATCTGATTACACATCCGCAACACTGAGTCAAAAGTATCAAAAGACAAACCGAATTCGTCCTAATTCTTTTATTTATAGACGATAAAATTATAAACTAATAATTAATCAAGCATTATCTTCGCCATTTGCAAATTTTTATATAAACTTTATTGTATTGCAAAAAATTTCGTTAAATTCTTGACGTTTGTTTAAACTTAGAACTCTTGAATTACTTCCTAGAAAATGCGCACACAAAACTACATATGTTTTGTTCCGAGTAGTCGTGAAAATATCTCGTTGGCGACATGCCGATACGTATTCATGCGCCATTTCAAACAAGCTCTTTCCCGCGATTCAGAACAGAATATAATTTGGTGTTGTAGTTATTACATACTGTGTTTCTGGCAAGCTTTCCAAATATATTTAGTTGCATGGTGTAAACGGAATTCAATGTAAATTTAAATTTATAAAAGTACGGTTCGGTGCAACGAAGAACATCGGTGCGAGGCCGTCAGTAAAAAACCATTAAATGTAATGTAAGATTATATGGTTTTGCAATAAATTTTATTACGTGCCTGAATTTCGCTTAATTATATTTTTATGGTTCTTTTTATTCTGAACACGAGTGAGCAGTACCCAGTCACTCCAAGAGATAATTAATTATAGATACTTGACTGAAACATGCTGACCAGGATGTTCACTCAAAAGGTAAACGAAGCAGGATTTTACATTGAGAAAAGACATCGGGGTACTTAATTTAAGCCGTACCACTGACGACCTTCATTCACACTTTACTACGCCTTTTGTACGTCACTGCAGAAAGCTTCTTATGCTATAGCTACTTTTCCTTTACATTGATGGTAATGTAAACATATGGTAAATGTTATTTTATCTTAAGGCTATCCCACTGGTTTATTTGCAGTTATATGCCAAAGAAAACATCATGAAAAATAGCTTTTATTTTTGTTACCACGACATCGCCAACAAAGTCGCATCGTAATGTACACTTGTGGAAGGACTCGGTTCTTCCTTTTAATTGTATTTTATGATTTTCTTATCTGAATACATCAGTGAGTCAATTTTACAAAGCTATTTTGTGACAGATCAACAGTAGATAATCTGATAGCATATGCCCAACACAGTGACGTTCTCATTTCACTGAATGTGCTATTTCAATTTGTAATTGCTTTACCTAGGCCTAAGGGTGACATTTCGTTCTCGATCGTCATATGTAAAATATAAATACCAGTTGACACAAGCGCCTCAATACTCTTACTTGATTTCTGTAAAGGGTAAGTCGTTCTTTCTTTTAATGCAAAAACTGAAGGTGAATATTTCCTAACCTAAATCAAAAGGTCCATAAGATGTAAAAACGGTTGTCGTTTGTGATTTGCTTGCGTGGCATGCCGGTTAAAATCCTACTATTGGATCACTCTGAATCATCGCCGATAAGTAAACGCTTCTGCTATCTGGCGATTTACTATCCAGTTTTGGATGTTATAACTACGCCGACTGACTCGGTGATCACATATGTATGTTAGAAGTAACATACAGTTCCAATTTTTTGGCCATATTACAGTGTTTATGTTTATGACTTGTTTAGGTCATTCTAATATATCTCTTGATCTTAATATCAACTCATTCTAATAGAATTCTTGACCGTAATATTAACTTAGCTAAATTGTTCGTGAATAAAATGTGTTAAAATGTGTTCTTGCAATTTCGGAGGTTAGTACATCTTGCATGTAGTTATCATCCCATAATGCCTAAATAGAAGCGTTCGAATTTGAAAAATACGGGAACTTGCGAACATTGCCATCGGATCATTCCTGGTTGGCTACCCGAGATAAATAACCTACTTGTGTTGTTTTAACGTAAAACAACAAACCTGATGTGATGGACAGAGAGCACCAATAATTACGGCACAGTCCTACTTGGGGTTGCAATCATGCGACCACAGATAGTCACAGAGTTGTACATTGTGTTGTGAAACCTAAATGTTGAGCATTACAGATCATACGTGGTATTTACAACATTAGTGTACAGACATACATATCATAAGTGATATTTACGACATTAGTGTACAGACATACAATAAGTGGTATTTACAACATTAGTGTACAGACATACAGATCGTAAGTGGTATTTACTACATCAGTGTACAGACATACAGATCATAAGTGGTATTTACAACATTAGTGTACAGACATACAGATCATAAGTGATATTTACGACATTAGTGTACAGACATACAGTAAGTGGTATTTACAACATTAGTGTACATACAGATCGTAAGTGGTATTTACAACATTAGTGTACAGACATACAGATCGTAAGTGGTATTTACAACATTATTGTACAGACATACAGATCGTAAGTGGTATTTACAACATTATTGTACAGACATACAGATCGTAAGTGGTATTTACAACATTAGTGTACAGACATACAATAAGTGGTATTTACAACATTAGTGTACAGACATACAATAAGTGGTATTTACAACATTAGTGTACAGACATACAGATTGTAAGTGATATTTACAACATTAGTGTACAGACATACAGATCGTAAGTGGTATTTACAACATTAGTGTACAGCATATGTTCATGTGTGACCTATAAAATACACCAGAATTAATAATCTGGAACATTTTTTTCAAACACCTGTGTGTATTTGGATACAAACATTTACTAAAGAAGTCCAAGAAAGATGTCATCTCCATACAAGCTGTAGTCAAGATGCTTTTCTAAGTAATATCATACGAAGATCGTAATGGAAATACGATGAATAGCAATACGTGTATTAAACTTTGAACTGGAGATGAGACGGACCAGAAAGTAACAGAGAACGTAGGAACAAAATTTTAAAAAAAATTAATTTAAAAACATGGTGTAGTTTTGACGTAATTATAATAGTATTCATCACATCCCGGTAAAATTAGTGTTTCTTGGATAGAATTTCCCAAATTTATATCTTGGCAGATTTTGTGGAATTTAGAAATCACTCCATGCCCTTCTTATACAAGAAATAACAATTTATGTACTTCATTCTTAATTGTAAATAACGTCAGCATTATGATACGAAAAGTGATACTCATTCATACATACATACATACATACATATATACATACATACATACATACATACATACATACATACATACATACATACATACATACACATATGTGTTATTGAACTTATCGCTTATTGATAACTGCCGTTAATGACGTTTAGAAATGTGTTATATTATATTAATTTAGATAATTACGGTAATTTAGTATAAGGGACATTATTCTTACAAAAAAAAGGATAAAGCGTATATTTAATATCATTCTATTATACGCAAACTGAGCCTTAAGCGCTTAAATTACATTGATAATACCGATCATAGGTTTGTTTCAAAGGCCTTTAACACATTTTTAAACTCCAAGAACAACGAACAGTTGTGTGCAAACATATACGGAATAGTAATAGCAACCGTTGATGGAGCTATATAAATTCTTTTGCAATCAGAATGAACTATAATATGCGGTTTCTGTTGTGTTCATTGGAAATTCTTCTAAAAGAACAATGCATTGCATTGTAAAGCAACTTAAAATTTGGAGCATTATTTGCAAATTTTCCAAGATAAAGATAGCCTTTAAAAAGCAAGATGGCGTAACTTAGATTTGGAACAGAGGGTGTGCATATTGTGACTGCTTCGTTATTAGTGTACTACGTTTTAGTACACTTTTTATTAACACATTTATTATTATTATTATTATTAGTAGTAGTAGTAGTAGTAATAGTAGTAGTAGTGGTGGTGGAAAGGGTATAATATTCATAAGTATATACATATAGCAAAGTTGTTGTTGTTGTTGTTATAGGGTTTAACGCCATTTTTCAGCACAAGATAGGCTATACATGGCGGCCAGTTTTAATGGTGGAGGAAGAACTCGGGAAAACCCCGGAAAGAACCACCGACCCACGAGAAGCTACCCGCAAGCTTTCTCACATATCCACATTGGCCGAGCCCGAGACTCAAACCCACGCAGACTGAGGTGAGATGGCAGTGATCCGTGACGGAGAGCGCTTTAGACCACTCGACCACTCAGGGCCCCTATTGCAAAGTTTTTTTTTTTTAACTGTGAAAGAAATTCTTTGTATGAAAATCAGGAGTAAAAATAATAATGAAGTTTGGTGTGTAATGTTGTGTGACAAAATAGAGGGTACGAAAATCTAAGGCAATACAGTAATTTAACCGAGGTAAATAAATTTAATTCAGTACACCAACTAATCATATGCTGAGAAGTTCTAGAGAGTACGTTTATACGTTCTTTCTTAACTCAGATCTTACACGAGAACAAAACTATAGCTGTTGCAGAACCGTCAAATATTTATATCATGCTGCTTCCTCTATTTCTAGAACCTGGTGATTGTATAAAATGCCTTTGCTACAGGAGAGAAAACATGACTTAAGAATGACCACGATTTAAATATATACCACATTCCCATAACAGCCCCATTTGCTATTGGGGTTGAGACCTATGACAATCGATGGGTCAAGTTTAGCCACCCCTACCCCACCCCCACACCACATTCTTATAAAATGCAGGAATAATATATGCCAGAATATCAAACTGACTAAAATAAGAGTCACCTAAATATTCAAACTTTAGAAATGATGATGATGATGATGATGGTGGTGGTGGTGGTGGTGGAGGAAAACGCATGCTTCAAATGATAATGTGAAAGATCAGGTGTAATTATTACTTTCAAAAAGACCATTCCAGGAAATCGTCTAAAGTTTCAGGGGATAATCCGCTAAGCTCCTTAATCACCCTTGGCTGCCAGCACTGGGATTTCAACATTTTTCATAAACAAAACTTCATCGTCGACAAAACAATAGACCCCTTCATATTAATAACGCGCGCTTTCTCGATCGATAAGTGACCTCTAAAAGCGTCAAAGGCCATGTTAGATCACATTCGCGGGGACAAATTACTCGCGCTCTCATTGATTGTTAAACAGGTTTGTTCATATTCATAAGAAATTTCCATACATACAGCTGAGGATGATAAAAGAGCGTAGCGTATTATTGCCCGTGGCTTGAAACTATGTTCCAGGAAGAGGCCAAGGTCGTCTAACTTTCACGTACACTGTGTCTTTGTTTTCTACTACTAATTAGGTGAATGGATCTTATAGCACGTGACACTGGGCAATGCAGAGGGTCAGCAGATAATTTGAGTACAGTAATCTCCAATGGGAAATGTAGAATAAAGAAATAGATTAATGTGGTATATTGTACAGATACATATTAACAATCCCCATTTACTTGTCCTACACTTTGCATTTAATGCTATTCATTTTATTATACATTTTGAATAACGAATTATTTCTGAGATCCAAGGGAAAGCAAATTAAATATATATAGGACCACATCTTAGGGACTTCTACAATCATGTTCAGGATTTTCTTTTTTCGGATTTACGCTGCGAGCACTGGTAATTCAGTATTTATTACACTAATTTTGAAGAAAGGGCAAGGCCAGATTAAGGGTTTGGGGATGTCTGGGTACTTAAGCTGAGGAGTGGGCTTATAGATCTACAAACACCCTGAACGCATTCCTTACATTGCCCTTTATGTCCTTTATATGTGTATAATTATTATAGCTATACTAGACTAAGACGGTATAAACATATATATGACATATTTAAACACAAGATTTTTTACCCACCGCAACCAAGTGACTCCATGAAAGAGAGTCTACATCTGAGTGTGCTAACTTTGTTGGTTCTTTAGTGATCATACTTTTTCTCCAATCCAATTGATTAAAAAACATTGTCATAATCATCATCATCATCATCAATCCCGTAAACCAAGAGGTCGTTGGTGTATCTAAATTGACTTTACAAGCAATTCTCTCCATCTTTCCCTTTTCTCTACCGCCCTTTGGGAATTGCCAAACCCCATGCCTGTCCGCTCTTTAATGTTGTCTTCCCACCTCGTTTTCTGTCTGCCTCTTCTACTGCACCCCGCAGTGTGCCTTGCAAGATTGTTTTTGACCAGTCCAGATGATCTTGGGACATGACCATTCCACTTCCATTTACGTTTTTTCAGTGGTCAAGAGTTGTTCATAGAGTCCGATGGCTCGTTGGATCCTGCAGTGGTTTGAATCCTTCTTTGTAAATCTTATGTGAGCGTCCGTGTTTCATGAGCATACGGAAAAATTTATATGACAATCGAGCGCATCAGCTTTATTTTGGAACCAAGAGCAATATTGGTGTCTTTCCATATTGGTCTCAACCTTATAATTGTTGCTGTTGTTCGGGCAATCCTGCAAAGTAGTTCTGGGTTGGAGCCCTCATCTGTGATAATTGATCCCAAGTACTTGAAGCTTGAGACTGTTTCCAGCTCCTGTCTACTTACCTTTTGATGTCATTGGTGTTGCTTGTCATCCATTTTTTTCGGCGCTAATCTCCATATCGTATGCTCTGGAGGTTCTGTAGAGGCGCTCAACTAAGTCCGCCAGTTTTTTTTTTATTATCTCCTGCTAAGCCATCAATATCATCTGCAAAGCGAAGGTTGGTGATTGTTCAGCCTGCAATACTGACAATGCCCTTGTGGTCTTCCAAAGCATCCTACATGATCCTTTCCAGGAAAATATTGAAGAGTGCAGGTGACAGTATACATCCCTGTCTGACTCCAACTGTTGTTCGGATCCAGTCTCCTCTGCTGCCATTGATAAGGACAGTACTAGTAGTTTTGTGATAGAGGTGCTCAAAAACCTGCACCAGGTTTGGGCTTGAGGCTGTACTTTCTCAATGTTACCCATAAGGCCGCATTCCATGCACTATCGAAGGCCTTCTTGAAATCTATAAGGACATGGTATAGAGTTTGCTGATGCTGAAGGTAATTCTTGCAAAGGCGTCTGAGATTGAAGATTTGTTCTGTGTTGGTCCTTCCTGCTCGGAAGCCTCTCTTTATCAATATCTGATTCGCTGTTAGGCAGAGGTGAGGTGTATTACCGGTATAGTTTATCGCAGTATTTTATTCCGGTAGTATGTACCACCGTACTTTTTCACTGTGCCGGTACATTAGTAGTTTTCGGTGTTTCGGTAGTTTCTGTCATCACGGAATGTACAGAAATTCTCGAGTAATCTTGTTATAAAGTGATTGATACTAACAGCATATTTTCATTTTTCAAGACAAAATAATTCATTATTATTATTATTATTATTATTATTATTATTATTATTATTATTATTAATAGTTCTTTATCTGATAAATTTCAATAAGTATTTCGACTTCTCAGTAAGCCATTGCGTCTAGGATTGAGTCATGCTTTCCTTTCTTCATTGGTAATTTTCTTTGGATTTGCATCACTTTAACAAAATGAAAATGGCAAACTGAGGAAAATACTCAGCATCTAAGTATACCAATTTATGACGTGTTACATGTCTTCCTCCCTATAACCGTGATCAAAAATTTCAAAACTAGTGAACAACTTATTTTGCATGATTCTATGTCAGTGTCACGGAATTGTGTACGAGTTATATCAATATGTATATGTTGTCAAAAATTTACTCGGGTTTCGTTGCCGCGTACAGCGTCACCCGAGGGTGGTATATTTTTTCGGCTTAGTTATTTCGAAATCCTGAGCGAAACTCAGACCATACTGCACGAACAAACGGCCTGCAGCGGGGAAACTAAGTACCTAGCTGCGTATATCTGTCACAGCTAGTGTACTTATAGAGCAAATTCTCTATAACCAAATCACATTACGCAGAGTCTTGTCAGGAAGCTTGCCCCTTTACGGAAGCAAATCTGCAGCTGTAGAGCTGCCTAAATGCCATGCCTTGTATATGGTTTGATGTGGAGTCACCAGCTGTAGAGGTGCTTTATACAAGCCTGTTATGCCTTATACATCGTTTGATGTGGAGTCATACAACTCTGTGGGGTTTCGTGTGACGTATACGCTGTGTTTTGGTGACGTTGGATCGGAAGAGTGGACTGGTTTTCTCGATGCGAGGGACCAGGGCTTCGCGACCAACGGGTCTGTGATGTAAGGGATCCTTCAACAGACTGAGAGGAGCGGACCATGCGTGGGTGCTTCTCTGGCCATTTACTAGAGCGCGTTGAACCGGAGTTAACATCTTGGTCGTCAAATGGGCGCCACGATAGTTATAGTGTTCCATGTTATTTCCACAAATGCATTTCATAATTTCATTCATTCCTATTGTTATATCGTTATGTGGACGATCGATAGGTTCGTAATTTCATTCATTCCTATTGTTATATCGTTATATGAACGATCGATAGGTTCATAATTTCATTCATTCCTATAGTTATATCGTTATATGAACGATCGATAGGTTCGTAATTTCATTCATTCCTATTGTTATATCGTTATATGAACGATGGATAGGTTCGTAATTTCATTTATTCCTATTGCTATATCGTTATATGAACGATCGATAGGTTCATAATTTCATTCATTCCTATCGTTATATGAACGATCGATAGGTTCGTAATTTACACTGCGTTTCAATATCGTTATTTGAACGATACATAATTACATTCTTTCCTAAATCGTTATTTGAACGATACAGTCATAATTACATTCTTTTCTAAATCGTTATTTGAACGATACATTCAAGACTCTTTATATTGGTGTGTAGGTCACTTTTATTTGGGGGCCCCGAGTGGCCGAGTGGTCTAAAGCGTTTTCCGTTACGGATCACTGCCATCTCACCTCTGTCTGCGACGGTTCGAGTCTCGGATTCAGCCAATGTGGGTATGTGAGAAAGCTTGCCAGTGGCTTCTCGTGGGTCGGTGGTTCTTTCCGGGGTTTTCCCGGGATCTTCCTCCACCATTAATACTGGCCGCCATGTATAGCCTATCGTGTGCTGAAAAATGGCGTTAAACCCCACAACAACAACAACACTTTTATTTTGTTGATCGGTGATAGGATTTCACGTTTGTTTTGAAATTCCATTCGTTAAATTAATGCTGAGTTTTTCTCTCGTTTGAGTTCTTTGTTGATGATAGTTCCATGTTAGGAACTTTATAATTTTCCTTATCTTTTTGTTTATAATGGTGTCAGATTTGTTTATATTTAAATTGCGTTTATAAATAAACATCTTGTAAACGCAGTTGCTTTTGGTGTCTTCCCTAATCCAGTCCCAACCCGGCTTCATCCTGTGACAAATGGTGTCAGAAGTGGGATCATTGGATTAGGAGGAGCATCATTGGATTAAGAGAATTATTGGATTAGGAGGAGTAGGGACGTTAGTTTGCATAGGTCTTGACTCCGGTAAGATTTTTCAGTTATGTTTCACATTGTGACCTTCCTGACAAGAGATAATTCAGGCGGATGAGTGAATACCGCACTCGTGTTCCTTTGTTTGTTTTTTTTTTTGTGCCATTTGTTTATTATATATACATATATACATATTGCATATATTTGAAAGAATATACGGTCGGTTCGTGTAATCCTAAAATTGTAGGTGTTATGATGGTGCACTTAGGATTGGTGTTCTTATCAACATTATTTATTATGTCGTCACTCAAAAGATCTAGTGGAGTTGAGAAATGTTTGGGTATGAGGTCGAGATCCTTGGATTATTCGTTCAGGAGGAGCAGTCGATGCAGTCCGTCTTTTGTGTCTGAATTTTACTGTATGTAATATGATGGAGCTGATGAGAAAGCCAGTGACTGTACGTGTTTGTTGGGCCACTGTAGAACTGATGGTGTTTGTGTTGTCAGCTGTGAAACTGTTAGAGGGGAGGTTTTAGCCATGGTGCTGGTTCGGGTGTCGAGTGGTGGTTCTTTGTGACTTGATATGTACCTAGTGTGCTGCTGTCGGTGGTGACGTTAGGTTCATAGGGAGATTGGGGTTATCTCGTGTAGAGGAACCAGGGCTCCGGAACCAACGGGCTTGAAAGGTCCAAGGGATCCATGGGTAGGCTGGGAGTGGCGGGCCATGCGTGGTGGCTCCTTCACCATTCGACAGTGGTGGGACTGAAGGTACCCTGTGAGTGTCATTTTGGACACCAGGTTATCTCCCACCGTTTGGGTTACATATCATGATCACTACTCGAGCATAAAATACCCACCATCATTGCTATGAAACCAGAAATAGCATCATTATAGTTTATAGCTATCTAAGCTCACGTCGTTATCGCTATTTGAGCGAACGTTTTTTCTTTGTTATTGTTAAACGTCATTATCGATGTTTGAGCGAAAGTATGTTACGTACGGGCGAAAATTGCTGAAAGGCATGAATAACGTAGATAGTTTCGTCGACGATATTTTTGTACATACGCATACCTGGGAAGAGCATATTAATTTATTAGTCGATCTGTTCGACATTGACTCCGCAAGGCAAATCTCATAGCGAGACCCTCCAAATATGGTATAGCATATTCTAACTTGGAATGCTTGGGTTATGTAGTAACTGGGTCAGGGCAAGTAAAACCACACCCTGGAAAAATTGAAGCGATCAAAGACGCTCCCAGGCCAGAAACCAAGAAACAGATACGATCGTTTCTTGGGTTGATAGGATTTTATAGGAAGTTCGTTCCAAATTTCGCGGCTATAGCTAGTCCATTGACGGATTTAACTAGGAAGGGGCAGCCCAATAATGTTTATTGGGGTTCATGTCAGGAAAGAGCTTTTAACGCTCTTAAGGGAAGATTGATCAGTGCACCGATCCTAAAGTTGCCAGAATTAAATAAATAATTCATATTGAGAACTGATGCTTCCGACACGGGATTAGGAGCCATTTTGCTACAGGAGCAAAAGGGGGTAACATTACCCATATCTTATGCTAGTAGGAAATTGCTGCCTAGGGAGCAAAATTACTCCGTGATCGAAAAGGGAGTGTTTGGCACTGGTGTGGGGTATAGGGAAATTCCACACGTACTTTTTCGGAAGGGAATTTGTCCTTGAAACGGACCATCAGCCTCTAATATATTTGAACAAGGCAAAAGTTGCCAACGCAAGATTGATGCGTTGGGCATTGACTCTGCAGCCATATCGTTTCCGGATCGGAGCAGTCAGAGGGTCGGAAAACGTTGGGGCCGATTACTTAAGCAGAGTCTGATTTGCATTTTTTTTCTTCAAATGGAAGGAAAGTTTCAGTTAATTTTTGACACAATTCCGTGTTTTTCTAAAAGTGTTTACACTTTTTTTTAAGGGGGAAGGTATTGTCACGGAATTGTGTACGAGTTATATCAATATGTATATGTTGTCAAAAATTTACTCGGGTTTCGTTGCCGCGTACAGCGTCACCCGAGGGTGGTATATTTTTTCGGCTTAGTTATTTCGAAATCCTGAGCGAAACTCAGACCATGCTGCACGAACAAATTGCCTGCAGCGAGGAAACTAAGTACCTAGCTGCGCATATCTGTCACAGCTAGTGTACTTATAGAGCAAATTCTCTATAACCAAATCACATTACGCAGAGTCTTGTCAGGAAGCTTACCCCTTTACGGAAGCAAATCTGCAGCTGTAGAGCTGCCTAAATGCCATGCCTTGTATATGGTTTGATGTGGAGTCACCAGCTGTAGAGGTGCTTTATATATGCCTGCCATGCCTTATACATCGTTTGATGTGGAGTCATACAACTCTGTGGGGTTTCGTGTGGCGTATACGCTGTGTTTTGGTGACGTTGGATCGGAAGAGTGGACTGGTTTTCTCGATGCGAGGGACCAGGGCTTCGCGACCAACGGGTCTGTGATGTAAGGGATCCTTCAACAGACTGAGAGGAGCGGACCATGCGTGGGTGCTTCTCTGGCCATTTACTAGAGCGCGTTGAACCGGAGTTAACATCTTGGTCGTCAAATGGGCGCCACAATAGTTATAGTGTTCCATGTTATTTCCACAAATGCATTTCATAATTTCATTCATTCCTATTGTTATATCGTTATGTGGACGATCGATAGGTTCGTAATTTCATTCATTCCTATTGTTATATCGTTATATGAACGATCGATAGGTTCATAATTTCATTCATTCCTATAGTTATATCGTTATATGAACGATCGATAGGTTCGTAATTTCATTCATTCCTATTGTTATATCGTTATATGAACGAGCGATAGGTTCATAATTTCATTCATTCCTATCGTTATATGAACGATCGATAGGTTCATAATTTCATTCATTCCTATCGTTATATGAACGATCGATAGGTTCATAATGTCATTCATTCCTATTGTTATATCGTTATATGAATGATCGATAGGTTCATAATGTCATTCATTCCTATTGTTATGTCGTTATATGAACGATCGATAGGTTCATCATTTCATTCATTCCTATTCCTTTTTCAATATCGGTTTACGATCGATAGGTTCATAATTTCACGTATTGCTATATCGTTATGTAAACGATCGATAGGCTAATAATTTCATTCATTCCTATTGCTATATCGTTATGTGAACGATCGATAGGTTTATAATGTTGTTCATTCATATTGCAATACCGTTGGGTGAACGATCGATAGGTTCATAATTTCATTCATTCCTATCGTTATATGAACGATCGATAGGTTCGTAATTTACACTGCGTTTCAATATCGTTATTTGAACGATACATAATTACATTCTTTCCTAAATCGTTATTTGAACGATACAGTCATAATTACATTCTTTTCTAAATCGTTATTTGAACGATACAGACAAAATTACATTCTTTTCTAAATCGTTATTTGAACGATACATTCAAGACTCTTTATATTGGTGTGTAGGTCACTTTTATTTTGTTGATCGGTGATAGGATTTCACGTTTGTTTTGAAATTCCATTCGTTAAATTAATGTTGAGTTTTTCTCTCGTTTGAGTTCTTTGTTGATGATAGTTCCATGTTAGGAACTTTATAATTTTCCTTATCTTTTTGTTTATAATGGTGTCAGATTTGTTTATTTTTAAATTGCGTTTATAAATAAACATCTTGTAAACGCAGTTGCTTTTGGTGTCTTCCCTAATCCAGTCCCAACCCGGCTTCATCCTGTGACAGTCAGATTGTTTACACTATGTAAAGAACACGAGAACATGGAAATATAAGATATTTCTAATTATGCCTGATAATTTGAATTAAATATTGAAGAGAGACGCAGCGAAAAATCCCAAAAGGCAAGACGTTGAGAATTTGGAAACAAATTTTAAGTCGGAAATGAGGTAGTTTCGAACTAGTATAACGACAAAAGGAGAGTGTTTTGGATATGAGTATTCGCAGTGGCAGACTCGTGACGCCATGAATATAAGTAGTTGGGTGTCAGTCAAAATAAAGCTCATTTGCTAATTATTACGTTATATTTACAGAGACTTGCCACAGCAACATTTGGTCAGAGGAAAAGGACAGCAATTACCATTCATCAAATCGAGTTTGCATGGAAGTTGTCTACATCTCTCTTGTTGCATATCTGTAGACTTGATTTCATCGACGATTTAGCTTTGAGAAGATAGGATGATAGTATAGGGGGTTTCACGGTTGCAACGGAATTACTGATCATAGCGCCTAAAATTACCTCCCTTAGCTCCAATGCGCATGCCCACAAAAAATTCCAGTTCCGGATAGTTCACCGTTCTACACTTGGTTAGCGAAACATAAAGTCAACAAAGGAAGGTATCTTAGCTGTACTACACAGATCATTATGGTTAAACCAATGAATCAATTGTAAATGTCAAACATCTTTTGTTCATACTAGGAGAATAATTATAGACATTAAATGAGATAATTAGATTCAGTATCCATACTTAAATTATAACAGATAATTAAAAAATATTTACTTTCCATACTTAAATGATATCAAATAATTAAATTAAATAGCTGTCCATACCTGATAATATAGATTCATTATCCATAATTTCAGATATATTTGTTGGAACATTGGACTCTGCTCTCCGATTTTAAACATTTATTGCACTTGTTTGGTTATATAACATAACTTTAACGAAAACAATCTCAACAATTTGCATTTTTCATATGTTAATATATCCTTCTTTCTCATTTACTTTCGCAGGGCTAATAGTTCGTTTATAACATGAGTTAAGAAAGTTAAAACACAAGTTCGATAAGAAAATAATAACACGAATTCGATACGTCAACTGATTTATAATGCTGAATATTTTAAACCAGAAATTTTTTATTTTTTTTATTCTTATTTTTTTATTTTTTTTTTAAAATGGAACACAGTATTTTAATGTATTCAGAGGAACTTAACAAAGCAATAATTACATTAGCTATCATAGCGATAAATGAGTGTAATTAATGCAGACGGAATATTTATTCATATTAGGATGTAAATATCGTGCAATATTCAGATTAATTAACATGCCCAATGACGTTTTTTTTCTTCTTTTTTTTTGTTGTTGACTTTTGAAACATCAAGTAAAGTATCGGACGGTACATGCAATAACTTTCAGCATGATTTTTCTTTGCTTATGTTGACACGTAATAACTCTCAAATTTGCTGGGGTCTGTAGACAACATTTCTGATTGCCACCAGCAAATTCATCTAGAACAGCCTTCTTAAAATTAGTTTAATTCTGTTTCACTTTCCTTGCATCAAATATGTAAGTTTTAAAGATCCAATTATTTCACAGATTCCGCCATATTACTTTAGTTCGCCTTTTAAATCAATATTGATCCACGTGACCGGATGTAAAATTGCAAACAGTATGATTTTAAAAAGAGACTGCTTGTAAGAACATGCTCTACAAGTCAATAATAAATGGATACTCACAAATATTCATATTTGTTGTCTTTAGTTATTAGTCACTCTTTCTAACTTAGCATCATTTTATACTCGTTTTTAACCAGAAGTATATCTACGTAATATACGTATGCGAACACACATTCATTCGAGGATATACATACACATGCACCAGATGAAAGGAGACAGACATACAGACAGACAGGCAGATAGGTGAGAGCCACAAATGTCCTATACATGCATAGTGTGTCTAACATCGATATTTCTCCAAATTGTATACTCTAAAATTTCCAACCGTTCAAGGAAATAAAATGAAAATAATCATCAAGGAGAATCGTACGTGCGCCTGTCTGTTCAAGCGTGGTTGACATTTGTGCATTTTGAAAAAAACTCAAGTTATTTCATGAAAAGTATAATGAACATTAATAGAAAAGCCAAGGAAATAAAATTAAAATAATCATGAAGGAGACTCGTACGTGCGCCTGTATGTTCAAGCGTGGTTGACATTTGTGCATTTTGAAAAAACTCAAGTTATTTCATGAAAAATTCAATGAACATTAATAGAAAAGCAACAGTCTAAATCAATAATAAAAGAACCTTAAGAAGTCAGAGTCTTTTTTTTCTCCTTGTCATTCAACCTCCATTAACTGCTATGATTGAAGCTGTACAAAATAAACATATTTTCATTATTCTTCAAGCGAGATAAATTGCAAGAACTTTTTACGCAGCGATACACTTTCGCATAATCACATAATACAAACTAGAGCATAAGGTAGTAATGGAAAGATAATGAAGTTCTGAAATGGGCATATAATATTTATTTGAAAGCTGAGAGCAGCGCAAGTTAGTGAGAAAAAAAAGATGTAAAAATAATTGATCAAATATTGATAGAATTTCTTTTTAAGATAGTCAGATATCGATCCTTCCTGCATAATGTGAGCGGTCTATCATATTTTCTTGATCTACATCTGCCATCTTAATTGAAGTGAGTTGCACTGATATGCCCTCTGGTGTTTTCAAGGGGAGATACTAACCATGAAACCCCCTATATCGATGGTAATAAGGAAAGGTGTGTCCGCCGAATAACAATAATTACGTTGAGAATCATAAGGAGCCCCGCTCGAATGAAAGCAAGGGCAAAGAACAGGACCACGATTCAAAACTTGTTTTAATAAATCTGTACGTTGAGCTGTAGTATTTATTCAGGTCCAGATTTTGTGATCTCAGTAATTTAGAACCTAGGACTATATTTGTATAAACGATAGTAGGCCTAAATTGAGATTGATGGATGGTATTAATTAAAACGACACTTGGACATATAAGATAAGGGAGTTTTATGGAGCGCGATGACGGCAGTTGATAAAGACTTTATTACCCTGAGAAAAGATTCCTTGTCAACTGAGATGAGGCTACTCATCAGCTGTGGATTGGGGAATACTAGGACATGTAATAAAGTTAATAAGAAAGGGAGAATTCCAAGATACCAAGCAATATGCCTTTATGAATAACAGACTTTTGAAGCTTGTCGACAGAGGTTAGTGCTAATAAAGAAAGAGAGAAAGAAAGAGCACCGAACAACATAAGAACTCGGAGTAAACAAGGAACTTATATTTCTTTTTACAGTAATGCAGTAAGTTTCAGCCGAAAAAATTACAGGCTCTAAACGTAAATCACGCCGTAAAATAATGTGAATTTGACAAACAAAGATTGCATTCGAATACAGTGTTGTTGATTGTATAGGAAATTAAAATTAGAGTTGAAAGATTGACATTTGATTGTTAATCAACCAACCACATCTGGAAGATATTTAATGTATGGTCCGTAAAATTGCATAAATGTGCAATCAGCACAGGCTTCCATTACAGGAACTATGTATGACCGTAATCAAAGTTTTTGTACAATTGTCTGCTTAGTTTATTTTAGGAAGCAAGATTCAGTTGAATCTAAATTAAAATAACATTTGTTTCAGCTGTTGTTAGTGTTAGTTACTGCAGAAACGTCATCGAGACTTTAGGAAGATGCGAAATGCAGTGGTGGCACGAGTGTAGGTGGATAGGCCACGCAATTGCCCCCTGGCGCCATACGAAGGGGAGCGCAGTGGGAAGCTTTTATTTTCTACTGAAATGTTCATAGCATTTCACTTTCACCTTAGTGTAACGGGTGTAATTCTTCAGAAAAACTCGTACTTTGGGTGGGATGGGGGAAGTGACACGAAAACTGTTCACTGTAGCGTTGCGGGGGGGGGGGGGGCGGACACTAAAGAGCATTAAGTAGAATAACATCGAACCCTTGCACGCCACTGTGGAAATTACTTTTATTTATAAGATATAAATACACGTTAAAATTTAAAAATTTCTTATGACTGCTATAGCATCTGATCCACAGTCAGTTTCTGGGGTCTTGGTAAGCCGAGTGGTGTTAAGTGCTCGGCTTTACCGATCACTGCCATCTCACCTCTATCCGCATAAGTTAGTGAGATCAGGCTCGGCCAATATGGGTATGTGAAAAAGCTTGCCAGTAGTTCCAGTAAGTCGGTGGTTCTTAACGGAGTTTTCCCGAGTTCTTCCTCTACCACTTATACTGGCCGTCATGTATAACCTATCCTGCGATGAGAAATGGCGTTAAACCCTAAAACAACATCAGTTGATTTTAGTATACGTGTTATGCAGGTATTGTTGGTGCTCAAGCGCGATGTGCCATATTAACGTTTAAAGTTTTGGTTTTTGTCTTCAGTTGGTGTCGGCCGGGCATGTGTGCTTTTTCTTAAAGGCAATTTCTGTTTGTTACGGAGGCGTAAATTGTAGCCCGACTCAGAATCAAATTCTCGCATTCGAATTTATGCACGCTTTAGTTAAGTCTTATATGTTATAATGAATACTTACATGTCTTTTTATGTTGTCTATAGTGCAGTAAGAAATTACTAAAGACTGATGTAGAATGATTTAGTGCATTTATTTTAACATATATGGGAAATATTGGTGATGAATATTTACTTTAATCCGAAGTATGCTCAATAAACGCGAAATGGAGGCAACGTTGTTGTTGTTGTTATAGGGTTTAACGCCATTCTTCAGCACAAGATAGGCTATACATGGCGGCCAGTATTAATGGTGGAGGAAGAACCCGGGAAAACCCCCAGAAAGAACCACCGACCCACGAGAAGCTACCGGCAAGCTTTCCCACATATCCACATTGGCCGAGCCCGAGATTCGAACCACGTGCGATATAGCTAATCTATGCAGCCTGTTATTGTAACTGAGTCTGTAACATTTACCCATGATTACTAGAGAATGAAAAGAAGTACACTGTCTCCACTTCTAGTCATCACCAGTTGTTTACCAAAAGCAAAATCAACAATAACAAGATTTTTCTGATTCAAAATAAATTACTTAACCTTCTTCCTCCACCCCCTGCCACTTAATTGTTTGTTTTTGTTTATTTCTTTCCAAACAAAACAACGAAAGGAATATAGCTGAGCCTTACTTTGAAAAGATAAAAATCGATTCAAAGTCCTCCAGTATAGCTGTCAAAGATATCAACTGAAAAGCAGTAAATTAACCTTCTAACGTTTTACATGTCTTGTCCTTACACGAGTCCTTCGTGGACTTCAACCTGAAATAGTACTGACTTTGTCAAGTCTCCGATAATTATGTACTGACGTTATTGTGTGATCCAGTCTTCATTTACTCATGTACTGACTTGATTGTGTGATCCAGTCTCCATTAACTCACGTACTGATTTAGTCGTGTTGTCCAGTCTCCATTAACTGACGTACTGACTTATTCGTATGATCCAGTCTTCATTAAATGATGTACTGACTTAACTGTGTTGCCCAGTCTCCATTAACTGACGTACTGACTTAATCGTATGATGCAGACTCCATTAAATGACACATTGACTTAATCGTGTGGTCCAGTCTTCATTCATTGATGTATTAAGTTAATCGTGTGATAGACTCTCCATTAAATGATGTACCGACTTAATCGTGTGATTCAGAATCCATTTACTAATGTACGGACTTAATCGTGCGGCTCAGTCTCCATTAACTCATTTACTTGACTTAATCGTCTCCATTTATCAATGTACTGACTTGTCACTGTGATTCAGTCTCCATTAACTCGTGTACTTGACATAATCGTCTCCATTTATCAATGTACTGACTTGTCACTGTGATTCAGTCTCCATTAACTGGTATACACAATAATCTTACTGACTTAATCTCCATTTTCTATTGTAGTGACTTAATCGTGTGGTCCGGTCTCCATTTACTAATGTAGTGACTTAATCGTGGTCCGGTCTCCATTTCCTAATGTGCTGACTTAATCGTGTGGTCCAATCTCTATGAACTGATGTACTGATTAATCGCGTTGTCCACTCTCTATTTACTAATGTGCTAACTTAATCGTGTGGTCCAGTCTCCATTTACTAATGTATTGACTTAATCGTGTGGTCCAGTCTCCATTTACTAATGTACTGACTTAATCGTGTGGTCCTCTCTCCAGTAACTGATGTAGATGAGGATTAAGACGTATTCGTAAAAGTGCATATACTTGGTAACTTAAAATGTTGACAGCTTCTTCAGTCATACTTTTACTGATTATTCTAAGCAAATGTATTGCAAAGCCAATTTAACCTTTTAAAAGTACAGTTTTATATTTCATGACTGATGAAATACAATTGTTGAAAAAAAAAAAAACTTACAGCGTAGATTAAAAATGTGAAATATTTACATGCAATTTTGTTAAAATTGAATGATAACATAAATGCACCTGAAAATATAACGGTGTATTAAAAAACGTAATTAAATACATTAAGTAAATATGAGAGAGAGAGAGAGAGAGAGAGTTTGCTTAGCAGGCCACAATTCAAATCATATTGTATCTTCTACTTATTTCAACTGCTGCCGATATATACATTCATCTTAACAACTATCTTTTTCTTGATACGTTCATCGATATATATTTCTTATCCGGTATAGCCAAGAATATTGCATTAATTTGATGGAAGCTTTTTTTTTATAAACAAGTTTTCTCACTGACAGGTTACAGATGCATGTATTTTTGTTGTTGGCCTATAACGTCATGTGAAAAAGGAGGAGGCTACTCTGACTTGCCTCATGTTAAGAAGACCATAGGTGGCGCTCTACAATTTCATATTTCGCATAGAGTTAGATTTATTTTTTCCACTGGTTATATTTGCTATTTAAAAAAGACCTTTTATATCTTAGGCATTGTTAAAAGGACTTTTAATTTCCTTTACTTCGATGTATGATTGTTTGGTGCATTATGGGTTATAGAGTATACAGCTTGGCCTTACTTCAGATGTGCACATATAAAATAAAACTGCTAGCTCCAACTGGTCATTGTCACTTCCTGGACTTCAGAGGTAAATTGTAAAAATGGAGCCGCTAACATCTGTGACATTTGAGATATTTAATAATTCATTTATTGCACTTTCAAAAACTGGTTTTGTCTAGTCTGAAAAAATGAATTTTCCCTAGTTTTACTGCTAAATGTTAAACTAATTCAGGCTGACTTTTCGAGAATATAGGGGTAGTCATTTTGGTTAGCTGTGTGCTTAGATCATGTACAACTTCCACAAGAACAATATCCAAATAAATTTCAGCCACGGTACATCAAAGTAAGATTGATATGTGCCAGCATTCAGTCCATTGTGACTCTTCATGCAAAAGATCATAGTTAGTGTCAGTTCCATTAACTCCATTATCGACAAAATTCAATATGTAATAGACAATAAGACAAAACTTTACACGGATTGCAATACACAACATATGAGTTAAACATAATAATGTCTACGGTTTGGTATTTGTTTCAATTAACGACGGAGAGAAGAAAAATGTAGAAGAGCGAATCAGAATCATAACTCAGAATAGCAACATTGTACAGGATTCCCAATATGAAAGGACAAAGTAATCTGTACCAAAAATGTTCACAATATAACAAAGAAACTATTAGTGAACAGAATGAAAATGTACTACAACAGGATGCATTTATTAATTCATTGATTTATAATGATAGCATGGCTGAACAGGGGGTAAATCACTATGTTTCGCAGTATTTCAAAGATGTCGATGTTTAACTGAGTTGCACCTTTTGTCAGTTCCTATTTTTTAACTTGATGAAGTTTGAAATTTTCTGTAATGTTTGTCTATGAAATTCAGACTCCACATATGGAAAGGAATTACACTGAATGGAAAGGAATTACACTGAATAGATAGGAATTACACTGAATGGAAAGGAATTACAGTGAATGGAAAAGAATTACACTTAATTATCATGAAACTATGTATTTGCGAAGTATATTAATAACTACGGAGTGTTCATTTCTAGGTTTTTATCTTTAAAGGAAAGGATGCATACATAACGTATCCAAGAAGGGTTAACATAATTAATTTGATACTACAAGGATATATTCGGTATCAGCCATTTTGTTAAGGACTGATATAAGATTGAGAATCAGAAGTCAATTATTCAGTGTACCCATTCATATATACAATATAGTCACTGATAAATCAATCACATTTGGGTGTGTGTAACAGTACCCATTCATATATACAATATAGTCAATGATAAATCAATCACATTTGGGGGGGGGGTAACAGTACCCATTGATATATACAGTATAGTCAATGATAAATCAATCACGTTTGGGGGGTGTAATAGTACCCATTCATATATACAATATAGTCAATGATAAATCAATCACATTAGGGTGTGTGTAACAGTACCCATTCATATATAGAATGTAGTCACTGAAAAATCAGTCACATTTGGGTGTGTGTAACAGTACCCATTCGTATATAGAATATAGTCACTGATAAATCAATCACATTAGGGTGTGTGTAACAGTACCAATTCATATACGTAATATAGTCAATGATAAATCAATCACATTTGGCTGTGTGTAACAGTACCCATTCGTATATAGAATATAGTCACTGATAAATCAATCACATTAGGGTGTGTGTAACAGTACCAATTCATATACGTAATATAGTCAATGATAAATCAATCACATTTGGGTGTGTGTAACAGTACCAATTCATATACGTACTATAGTCACTGATAAATCAATCACATCTGGAGGGGTGTGTGACAGCAAAATATGTTTTCACGAGTAGCTAATAAGTTATATAATTTTTGTTTTTGTTTTCTTTCTTTCTTTATTTTATCTTGAACAAAAGAGGAGGTCAACATTATTTAACGTTTAAGGGTAACAATCTAAACATAAGAGTGAATTTGGGATAACAATGTTAAATTCAGGATTATTAATGTTACCTATAGTACATTTTGGATTACAATGTTAAATTCAAGATTAATAATGTTACCTATAGTACATTTTGGATTACAATGTTAAATTCAGGATTATGTACGTGAACAGTGGTTAATTTGGGATTACAATATTAACTTCAGGATTATATATGTTAACAATAGTAAATCTGGGATGACAGTCTTAAGTTTAGGATTATGGATGTTAACAATGGTTCATTTGGAATTTCAATATTAAATTATAGATGTTAACAGTGGTGAATTTGGTCTTACAATGTTATATTGAGGATCGTGGATATTAACAATGGTAAATTTGGGATTACACTGTTTAATTCCGGATTGTGGACGATAACAATGGTGAATTTGGGATTACAATATTTAATTCAGAAGTATGGATGTTAACAATAGTGAATTTGGGATTAACAATGCTAAATTCCTGATTATGGATATTAGCAATGTTGAATTTAGATCAAAATGTAAAATTCAGAATTGGGGATTTAGTAAGAATTACTAGAAGACTCAGATAAGAATGGGATAGTTTATTCATTCATATCGTACTACATTATTATATTTGCGAATAAATCAATGATATTTAGGCGTGTTCAACAGCTGTACCGTTTGTATTGCGTTATTAAAGTGTTGCATGTGACTACTTGTTACGATTCGCCTCTGATATTGGTGAAAAGCAAATGCAGTATATATATATATATATATATATATATATATATATATATATATATATATATATATATATATATATATCCGCCTATGGGTCAATTTGCGATTATTGATTACTTCTTTGATGATGGCAAATCCGTGTTGGTAGATATTTTTCAAACGGTGTTTACAACGATGTAGTAGGTACAGATGTCAAACTGAATCTTAATACGGTTTTTTTATGGTAGTACTGGATAGTGTCATAATTTATCCAAAGACAAAGTCCTAATATCATTAAAAATTATGATATTTTCATCGACAAGTGTTTAGTAATTAGAGATAAAATTCATTTGAGCATTATCTTGGTGGATACGTTCGTGATATGTTGCACAAAATACCAATTAACCACTAAGAATTGCGTGGTTATTAATCGTACAAACGTGAAATAACGAAAAATCATTCAGGCGGAAAATTAAAATTTTTTGAATGCGTTTGCTTTATTTTCATTGGATGAAAGTTATCTTATGGTTTTAGCGTGCTTTGAAAGCTCTCGGTAACAGCAACTGTTATCTGAAGAAAAAGGCACGACAACGTCCTCAAGCCGAATTAGATCAGTATGGCTGGCATTTTTCATGTGCTCTGTGTTAATGTGAACAGAAAATCTAGTCTGGGATGTCCATTCTCCGTCTATGATCGATTTTAGACACCTGGCTCACTAAAATGTGCTGCGAGGTATATTATATAGAGTATCAGACAGATCAAAACATGACAACTGTTTTAATGGTTCCAAAGGAAAAATGCATCATTGGTTACCAGATTGTTTGAACAGCTCATTTTGTCTTGCATGAAGGAATGATGTAAAATATTCAGGGCATAGCGTCTAATTTTGTAATATACCGCGTGTAGCATGGACGACGCCGTTGTGAAGCGATACATGTTGTCTATAGAGATGCGCGTCATGACTTTAAAACGTCATCCAATTTTATTTTTCAGTGTGACGTCATGCAACTTGCCTGACATGCATGCATGTCATGAATAAATCAAGATTTGTTAAGAAAGAAGGTTCCGCTCTTAGGATTCAAAAGCACATGTTAAAATTTTGTTCTTTTTTCTTTAATTAAAGCTGTTTCCCCGATTTTCCCACTGGTTATCCTTTATACAAAATTATTAAAACAAATATTTTATATTCGGGACTTCGGGGGGTGGTGATATTGTTGTTTAAAAACTTGCAATTTTCGTTATTTTTATTTTTTAATGACACGGGTTGATTTGGGTTTAAGAATACACATTTTGGCCCTACTTCTGATGTGCATCTCATAGACGATTGTAAACTGCATGTGTCTATTTTCACCTCCTGATCTTTGCCGTTCATAGAGATGAAGGGCAAACAACTTTGCCCATTACCTTCCACACTATCCAAGGTGCTCCAAAATGTCAGAGTTTAACCTTGGGAACTAATCAGATGTTATTATTGTATGACCTAATTTTTGTGGCATAACTGAAACATTTAAATCGCAAGCATCAAGACACTCTATTGAATAATTTCATGCTATCCTTCCACAGAAGCGTATTTATTAGTAGCAAGGTCTCGCAAGAATTCCCACTTCCAGTACCTCATAAATAAAACCGTATTGCGATATACCAAACTCAAACAATACGTATTGCAATACAGTAACACTTAATGAAAACAATAAAATTATCACTGTACCATTTACTAACCGAAAAATACAACATTTCAAATTGATGTTACATTGTAAGACTTCAAATGGTAGTCAAATGAACATATACAATTAACATAAAAATAAAACAAGTCTACAAACACGTAAAAGCAGTCAAATTATCAACAAATACAAATCTCATTGCCATTTCTAGACCGTGTTTTTTTTTTTGGGGGGGGTGTTTTTTATTTGTTGGGAGAAATAAAAAAATACATTTTTTGGTTAATAATACATTTTTGAAAATTCAAATTCGGGTATGCGCTCCTGTTAACTAACTAGAAAAATGAGTCGAAGGTAGTAGATATTTGAAGACAAGAAAAGGAAGCTAACGTGACGTAGGCACTTTCATCTGACCGAAAATGTATTTAACACGGAAAACAGCAGATGCGGCCGCAGTTTGTTGAAACGTGTTGCTCCCTGTTACTCTTTTACTCTTTGATGTGCAAATATCATTCATAACAGCAGATGTTACATGCTTTGTTGTATGCACATTCCGGGCATTGGATACAAAAATAAATTATTCTTGGTAGAATATTTAAGGTTGAAAATTTTTGTATTCAGCCCAAGGTATGAACAGCTATGTAATGACATAATCAAATACTGTTAAGTCAAGTTATATGTGAGGCAGACCAATTGGATAGTTTTTAGTTAATTGATTAATTTATCGTTTTTTTTTTTCTTTCTTGGCATCTCCTGAAATTAGAATAAAGGAAAGAAATAAAGAAAGAAATAATCCGATTAGTTTCAAATTTTATGTAAGTTTTCTGCAGAAAATATTGCGGCTGCCATCGTCAATTTTTATAGTCTTCGGGGTCATTCAGCGAACTTGTGTGTGACAATTCCCTTCCTAGTACGTGCTGAATAAATTCATGGTCAGATATATTATGAAGATATGCACCAAGTACAATATCAAAATTATTGATAATATGCGACCAAAATAGATTCCTCATTCTCTGTGTTTTTGAACACGAGATAAGCGCATGAGCAGTATTATCAGTGTACGAAGTATCGCAATGTTGACCATTATGAAGTATCATACTGTATGGAGTGACCAGATACCTGGACAAAATTTTGACCAGTTTAAGCTCTTTGTTGGACCTTGGTATTTGTCGCAAATGGCAGGTTTAAAATAATGATACATATTTTGAAATCTTTTGCAGGATAAATCTTTAGGGCGTATGCGCTTAAGCAATTATTCTCATATTTATTTATGGTATTCTACAATGTGCTTCCATTCTTTCCTAAATGTCTTATTTTGACATAAATATAAATAAAGTCTTTCGAGTCAAGTCATTATTATGAATATGTTTCGCTAACATAACCGTTTTTCTGTTTTATTTGTTTGTCTTGTCTATGTTTTGTATTTGTCTCTGAAAAAGACTCATTAAGAATCGAAAGCGCTTAGGCTAGTTAGATACTAGTTTCGCGCTGTTCGTTGTCAGTTTGTTTTATCTTAATCAATCCCTGACACACGTGATCCCTTGCTGGATCCAGTGCACTTGAAATGATTGTTATTCGCCATATGATTTGTATTATATATATGTCTTTGCCGGAATGACTGTACTCAACTATATATATATATATATATATATATATATATATATATATATATATATATATATATATATATATATATATATATATATATATATATATATATATATATATATATATATATATATATATATATATGTGTGTGTGTGTGTGTGTGTGTGTGTGTGTGTAAAATAAACTAAGAAAATAGTCATTTCTCCACGTGAAAATTCATTTCTGTATTTCAACAATAAGCACAGTTCGTGTACTTATGCTATTTCAAGTACATTTTCCAAGGAAGCAGAAGCAGTCCTTTTTATCCTCGGTCTGCTTAGACAGTACATATTTTCATAAAAGCGATAAAAAATAAAATGACAAGCGACATTTGAAATACACGTGTCTGTTACCTTCGTCTACTCTTATTATAAGAGTTGTAAAGCAAACAACTTTACCCGTCTTTCCCTACATTCAGCCTTGCACTAAGAAAGATTAGGCGAACCCATAATTTATTTAAATAGCTGTATTTTATTTCAAACACTAATGATAAGGGATCTAGCAACTGATGCAATTTAAGAGTTAGTGTGCATACTAAGCATGATATTTCCTGTGTACAGTCTTATATTACTGGTGGACATGAAAACTCGTTGGCCACGTGCTGAAACTTCTCGTCCATCCGAGATATATATATAAAAATATACTTACAGTAACCTATAATTAATACTATTTGACATGATAAGTGGACTGGTTTGGGATTTGTTGGTTTGAACGGCACTTTTAACACACTTTTTTCTATGTCATACTGAGGAAATGGGACGAGTAGCGGACCTGCGACGCTTGGAATACGATTCCAACTCTATATCAACAAGTTACCGCAGCTCCCTATGATAAATGAGGCAAATGTTCCATCAGGGATAAAAGAACAAAATGTTGAAGGAAACTTGTGGAAAAACTGCATGAATATGAACGGGATACATGAATTATCACTCAGGAATAAAATCTTAAGTGTTTAAAAGTATTGCATTCCAACGCATGCTCCAAAATATTCTCTATGGTAAAATCACCTGCAATTAACACCTTATCCCAACACCTAGTATCTGACGGATGGGGTCCATATCACAATAATTGTACAATTTCCAAAAATGTGCTTTTGTCTACTGAATGCATATTGCCTATATAAATAATGCATACACGGTGAATTATTGTACGAGAGATATATTCACCATAAACTGTATCCGGATTGATGTGAAATAGTGGCATGTTTAACAACAGAGACATCTGACTTCAGAATATCCAATTCAAAAGTCAAAGCTGTAGTTTAGCCTTTATAAACAATAATAAAAAGTTCGTTACAAATCAATAGCTATCAAACGAAGAAATAACAACAGGAATGAATCACATGGGACTTTACAAATTTTTAAAGTCAGCAATGTCTTACTGACAGGAAAACAACTTTTCTTTTTGAGATTTTGACCTTGCCCCGAATTATGATTACATAATATCACACCTAAGGCAGAATACGTTAAAATACAATATTACATGTTTTAAGGTAATCACGTTATGAATAGTGTACAAATAAATAAATTTTGTTAAATAACCTTTGCACCTTATAATCATATTTTGTTGCGTCTATATGGTCTTAAACTAAGTAACAGAAAAGAGAGAAAACTAACAAGTTTTATCAAATTCAACAAATAATTTATTTTCGTAAAATAAAATGTGAAAATTTAAAAAGAACTTACAGTGTTGAGAATTAAATCCCAAACAGTTCCAAAGTTTTGATTAACAGTCCTAGAGAACAAAGTTCTAATTAAATTCCAGTGATGTTCGAAATGAGATCCAGTGCTGAAGGTGTTGATGTGCCTGTAGTCTTGAATGTACTAATTTACTAGTGGCTTGGAGTGTGATGATCTGCTAAGTCTTCCAATTAATCACAATGATATAATCCAAGCTGTCCTTATATGAATTAACTATAATTCCAAATTAATGTTTCTGTGCAAGCATATTACTGCGCACTTTTGTAATTCCAGTGAATAATAATTTTAATAAATAATTCCACCCAAATAAAAACTGAACACAACATCAAACATTATATTCCTTCTGATGTTATAGCAAGAATTAGTCATTTTTTCAAGTAATCAAGATCACACAAAAAGGCCCATTAAGAAACAAAAGTAGAGCTAGGATGTAGGTCCAAAGTTCATTTCTAGAAACTTCTAAGTTGTACACAGATAAAATCTTTTAATAAAATTATAAGAAAAAACATGGGAAACATCACGTGCAACATGTTTTTCACGGGGGAATTCCAATATCCTAGTTCCAGACCCAAATAAGCATTTTTACCTTTATTGATAGCGACCCTAATATTTAACCCGTCCTCACATAAAAATATTAGCTATGTTGTATTTATTTACAAATTAAAACAACATCAATGTCCTTGACAGTTACACAGTGATCTTAATTTTGTACAAGGTCAAGTCCAAAATAGGTACAATTTTACATAACATATAATCATGGAGAATAAAAAAAATCAATAAATACAAATTAAATACACATAAGGGTGTTGATAATTAAAGTTACTGAGAAAGGTACGTATATATGTTTATAAGAGAAAAGGAAAGTTTAGAATGCAGATGCAACTAAAAAGTAAAGACGGCCATATATATATATATATATCATGGATCGGTAGATAAGGGTGTTAGAAATAGCTAAATTTGAGAGAGAGAGAGAGAGTTGTTGTTGTTGTTCTAGGGTTTAACGCCATTTTTCAGCACAAAATAGGCTGTACATGGCGGCCAGTATAACTGGTGGAGGAAGAACCTTGGCAAATCCAGGGAAGAACCACCGACCCACGAGAAGCTACTGGCAGGCTTTCCCACCTACCCACGTTAGCCGAGCCTTGGACTCGAACCCACGTAGCCAGAGGTGAGATGGCAGTGATCCGGAACGGTGAGCGCTTTAGACCACTCGGCCACTCGGGGAAGAGAGAGAGAGAGAGAGAGAGAGAGAGAGATGTTTAGGTGAAACCAAAAGCTTAAACAACTAAGAACAGAAATTTATCTACTTTTGCACTTAAAGTTTTCACACAGACTTAAATTATCCTTTCACTTAGAAAACAAGTTTAAACTGAGTTCATCACTGAACTATTCTGGAATCAAATCAACCAATATTTATTCTGCTTTTTTTCTTTTGGGAAATATTGTGTCAACTCACGCATTCTTTTGCTTCCACGTATCACCTTGAAATCGACGATATGCATCAAAACAATCTTTGACAAGTCAACTTCTGAGACTGATTTTATAATATTTAATTTTATCAATTTAAATATTTGGTGAAAAGTAAGTATGTATCGGTCTCATGTTGTTCTAATGGGCATACTCGTTTGGGATTCAACACTGTCGATGTATATAGAATCCCTTTCGAATAACACAAAACTCAATTCTGGCACGTAAAGAACTGTTCTGAGAGAGGATGTAGTTTAGGGAGAATCAGGCTGGCGTCACGCGTCTGGCAAATCTACTAATGTAAGCATGTGCAGAAGAAGCATTCGCGTACTCAGCCTATTTGTTTCTTCTGAAAAGTAGATTTAAAATGCATATGGCACAATGTGTCATACCAAATAAGGATTAATATATGTATCTACTGGCATATTCCGTTGGAAATTGGAACAGTCTGAATACATAGAATCTTAATGGAATAACACCCAATATCACATTCAGTTGATATAGGAAAAACGGAACAATAAAGAACATTAAAGATTTTTGTTGGCGCTGACTAATCAAGCATGCTCTGCGTAAAACAAGAGTTGATGCCTACTGAATTTTCGTACATCGATTGCACTTTTAACGAAATCCAGATGGCTAATCATTAGAGACGAGTGGCTTTTATTTCCAAACGGAGTTGTCGAGGAAATCTCATAAGTTATCCTATTAACAATTAGGAACCAACCTAGTCAGATAAATGAACCCTCCAAACCTATTCGGGTACTGATGGACGGTTTTTGGAACTGATCTCAGCCATTCATTAAATCGCGCAACAGATGCAGACACTTGGTGTAGACTTAAGACACTTAACCCTACCGGTATATGTCGGTCGGTTGAAGGGTCCTTTTGGCGATAGGTACAAAATATTTCCGAATCCAGTCCTATGTTTGAAAATTTGTAAATCCACATGGAGTAACACAACTCTTCTTCCTGAATCCATTTAAAAGTACGTGGTTACATACTGCTTTTCTGCCAGATACACCTGCCATTCGCTTATTGGACTCGATTTCAGTGTACCCGGATTTTGTCAACGGAAATTCTTAAATGAGCTGAAGTTGCATTGGATTGGTTGCTGTATCAGATGGAATAGCAGTATGTAGTCACATAATTTAAAATGGCCTCCAGATGCATTTATCTGCATCAATTACGCAATTTAGAGATCCGACCCCAAAACAGTCCTTCATTGTCAGCACAGGTTTGTGGGGTGGGGTGGGGTGTAGTAACTTATCGGACTTAGATCATCTAATTTTCGGGCTGGGTCATTATCTTCTCTGTAATGCGGATCAACCTTTAAAGTGTAAATGATCAACCTGTAATGCGGATCACAAGACTTTACATGGTGTGCATAAAACAAGACTTTCTCCTCGTGAATGCAATAAAAAAACAATTTCAGTATATCATGCTGTTATACAACAAAATCCATTCTGCATCCGCTTGATGCTGGTTGTAATTACTAATGATATAACAGCCTCGCGTAACTGCAGCAAAAAATCTAGGACCTTACGAAAGAATTTTGGCATGCACTCTTCTTTAGCGATAGAAAATGAAACTGAATAATAGTGACAGCTGACATAAATTAACATTAGAGCATTTAAACACGCTTCTGTCGAGGACGTTGATGCAGTAAAGTTAAAAAATGTAATCCTTTAGATGGGGAATCTATCCGGCAAACTTGGTGTCTTGCATTCAAGTATAATTCCTTCTTCACGGGTAATTTTCGTTAAACAATTTCGTAGCATGAGAAACAAGCACCAACTAAATCCTAACATTACATTCGGATTACTTCGTGTATTCATAAATGAAGAAACGGTGGAAATGTGTCCAGTAACATTGAAGTGTCGCAAATTTCTACAGTAAAACTGCAAGCTGCATCTATATATAGGTAGTTTTCACGCCGAGATACTGTTAATTTTGTGCTTTTAAAGAAGGTACTAAAACCACTTTTCCTTACTTGCTTACCCCCATCTAAAGAAGTGCAGTATTACCACTAATTAGAATGCAAATGGCCTAATACCAAATAGTTAATGAGCCTTTTCCTGATAGTAGAGAATTAAGTGGTAAACTGTTTTAGGTAATTGAGATTGATGCCAACAAATTTTCCTACTAGCATCATGAGAATGATTAATGGGTACACATTAGCAAATTAAGATTTATATTACCTATTTCTCACACATCAATGATTTACAATTAATATTTAATAAAATAAAGAATAAGTAATGTACATATACGATTATAAGTCGCATCCAACTGCAAACAATACAGACCTGATCTACCGGCGCTTATGCGACGGCAAATCAAGGCCTATCTTGTTTGTTCTGCTGATCGATCTCAACAAGCTACATAGATCTTGATTTGCCGACACATTATGTCTCAGCAGATTGCTGTCTGACCGACTTATATGCGACTACATACGATATGTTATGGTAGAAAGAAAGAAAGTGTTACACACTTTATGACATTATATCCACAATTAAATGTGGGAAATGACTTCACACAAAAGATATGTTTAAACCTACGTTTTATTGCATTTTCCAATCATCCAGTGAACTTAATAAATCAAAGAACAATCCTTATCATTTGAACAGAAATGTATCTGCTCACTGCATTCATGATGATATTTCCATAAATAATTTTTTGTTGATTTAGATGCTTTCTGTGCCTCATTAGTTGCAACTCAGACAAGCACATGCGTTCACCTGCATGTCGACTTTATTCTGGGAATAAAGTAAAACGCTGGCCTGCATCTGCTCCGTTCCGAAAGACTTTGTTTGGCTGTTATTTTTTCTTACCTAATCACTCTTCAAGCATGTTGCTTTATATACCCACACGAAAACAAGCTCCATAAAAACAGGAAATTGTTGATACAATTTGTGTCATTAAAGAAAAACAAACGAATTGATCAAAAAGCTATTTCCGAGATCAATATCATTATGATGATTGGATCAAAATGATCTCATTATAAGTAATATCGTCAGTTTTATTTTATTTATTCATTTTGAACATTATGGTACAAATTTTTATGGTCCACATGCTTTGGCAGTAGTTTGGGAAATAAGTAGGCAAAATATTTGTCGCCACCGATGAAAATCATCTAACTCTTTAAACGTAGTTCTCAAAACGGCTGCCCTGATAAAAGGCGATTTATGAAGGAGAAAGAAAATTATTTCTTTAAACAGTGTGTTTTACTTGATTTTGATAGGTCGTCATTAACACAGTGAAAAATTGTTTTCTTATACATTATGTGAATCGTTTCAAACGAAGATAGTCATAATCATTACCGTCATTTACTTGCTTCTTAAAAACAAATATTGGCATAAACTAAGAACACTGATGCAAATGAACTGTTATGCGTTGTTTATTTGCTTCTTAATTTCTCCATCTCTAAATATATGTCGCCGATGACATACATACAAATATATATATATATATATATATATATATATATATATATATATATATATATATATATATATATATATATATATATATATATATATATATATATATATATATATATATATATATATATATATATATATATATATATATATTACCTTGATATTTATTTTTTTGGATGTTTTCTCCTGGTAGCAAGGATGAACAGTACATTCGAAGACTTAGAGATCCCGGTTTTGTTATCCGAGAGTATCGCGTGCCAACTTGGCAACAACGAACATAGTAACTACGACGTTATATACATTGTTCTATAACACGTGTATCAGCAACTTCAGCAAGGTGCATACATTTAACATCGGTTACTTATTTAGAAAGGGAAGACATGGGCAAATGAAAATAGAAAACTAATTGGCTGTAGTAGATTGAACTGCGCATGTCGTCTTCATGGATCGAGTAATATGTGTAAGTAGGAGGAACTACAGGGTGGTCATTACTTTAATTATTATCGTTTGGAAATATGTGTTTTAAGTAAATCTGTTACATAAAACTTGGTATAATTTTTAAAGTTTGATTGAAAATAGTCACGAGAGGTGATGTAACAAAGTTTGGCTAGATCTTGGTTATTGTGGGTAACAATATCAATATGTAAAAGCCGTGAAATGTTTGAGATAAACTAACGTCTGTACATTAGGTACAATTTACATCTTTCATAAAACACTGATATATAAATATTAAACAAAAAAAAAAAACAAAAAAAAAACAAAAAAACAAACAGCCTAACTAAGAATGGAGATGTTAAAGAAAGATAATCTATCACCATAATTTTTGGTCTATCACATCATTGCTTAGTATATTGCTTTTATCGTAAACGTTAGTCCCATTTCTGAATCATCACTGTAATATTGGTGTGCATAGAAAGACGTAAATATCATCAATCTGAATTTTAACGAAAAGAAATCTGAGAGCGTGAAAATCTTATATATTGTACAAAGAATTGTTTATAAGAAGTTTAGGCAAATATTGCAAGGTTACGCTGTCTAGAGATCTCACCATTCTTTTATCATTGTTGAATAGATCTGTTACCTTTACTATTAAAGTCAAAATGCACGGTCGCTGCGTGCTGCTGTAAATGTTAAATAATTTGTTATTTGTATATATATATATATATATATATATATATATATATATATATATATATATATATATATATATATATATATATATATAATTTTTCATTCGTACTCTGCAAAGATTCGAACCTGGCTTTGAATCTCCGTAGAGTACGAATTAAAAATTCTCTAACTTGTATGATAGTATTATTTGTATTAAATATTAATTCTGCCTACTATTATCAAGCATTCTTCTATGGAATCCAGGGATAGCACTTTTCGTTCTGTATGGTGTATATTTACAATAATATTTATTTATATATATTCGATAAGAAGTATGTAAGTAAGAAACTTACCTGGTAAAATGATAAAATCCCTTACATCCCAATGAAGTTTAGAAGGTTACTGCTCAGCATGCCATTATCCTATTATATTAGTATTCCACTACCAGCAACGTGTGCGTACTTCAAGCTCTTCGCTTGCCTGGCTTACAACTGTTGTCAGGTCTATGTTGGAGTAGCTAGAAATTACGTCCAAACAGTAGATGTCAATGTGTATCTATATTTATATTTTCCACAAAGAAAAACACGAATGATCGATGGTTCATTTTTGGGTATACACAAGGATAAAAGGACCGGCATTGATTGGCAGGCTTGGCTTGGTGACTTTTTTTCAGTTGTTATTGCCACCTCACCGCTTATTCATAGAAGGCGTCGAGATCATAGCATACAACCACTTACAAGGCAGACTATGGCACCATCTCTCTCTCTCTCTCTCTCTCTCTCTCTCTCTCTCTCTCTCTCTATATATATATATATATATATATATATATATATATATATATATATATATATATATATATATATATATATATATATATACACACACACATATATATATATATATATATATATATATATATATATAGATATATACATATATATATAGATATATACATACATATATATATATAGATATATACATATACATATACATATATATATATATATATATATATATATATATATATATATATATATATATATATATATATATATATATATATGTAGTTACGACTCTAATGTCATAAACCTTGTAAGAAAGATTTTGAATTTTTTAACGAAGCTTTAAAAAAATTCAGTCAAAACGCTACGATGTCAGCAGTGTGTCAGTTTATAGTAATTTCTAGCATTGGGGCATCATGCCGCATGATATCTCACCCAATCACATTATCCTGACACGAGGCCGACCAGTCCTAACACTAACCTCTTAATGCTGAGCGTCTAGCGAGGCAGCTATTAGTACCATTTATATAAGTCTTTGGTATGACTCGGCCGGGTATCAAGGCGGACGCTCTAACCACTAGGCCACCGTAGCAGTGTAAGTAATAGAAAAAAGCAAAACCAACAAGTTTTGTCAAACTTAACAAATAATTTAATTAATTTATTCATGAAAGAGTTATATTGAAATCCAAAAGAATGAAAAGCTCCGTATAAACTTCAGAACGGGAAAGAATCGTGACTTGTCAAAATAGCTTTGTCTAGAAATCTTTTGAATGATTCACAATGGTTCCAGAATAATATTAGAGTACAAATGAGTACTTTCTATTTCCACTTAACAGTCCGAACAAATGTTTGTCCTCGCAAACAATATATAAATACAGCAATAAATACATCTGCAGACTTGATATTGCAACAGGAGCAGAAGAAATAAGAATGACTTCAAAATAGGAATGAAATGTGATTGCTCAGTTTTCTCCTCGAGTATATGTCGCAATATACCTCACGTGACAGAGCATTCTACTCAATTTGATGTTTCAAAATAGATATTCATTGACCTAACGCATCCGATAGGAATTAACTTAATTCTTCTAAGATACCACCTGACCGACCAGATTAATGGGAAAAGGCGGAATCTCGTATACATATTTACTAATAATTTTATTATTAGTCACTGTCAAGATATACGTAAGCATTTATTTATAGATCCTATTCAATTTTGCGTTCTATAATATTTTTAAGTAAACCCTATGCACGTACGCCACCAACTTAACGATTGCAATATACAGCGATCAATAAAAAATAATTAAAAAATTGGATAAAATCATGTACCAGGAGTTACAAAACAATATACATATATCTATATGTTATCAGTATATTTTTTATAACTCCTTTTACATTATTTTTCCTTTTCATGAAAAATTTATACATCGAGTGGTGAATCAAAGATACTGCGTACATACTATTCATATCTTTTATTTATATCACCTGCAAAATATACATACTTGCATTTCCAGTGCAATAGAGGTTGACTACAAACAACTGTATATTTCCGGAATGAATGAACTCTACAGAGTCCTGTCCAGTGTGACCGTTACAAAATACAGTTCTTAACATTTTGCGAGCAATCGCAATCTCCTTTGCAAATTTATAAGTTACTTCTTTTAATGTTTCAATTTCTATTTTCATTCATATAGGGCACACCTATGATTTAAACACGAAAGATGGTTTAAATGAAGAAAGTAGAGCACAACAAACACAGCATGGTTAACTACTGGAACACTGAACGCGCTGGCTTTCACATACTGGCTAGCATATTGAAACGAATTGGAAATATAAACAAAGTGAAATGAGGAAACAGCAAGAAGTAATTCAAACATCTGAACGTTCATCTAAGCCATTATTGCGATTTAATTAACACTGCTACCAACCATACAGTTGTTTCTATCCTCAATTTCAAACTTTCCATTTTCCGTTGCTTCGTTTGACTGCATTTTGCAATGCTCGTTTATGGCATGTTTCTACGAGAGAGAGAGAGAGAGAGAGAGAGAGAGAGAGAGAGAGAGAGAGAGAGAGAGAGAGAGAGAGAGAGAGAGAGAGAGATGTGATGCCGGGGTTGTGGAGATTTACCATAAGGTATTTATTCTTTGCCCATCCCTGGTTTCTTTATTGGTCGCTTAGTCTACTGCCTTACCAACCCACAAAGTGATAGAGAAAGGTAGAAGGTAGATCGGCCTTCAAACATTTTAACATTAAATGATATGCTTTTAGACCAGTATGAATAGGTTTTATAAAATATGAAAAAATAAAGCAAACAAAGCATTAAATAGATCAGAGTATTCCTTAGAAATAAGTGTACCGTACGAATCTTTACTTCCCTTGCATCTTTGTATCATTGGTGTTGTGAACACTGTATTAAATTCCCATGGAACGTGTACACCTAAACGGTTCTTGACGGTTAAGTTCAGTTTTTTTTTCACCTTCACTCCACATAAATCCATGTATTATCTCACTTATGTGAGACAGGAAGGGGGAGCGGAGAGGATTTCGGTGAAATTATGTGTGTGTGTGTGTGTGTGTGTGTGTGTGTGTGTGTGATTAGGATTTTTAACGTAACTTTAACAATTTTTCAGTCATATCGCTACGACGTCTGCAGTGTGGCAGTTTCTAGTGATGTCTAGTACTGGGGCATCAGGCCGCAGACACGTAGCACGATGTCCCACCCAGTCACATTATCCTGACACCAGGCCGACCAGTCCTAACACTAACCTCTTAATGCTGAGCGCCGGGCTCGAACCCACGACCTCCCGCTTCCGAGGTGGACGCTCTAACCACTAGGCCACCGGAAATTATGCACCATGCTTAATTCATTTAGAAGATGGAGAGTATTAATATTGTTATGTTATTACAACGATAATGATTAATCAGTGACAATTCATCACAGATTTAGAGAATATATTGGGCGGACCATAATTTAATATACTAATAGTATAGGTATACCATATTGCTTTATGACAACACTTTAAAAGCAGTGTGTGTGTGTGTAATCATCGTGAAACACCTATAGCTATGAGTCCGGTGCTTTATTTTAAATAATCCGTTCGGTATTTTCATTATTGTCCGTCAAAATTTTATTTCCACGGCAGCCAGTGTTCTCTAATACTCAACAGTACCTGATCCATGGGTATATTTACGTTTGCAGTAGTTAATACAATCTCATTTGTAAGGCGTCTCCCCCCCCCCCATTTTATATATTAAAACACACACACATACACACACAGACACAGACACCTACACCCACAATTTGGTTTACAATTTTGTTCTTTTGGCCCATCGCGCAAGAAATAATTGCTATGAACAAAATGGAAGATTACGAGGACATATTGATGGGTGAGTGGAAGTATTTATGAATGGTATTAGTCATTGCCGAATGGATAAAGATCCTCAAAATGTTTTGTTCTACATTTTACTACGTCGGCTCGTGGTTTAAAGTACTCATAGCTGCAACAAATGTGATCTTTGCTTAACTGTGCCCGAAGATAAGACGCATCACGTTATATTCCTTGCAAAACATGTCAGTTAACATGCCCTGTAGCTACTGTCGCACTTCAACACAGGTTTGTAAATGTATTTGGTGCTGTTTTGTGTTAAATCAACTTCCAGAATTCATTCTTGGAAATTCAGATAATCAGTAACAAGCCGTCCTGTGCGTCTCTGCATCTGAATGCTACAGTAGTCTAGGGAAATGAGACGATCTAAGTTATTTATTTGTTTCATCGAATGCTTCGAAATCCATTATTACCGCTTTTTCCCTCCTAAGTGAGGTTTCTGTTCGTCCATGGACCTTTAAAAACGGGTAAAAAGTATAAGAGAATGAAAAGATTCTAAGAACTAAAAGAAAATGTTTTTAAAATAGAATTAAATCAAACACAATGAAATGAAATTCAAGGTAAAATGCTCCTAAATCAAACAGAATTAAATTAAAGTAAAGATAAAATGCTCCTACAAACGCAACTTGCACAAACTTTTTCAGTAGTTTTAACTAGTAGGTATTTCTTAACCAAACATTAAATATTGGCTTGTACAGTCAGCTCTTGATAATCGCTTCTGTTAACTCCTTAATTTAAGGACGATTCTAGTCTTGCTTATGATGTCACAGACAGGCTAATCTAGCGTAAAATTTTTTTATTTTGAAACAAGGAAAAACAATGGGATGTTTTTAAATGCGCACTTTTTAGGTAGTAAATCAGCTTCAAATTGAAAGTCTAAAATGTTATTTCTTCGCCATATTTGATAACTCGAGCTTGTTATCAGTTAATAAACTGAATTACGAAAGACAAATAATAATTTCATTCATAACCTGGTTGAAATAGGTACAATAAGACAATGAGAAACATTAGTGCGAATTCTGACCCAATATTTCCAGCTATGTAAGTTATTCCTAAGGGCACAAAGGGATACTTACAAAAACAAAACTTACACTCAAGGCAAAAGCTATGGGAGGGAAAAGACCTAACTTCTACAGTACGGCACCTAAAACACCATATAAAGTGAATAAAAGCACCTAAAAGAAACAAGACCCCGCCAAAAAAAAAAAAAAAAAGACCCACCCCCAAATAAACAACATAAAAACCAAAGGAAAAGATGCAAAAACAAAATCTAAAAAACACAGATACGTATATTTGTGAGATAGGTTAGTAAAGAACAAAAGATTCTTGCATGAAATAGAAATGTTGTAAATGTATACAGAATTCAATATACATACACAAGATTAGTAAGGAAAAAAGTCATAGACTTAGTTCCAAACAGCAAAACTCTCTTTCTCTCTCTCTCTCCCGACTTTGATAGCTACTATCATACATTAAACAAACGCATCTAATTTATTGTTAAATGCCACTTTAGAAATGATGCATCATCCTAGACAAGAAACTAAAGGACGTAAGTTTATATCTGCCTGGGATTCCCTTGCCCTGATTGTTCTTAAAGAATACCTAAAATTAGTAACTTCAATAGAACAAATACAATACCAATACAGGAAGGAAATCTTATATAAACCTCCATCATAAACTCTCGGTCTAAGAAAATGCATCGTTTCAAAAAATAATTTCTGAAACATGTAATAATACAACATAGTATACTACTTCATTCTAAGGTGACATGGAAAACTATGAATCTATAAATATTCAACGGACGGAAAAAGCAAAATGTGCCTTGTTAATTCAAGAAGACACAAGTGCTGTAGATCATTCATTTTGCTAGTTCATTAAAAATTAAATGAGCACCAGAAAAATTATTTCACTATCAAGAAGGAGCGTCTGTGTTTAATTTTGGTTTTACAACACTTTGAAGTGAATATTAATGTTGTTCCTTCTCCGACTAATGTACTCCATGATCATAACCTCCTTATTTTCATCAGTAAAATGAAGAAGAAGAAAAATCAGAGATTTTTCAAATAGAATTTGATGTTGCAAAAATACACCATCGACATTTAGCACATCACGTGTATAAAATTTCTTTACTGCATTTTTTCTATATATTTTTGTGTTATTCATAAAACATCTTCCTGTGTAATTTTAATGTTGTTATCATTGGAAAAAGAAAAATTTATCATTTGTATGTTTGATTGATATGGAAAGAAAAAGCTTTATCATTTGTATGTTTGATTCATATGGAGAAAGAAAGCTTTATCGTTTGTATGCTTGATTGATATGGAAGAAGAAAGCTTTATCATTTGTATGTTTCATAGATTTGGAAAAAGAGAAAGCATTATCTTTTGTATGTTTGATTGATACGGAAAAAGAAAGATTAACAGCATAAATATTCCTTTTCTTTGTGAGGGGAAGTGTTGTATATATCTATATTTTTATAACTCTTGGTATACCATTGTGTCTATATTATGTATATTTTTTTCTAATGAATATAAATTGTAATGGTCATCTATATTGAGGACATTAAATATTTAATTTTTGTACACAGGTATACAATTCTATTTTTTCGCGGCTTTAAACCAATATCCCTGGAAGGAACTTCGTTAACTACATGTACTCTAAACTAGTGATTGAAGAGATTTTTGCTTCAAAGGTTATAAATCTCTATTATTGTCTGTTTATCTTGAACAGGTTCCTTTGTATTCTAAAGTAGTCGCAAATATTGTCGTTGAATTCACTTTGATTAGTAATGGTCATTCATTCATCTTTCAATCTATTAAATTTCTGGCTATTTCAGTTCATACCTGTTAATTATGACCATATTCGAGAACAGATAATAAGAAAACATAAAAGGACACTAATACGCAAAAATATCACAAATGAACCACATAGTATACACAATCAACATAAAAAATTTGCATTCAGAAGTTATTGTTTCTTTTGAACATCGGTGCTTACAAAATCGAGGCGCAACACCTTCCTGCCTGGTCATTGTTAACAAGCGTAGCGGCAGACATCAACATAAAAAATGTCGCTTCTAGGCTGGTGCTTGATGATAGATTCATGAAAAAGTGACGAAGACAGTTACCTTTTTCATAAAATCACTTCGTTTATTGTATGAATGGCCAATGATAGAGAGAAGACATCAATCATGTGTAGACAAATTGGGCGCATTTTTAAAAAAAAAATCATTATACTCTCAAATAATCAGCCATATTCAAAGTCGACTGATAAAGGTATTTCGAAACTGCAAAGTTTAGGCGTTCATCAAGGCTATTAGACATTTTATTCTACATTTAAAATTAAACGGCTAGTCCCTCATTGAGAAAATAAATAATTATTATATTCAAAGCCGGATCAGGTCATTTGTTTGGGGGGGTGGATGTCAAAATTTTCAGATGGCTCTGACTTTCCTCGAAAGGGCATTAAAGCAGAAGTATGTGTCTATTTACTTTTGTTGTTGTTGTTGTTGTGGGGTTTAACGCCATTTTTCAGCACACGATAGGCTATACATGGCGGCCAGTATTAATGGTGGAGGAAGAACCCGGGAAAACCCCGGAAAGAACCACCGACCCTCGAGAAGCTACTGGCAAGCTTTCTCACATACCCACATTGGCTGAATCTTAGACTCGAACCGCCGCAGACAGAGGTGAGATGGCAGTGATCCGTAACGAAGAGTGCTTTAGACCACTCGGCCACTCGGGGCCCCGTCTATTTACTCGAAGTGTGCTTATGACCCAATAAACGAGCTCATGAATAAAACGATCGTTAAATTTAAAGTGACAAGTGGCTGTGCATTGTGTGTGTGTGTGTGTGTGTGTGTGTGTGTGTTTCATTTTAGCGTGGGGGGGGGGGGGGTTTGGGGTCCGGAAACCCCGGACTACCCCTCTCCCCGATCAGGCCCTGATACTTAGTTTTCCACACAACACAAAAGACCAGTTTTACCTGATGCAATGATAACTTAACACCAATTGCTTTTCTCAGGCCAATTTGTTTTTCTTCAAACGAATATCTGTTCAGTTTTAAGGTGTGTGGTTTAGTGATATTTTCTTTCAGTAGTTAATATTCATCTTAAAACATCGAAGAGCGACACTGAACAGTAGCTTGTACATGGGCGAATTGTCCTGTGTGACTGCTGTTTAACGGATGCGACAAGCCACAGTAACAGTTGTAGCGGCTGACTGCAGAGTAGGACGCTTCTTCGGCCAGGGCACGGTGATGAATGAGAATTCCATTGTTCTTGATCGCACATGTCGTTTGTAATCTCTTAACCAATTTTATATGCATTATTGCATTCATAATTTCTTCAAAGCGGACTGGAAATATGGAAATTAAAGGGAAACTATGACAAATTATTAACCAGCACACATAACACATTTATGAAATATCATTTATTGACAATGAACATCTAAGTTACCGCTTGATGCAGTATGTAGCTAGGCAATTTCTTGCGATGTATGCTAATAATGGTCAGGGCAAGAAGATATCAATGAAATTTAGAACCTCATTTTTCTACGTTACACGGGTTCGTCTTTGTGTATCCCTACCTAGGCTTCTGATAAATGTAAGATTAAATGTTACCAGTGTAGAGTTTGTACAGGTAAAGGTATGAAATTTACATCTGCCATGTAGTGTTTGGTCTGTCGGGGTTTCCCCATCTGTCTGTGTAATGTGTCGACTCGAGGAAAGAATACAATAGGATCAGCGGGGGTGCAATAAAACACGCTACTGCTGCAATAAAATCCGTGACGATCTTCCATTAAATTGAGTTGTTGTTGTTGCTGTTGGGTTTAACGCCTTTCTTCAGCACACGATAGGCTATACATGGCGGCCAGTATTACTGGTGGAGGAAGAACCCGGGAAAACCCCGGAAAGAACCACCGACCCACGAGAAGCTACTGGCAAGCTTTCTCACATACTCATATTGGCCGAATCCGAGACTCGAACCCACGCAGACAGAGGTGAGATGGCAGTGATCCGTAACGGAGAGCGCTTTAGAACACTCGTCCACTCGGGGCCCCACTAAATTGAGTGGATAACCACTGGAATAGGTGGAAAATCCATCAGATTGAATGGATTTCCACCGCTCAGTGGCCACTTAATCCCGTGCCCCTATTGTTCACGTCTACCTGAATGAGTGGGCGTTTCATAAAACACGATGGGTGTATTGTCTCTGCTGTGATCCAGGGCTTCCTACGAGATTTGCCTATGATCTCTCTAGCTGTGCCTATTACTGCCGCGTTGAAGATGGTGATCAAGGAGTCTAGGTTTATTTCTTTAGCACCTAGAATTGTGAATGGTGCAAATCTGCCGCCTAGTGATGCCTCAACTGCTTGTGCCACGCATGTGTCTTTAAGTTTTTCAAGTTCAAACCTGATTCTAACCTTTCTTGGCCTCTTGATATTCCCCAGACGAAGCTTGATAGTCATCATTAGCAAGTCATGGTCGCTTCCTATGTAAGCTCCTGGGAAACTGCGTGTTCTGGTAATATGGACGCTAGACCAGAAGCACTTCATCACCGAGATGTAGTCAATCTGGTTGTGGGTTTTTTCCGTCTGGACTGTGCCAAGTCCATCTCCTTGGTGGTTTGTGGGGGCCAAGGGTGTTCGTTAGCACTAGGTTATTGTAAGTAGCAAAGTCCAGGAGCTTCAGTCCTCGTTCATTGGTCTGTTCATTACAGTATGGACCAGACTTCTCACCAGTCTGGATGTGCGTCTGCTCTTACCTTGGTGTTCCAGACTCCTTGAACAACTAGAATATCTTTCTTGAGTGTCTGGCCAATGAGAGTTTGGAGCTGGTCGTAGAACGCATCCACTTCTTCGTTATCATGGTTTGATGTTGGGGCATAAACCTCTATCATGGTGTTATTGAAAGGAGATGTCCTCAAGTTGACGGTAATCATGCTGTTAGACAATGTTTGACAACCCAAGACTGCACTCACAATGTCCTTATGTATTATAAATCTAACTCTATGTCCATGCTCATTAGCATGTCCACTTAAGAAAATCATGTGTCCTTCATCTGTTGATCTCCTTCCGAAAATTCTTCCAGCGCATCTCGAAGAGTCCAAGGATGTGCCATTGGTATCTTCAACTCCTCGAGAGTGTGTGTGTGAACGGGCACTGGAAAGTTGACCGTCAGGATATTAAGGCCAGTAAGGATATATATATATATATATATATATATATATATATATATATATATATATATATATATATATATATATATATATATATGAAATCCTTTTTGTATATATTGTACGTATAATCGAATCCGTCACTAGCATTAGGTTTTTAATTGGGATATTTCATATAAACTTTGCAAAATTGTTTTTGTTTTTAAGAAAAGAAAAACTGCTGTACGTACCCCGATGGCTCCATGTGTTAATATGACGAACAACAATATGGCTTTTGAACACGACACGACACTTGACAAAGACATTCAAAACTTAAAGCCAATCAAAAACATCTCGTTTACGTAGGTTCAGTATACAGCTTTTGGAAAAACCATTTATCTAGACTTAATACGGGTATTTAAAAAGTTCTGAATATTGGTGTCTTGTACATCAATGTTCCTTATTAGTAAACAGTACTTCAGTGCATGCCCTTCAAGTACTCGCCATGATTATCTACACACTTTCTCTCTGATTTTTGGTATGTTGTTCATACACTGGAAAAATGCACCTCTAACCGCATGGTGGATTTCAAAGCGTCTGCCCCTCGGTGAATATTTGACAATGGGATTCAGTCCAAAAGCACTTGGAGCTAACCAGGGATTATGGAGGATGTGGCAATGCTTGGATGCTGTGCTCCTTGGCGGATTTATACATAAGTGTGTTGTCATGGCGTAGAAGGATATCTTGGGTACTTTTGACAATACTTCGAAGGCATACAAATGTCGAGGGACACTAGTAGAGTGAGTTACAAGTACCTGAATGACTGACATTTTGCATCTAGAAAAAGGAGTATAAAACTCATCTGACCATCTGACTATATCGAGCGATTGGTGGTCTATGTCTATTTTCTTCGCTCCAAACTTTTTTTTTTGTTATATCGCTTTCCAAGCAGTAAATCCATGTTTCATTAGCGGTCACAATCTCATTCAAATGTTTATGGCCACTCTTTTCATATTTGGCGAAAGCTGTTTATTCAACCCGCCTCTGTTTTTCTTCAGCAGTCAACCCTCTTGTAAAAATCTTTCTGAACCTCGCATGATTATTCGGTATATTAAACAGCTGATGAATTAATGCCGGCGATATTATAAATATTTTCAACTGTGTATAGACCATATTTATCAGCTAGCCCTTTCGCATCAGCCACTTTCCGCTCACCAATCGCAGACAAAGGCCTTCTATAACGCGGGTCCTATTCCATGGATTCAGGACCATTTTGAAAACTATGAAGCAACCTTAAAATTGTATGACAGAGAATTAAATCCGTAAACTTTTTTGAAGTCGGCGTTCAAATTTGTCATAGGATACACTAAGCGAGCCGGAATTTAACAGTATGGATTTCTCTTACTATCAGAATTGTTCTCCTTGGTCCGACATACTTAGGTCATTGTCATTTACCTCTGTTACATCACGTGCATATATCTGCAGGTGTACTGCGTGCAGTACGTGCAGCTGCAGATCAGTTTATAGAATGTTATTTTGTTTATCAACTGGTGTTTAATTTATTAACAAATTCAAAGAAACAACAATGGTATAACAAAATATTCAGAACTTGTCCTTCAAGACCGTAACTTTCTCATGTATTATACACACAGCTGGGACAAGTGTAAACCAAGATCTGCATCTAAATAATGCGCCGAAAGATAGGGGTTTATGTTTTCACATAAAAGAACATGAACTTGTGTAGACACAGATATGTCGGTGTAAGATGGAATTCAAATTTACATTTACACTGTGAGCATAACTAAATGCGTGTAATGCAAGGGTATATAAGGTAGATAGCATAAAGCGGACCATCTTCGCTCCAAGGTTCCGATATGTTAACCTAGCTACATACCGCAACCTTGGCTAGCAAAGATTGAAGCGGATGGGTCTTTCTAAAGAGAAACTAGCGACTAAATTACTGTCAATTCCTCTTTTACGCTGCTATATTTCAGGACCATCAAATCCATTCCGAGTTTTCCAGTCGTATGCTGGAACGTGTATTTGAAACATGTGCTTTCTTAATCGGTATGAAACATTGGATCACATACATGGTTGCGATCAAGTTACATTATTTCCAACAATTCTCTGATAACACAACTCGTTATTGCCATATCGCTAGAACCGGTAATTTTTCAAAAGGTCTACAATATTCATTGAGAAATATAATCCAACGAATTCTAGATGCGCTGCATGTCGTTTTGTAAGTCTATTTGAATCAGTGGAGTTGGAGAATATAGTCTTGTCAACTATGACACGAATTCTAATAAAATATAAACTAAAATATAACTACTTTCTTTTTGTAACATTTTAGTCATAATATCGGCTATTATTTCTGGAGACTATATTTACTATTTAAATATAACAGATAAGAAACACAAAACGCGAAAGACCGTATTATCATAGTTATATTTTTAACAAAAAAAGCCTTCAATCGTATTTTTCTATTTTTAAATATTCTACTAAAATATACTTTTCAGTTATATTACTAATCTGTAGGAAAAATGCATTAGACCTAGTTACATTGTTTCCAATAACTTCCTGACAAAATAAACCAACTGATTTTCGCAAGAAAGTAAACAGATCTACAAAATATCTAAATAATTCCATAAGAATAGTATTGTTAATTTTTTAGAACCTTTTGTGTGTACCCCCTCCCCCCAAGTCTGTGCTATATGAAAAACGATTCCGTAACATTTCATGAATAAGTTCTCGAAGTTCTTATTATTGCAATGTCGGTGCATCGATATTTCCAATTCTTTACAAAGAAAAAGAGTAATTTTATATATTGTTATGCATTTAAAGAGTTTTTTTTTTAAATATAAATAAATTAGAATATAGTATATGACTGGCATATTAAATCAAGGTTAGACAGGACTATTTTAAGACTCACGCCTCCTAATCCCATATGTAATACATTTATTATTTTCGTCAAAAAATGATTTGAAAGCCAAATAATAAACCTTCATAAGGGAAGGCGACATAGCGTTGAGATCCAACCCCATCTTCTTAGTTACAATGTTATGGTCTTAAACTAAGTAACAGAAGGAAGTACAACCAACAAGACAAACGTAACAAATAATTTAATTCTCTAAGCTATAAAATGAAAATTTAAGAGGATCTTCTAATAATGTGAATTAAATCCAAAATAATATTAATAGTTCTATAACAAATTCAAAAGAATAGAGTGTTCCGAATAACTTCCAGGTCTAGAATGTGCTGATGTAAACTATTCTTGAATGTACTCAAGTACGACAGTCTCGATGTCTCACAATAGTATTGTAAAAAAATGTCTTAGAATGAATTCACAAATAATTCCAATATATTGTTTAATCAAAACAGTCTTATGAGAACTTGCTAATTTGAATAAATAATTCAATAAATGATTCATCTCAAATTAAATCTAAACATAACATTAAATACTTCTGCAAAATAAAATAAAGAGTATCAGAAATATAAATATGAATGAAAAATTATTCACGTATTCCTTCTTATATAAGCCCTCACGAATCTATTAGGATTCTATGCCGCAATACTTCCCACGTGACTTACGTCGCAACAGAAACCACCAAGCTTAATCATCCAATGTATAATAACCCAACATGTAAACAGGTTTATTGTATAAAATCTGAACTCAAATAACCTATTTATAGCTCATTATCTTCCAACAGAATCTACTCCTAGACAAACATTAGCTATGTAATATAGTGTTTAAAGTTGATCATTGCAACCTATAATCATGGGCAAACGTTAAACGCACCACACTCACAAACACACAGACACACACACACATGCTTTTGTTACATATTGAATAGCCGACCGATCCGGTGGCCTAGTGGTTCGATGCGGGGTCGAACCCCGGCAGAGTTTTACCAAAGACCTATAAAAATTTCACTTACAGCCACTTCGCTAGGCGCTCAGATTTAAGAGGTTGGTGTTAGGTCTTGTCGGCCTCGTGTTAGGATAATGTGACTGAGTGGGAAATCATGCTCCATGTATGCGGCATGATGCCCCAGTGCTTGACATTAAGTCAAACGGCCACACTGCAGACATCGTAGAGATATGACTGAAAATTGTTAAAGCTACGTTAAAAATCAAAATCTCTCTGTCTGTCTGTCTCTCTCTCACAACCATCCCACCCACTATCTATATAAAATAATAATGATAATAATTCCTAGTGCACCGGATCTTTTGAGAGCTCGTTCCTATTAAGGAAACATTTTTTTATTAAAGTAAATGAATGGATATGTATGTATATAAGTTAACGGCACATTAGCACATTAATGGCTATATGATGCCAATCAAAAGTAAGGTTTCAAACAAGTAAAACCCAAATATTGCCACAAAACCGTAAAACAAAAACCGAAAAAATATAACAAAATTAAAAAATAAATAACTAATTAAATAAAAACTATGAACTTGAAACCTTTTTAATGAATATAAACATAAAGAGGGAAAAGGGCTTCTATTCTTATTGATTCAAACCGCCTGGTCTGAAAATTCTAAGGTGGCGAATTCAACGTTTCCTTCGTTGTTTTATTTTCCAGTTTTTATTGCGGGATATTTCCGCCGGGTTATTGAGATCTTAGTAGTGGCCTGAAGAAAATGAAGCGTTTTGGAGCTGTGCTTATCACCAATATGTTGGTTTCCCAGTCGGATCAACGCAGTCTACTTTGTTGTTTGTTTTTAAGTTTACTTATGCTTTTCTTAAACGCTATATTGGGGTTATATTCTTTGTTTTACCAACAAAATGGTACGCCAATAATGTCATTCGTTTGCGTCATCCGTCTTGAAAAAGGGATCTGAAGATCTCGATAGCGTTTGGCGACTTTCTCAGACCGGCTGCATAGTGTTTTTCATGCTCTCTCTCTCTCTCGGAACATGTTATAACTAAATGACTACATTAGGTATTAAATGAAAGACCAGTTACATTGAATATCCAGGTTATAATTGATTAGGAATTATGTTCATGATATTGTAATCATTGACATTTTACAATAAACAATTAAGGATTGGTTTTTAATTGTAAAGTTTATGTCCGAAATAGCCATTTTATTTACAATGGTAGAATATATATTTTATCTTTATTATTAATAAAAAGGAGACATATTTTATCTTTAACGTATCCATCCAGTTTTATCGTCCTTGAGTTCAAATTCCTTATTATGGTTCTTGTCGTCTTCGTTCTTCTCGTTATTGTGTTTTCTTCACTCTTTTGGTGATATGTCACTTTTCAAACTCCAACCTTTTCAAGAAGAAAAAGAAGACTCCCAAATTCCCCCAAAATAGCAAACAAGTTTCTTCGGCGATAAAATGAAATCACAAGAAGTAAGACAGTAGCAATAGAAGAAGCAGTCCTATCAGCACAGCAAAAGTCAATAGAATAACACCAATCCATTTGATATTGTCTCCTTTTGCCAAGTTGGCGCTCTGCAATACTGAACTATCCATATTGTGTGGCCGGTAGATATATCTTCAAATTACATTTTCTCTGTGTCTGGTGACGAAAAGGATTGAGGATATTCAAATTTAGGGTGTGAAGATAAAACTCTTCTAATAGTCATCGTGTACTTTGCAGAGTATAAAGTTAAAATCCTCTTATAGGCATCAGTGTATTTTGCATAGTGTGAAGTTAAAAGTCATCTAATAGTCAACAGTGCATATCGCACAGTGTGAAGTTAAAAATCCTCGAACAGTCATCAGTGTATTTCGCATAGTGCGAATTTAAAAATCCTCTAATAGGCATCAGTGTATTTCGCATAGTGTGAAGTTAAAATTCCTAACAGTCATCAGTGTATTTTGCATAATGTGAACTTAAAAATCCTCTAACAGTCATCAGTGTATTTCGCATAATGCGAAGTTAAAAATCCTCTAATAGGCATCAATGTATTTCGCATAGTGTGAAGTTAAAAATCCTCATCAGTGTATTTTGCATAATGTGAGGTTAAAAATCCTCTAACAGTCATCAGTGTATTTTGCATAATGCGAATTTAAAATTCCTCTAATAGGCATCAGTGTATTTCGCATAGTGTGAAGTTAAAAATCCTAACAGTCATCAGTGTATTTTGCATAATGTGAAGTTAAAAATCCTATCAGTGTATTTTTCATAATGTGAAGTTAAATATCCTCTAACAGTCATCAGTGCATTTCGCATAGTGTGAAGCTAAAATTCCTCTAATAGACATCAGTGTATTTCGCATAGTGTGAAGTTAAAAATTCTCTAATAGTCATCAGTGCATTTCGCATAGTGTGAAGCTAAAATTCCTCTAATAGACATCAGTGTATTTCACATAGTTTCGGGTTTGGGTCAAAAGTTTAAAAAATGCATATTTTTCATGTGTCAAACAGAAATTTATCATAAAAATTAATTTAAATTTAATATGTTGTTATTGTACAACGAGTACAAGTTTTAAGTTGTATAGGGGATCATAAAGCGTATACAGTGTTAATTCCAGACGTAACTGAATAGGCCGGAATTTAATTGCAGTTTATTTTTCTCTTCAGCATTGTTAGCCAACAGTAACTTATTAAATAGCGCAGGAATGCCTTTGTTTTGACTTCATGTTCTCAAGCGTTTTCATCTTCATCTGTGATGTTTTCATCTTCATCTTCATCTGTGATGCTTATATAATTTTGTATCAAGTCAGCTTCAATGACGTGGAACATTTTCCAGGCATACCTTTTTATTCAACAAGGGGATATAATCTAGATGAAGGCTGAATCAATGAACAGTATAAGAAATTATCCTTCTGTATTGCATTATCTTCCACCTCGTGTGTCTACTTTAGAATTTGTCCAGTTATTTATCATTTCACTGTACAAGTATTTGACTTCGAAAGGTCTTCGTGAAAGATAGTGCTTCGGCTGTGATTATAGTTAGTCGTATAATACCTTCCAGCATATACAATATCTTCCAGATGCTGGAAGATACTAAGTAATTATATATATATATATATATATATATATATATATATATATATATATATATATATATATATATATATATATATATATATATATATATATATATATATATATATATTCCAACATCCGCCAGAAGTCAGTCAATTAAAGTTTTGCAAACACAACGGTTTTTCTGTTTTATTTGTTTGTCTTGTCTATGTTTTGTATTTGCCCCTAAAAAGACTCAATAAGAGTCGAAAGCGCTAAGACTAGCTAGATACCAGTTTTGCACTGATCGTAATCCGTTTTTTTTGCACACACACACACACACACACACACACACACACACATATATATATATATATATATATATATATATATATATATATATATATATATATATATATATATATATATATATATATATATATCCCAGCAATGTTTTAAAAGTAAAAATAAAATCTGGTTAAGTAATATAATGAACATTAAATGTAGTAAATCAAGTTTCTTATATTCAAAAGTTCAAAAAGATACGTTGCAGAAAAAATGTCTACTTTGTGAACGTGTTCACCGGTCAATGCTATTCAGCAATTTTTTTAAAACACTTTACAGAATTATATCATTCTTATTTTATTTGTTTGGCCTGTGGTATTTCATGTTCACATTTATTAGAAAGGGTTTATCACATTAACTGGTTCTGGAATTTAACGGTTAATTTTTTTATTATCTTGTAATACTTCATGCTTGGGCTTATTTGGAAGGGTTTATGTTCCTGACATTTTTTTTTGTTGTTGCTACAAATCTTTAGTTTTGATTTTTAAAATCTTTACCATTAACTCTGCATTATTTAGGCACTTTGTGTTGAGGTGCCGTTAAACCCACTATCATAATTTCTTTCAGTATAGTACACGAGACGTAACAATGGAAACGTAATACGCAATATAGGCGGAAGTTGTTGGGAAGATAATTGTATAGACTTTCATTTCTACAAGAATTTCCGATCGGAAGAAGATTATTGATCCTTGTCCTGAGGTTTCCCTTCAACAAGAGGACAGATAGCTTGGGGGAATATAAATATGTGTCAATTATTATTTCAAGGCCCCAACGAAATTCATATTTATTATTAGATCAAGTTACTTGCTCGATTCTAGGAAAGATAAATAGACTATAATGATGATGGAACCACGGAAAACAAACTAACACAACTTAAGTCACAAAACTGAGACAACAATGTACTCTTCCCATAACATTATAGTAGGCAAAACATATTCAGCGTGTAAAATTCGCGACCAGCAGAGTAAAATTCGAATTAGACTATACTAGGACGACCACAGTTGTGTCTCTGCCCCCGCCCCACAAAAAAACACCCAACACCCCAGCAACAAAACAACAGTACACCAATGTCATCGATGGGTTATACCCTTTCATAGATTGATGTCCTGTTAAACGCCAAACATCCAATCAATCAATCAACCAGTCACTATGATCATTATGCTCGGTGTTCGATCTTACACTCCTGTTTAATGGACATCAACATGGAGCACAATTAATCAAGGTCGATATTTTTTGTTTCCGTTCCTTGTCCGAGAGAGGGTCCCACGGATTACCCAAAAACTTTACTCAGTAACGTTGACCAGAGATTAAATGAGAGATTTAGCTTTTCTCTGCTTTAAAATAATTAAAGCTTTATATTTGCACATGATATGCCGGAAAAAAAATGAAGTCAAGTATTTAAGACAAGGAATAACACGGACTCGTTTTCTCTTCAAAAGCGTTTTTGTGTTTCATGAGCCACTTCAGTAGCTTCATATGAATTATAGAGTGTATTTTAATGCGCAGATCATGGTTGGTATCAACAAAACAGTATCAAATATGCAAAAGCTCCTGAAGGCATGACATATTAGTGGAAGAGACAAATGGCTTTTACACATGCAACCAGGATAATTATTTTTAAACAGACAAGGCTATTGTGATTTTATTTGCCTATTAAAATTCAAAAAACATTCATCAACAAGAGTCCCTCGAAGGGAATGACGCTCTACTGGACGAAACGAATTTCCACGAATTTAAGAAAAGACAATTTCTTCCTTTTACTTGTCGAGTGTTCAAATCACCCGTGATATTCTTTAGCGATAACAAGATTTTCCAATTAGCTGATGTTGTACATTCATTGGCTATCAGTTTTTATTTAGGACAAAGCAGACATCATTAGAAGTCTTTTGCTAAAAATAATCCATGTCATAATGATCATTCATTCAGAGAGTAATTATAAGAACAGTTTAACGACAATCGTCGTGGCAGCCATGTTGGATGTATGACTGACACCATGTTCGTTTAGAACCAACTAGGCATCTATTGTTGTTGTTGTTGTTGTGGGGTTTAACACCATTTTTCAGCACACGATAGGATATGCATGGCGGCCAGTATTAATGGTGGAGGAAGAACCCGGGAAAATCCCGGGAAGAACCACCGACCCACGAGAATCTACTGGCAAGTTTTCTCACATACCCACATTGGCCGATTCCTAGACTCGAACCCACGCAGACAGAGGTGAGATGGCAGTGATCCGTAACGGAGAGCGCTTTAGACCACTCGGGGCCCCAATCTATTGTTGAAAACCCTATTTTTATATAGTCATCATATAGAGAGGAGTATATATGATTTTTTATTCTGGAGAAGTAGCAATAAGATGATTTTCAAAAATGGCTGCTGTGGCAGCCATCTTGGACGTCAGAAGTTTCATTTAACACAGACTGAACATTGTTAAGAGGTCCTTTGGTTAAAAGCCCACGTCCATATGACATTTTATTCAAATAGAATTGCGATTAACACAATTTTACGATGGCTGCCATGGAGGCCACATGGGATGTCATATTGGACATCCGATCGGCTGAACGACTAGACATCATAGGATGTGGTTTAGTTCAAGTCTATGTTGATATTACCATCAATTCAGGAGGAGTTGAGATAACAAGGTTTCCAATATGGTTACCATGGCGGCCGTACTGAAATCAAATCGCCACCATTTTCATTTTGGACCACCTGTGGTTTTCACTGAAAGACTCCTGATGATGTCTACTTGGTTTAATTGAAAATGGTACAACTCCGACGTCCAATGTGGCCGCGCAGCCATCATGAAAATCTTGATATCGCTAATCCTCCAGAATGGATGGTCATATCAACATGGAGGTCTCAATAATGCCGGTATCTCTCCTTTAACGCCGCTTAGATATGCACGTCGTCAAGGACATCCGAACTCTGAAAAGAGGGCAAGTGGAGCACCTATTAGGGTGCTGGGAAGAGCATGACAAAGCAACCCCTGGGGCCAACTACCTCCCTCTTTAGGAAAAGGAGAGGAGTCCGAATACGTCCGCTCTTGGCTTCTTTGACCGTATTGCCTAGCAAAAAGAAGGCTGGTTGGGAGATATGAACTGGAGATGCGAGATTGTCCGTAGAGGTTGACCATTTTTGATGAACTTGTGAGAAGGTCCCTGCAGTTGGTCATGGTGTGTGTGTGATTTCTGGCCAGTCTCGATGAGCACGTTGCTGCAGATGAGGAATGGTGCTGCTGGTCATGCAAATTCTGATGCTACAAAGAGGCCTTAAAATAGAGTATCCCCCTCAAGCGGTGACGTACTCAAAAGATTTTTGAAGTGGTCCACCTAGACGTTGTTATATCAAAGACGGTATCCATGCGGAGGCAGAGAACCTCTGCTGAGCGCGCCATGGATACGTAAAGAGCATAACGTGATTTTGCCACAGCCTTCAGCATGCAGTGCTGCTGGAGACAACACTTTCTTATTCGAAACTGAAGGCAGGATAAAAGAGATCAGAGAGGGAGGCGATGGTCATTACAATTTGAACCTTAAGCTCAAAGGACTTTAGTAGGCGGAAAGCCCAGGCGTAGCCGATATCCTCACTTGGGGTGCGCCAGAGTAAAATGAGATGTATGCAAAGGGTAATACATAGGAATGAACCGGACAGCTGGGGGCTGAGACCAGTGGCCAGGGCAACGGGGTCGGTAGGTGACAGACCATGCATTTTACAGTTCCTCAACCATATCAAAGTTTGCGAGTAGATCCGAATGAAAGCAGGACCCAGAATGCCTCTCCACCATGAAGAGAATATTAGTGTCCTCAGTCCCAGAAGGCTTTGGGCACAGGTTGTGGGGAAGAAGGCAGTAACGTCAGAATGAGCAGCGAAACCGAACGGGGACGGGGAAAGGCTGACCTGCTATAACCCGTTCTTCTAGGAACTCATCTGAGTCTACCAGAATAGAAAAGGCATCAAAGTCCTGAACCCAGCCCAGAGGAGACAGGATTGTCCTCCCTGGCATACTTCCTCTTTGGAGAGGGAGACATCAACTAGGAGTTGTGTCATCTCATAACTGCGCACAGGCCTAACCTCAGTAGCTAATCTCTTGGGCCAATGGAATCAGTGATACCTTTTGACAGTGCTGGGTAGAGTGGCAGTATGCTTACATTTTATTGGACAAAGGCAGAAGTGAATGAGCATGTCCCTTTCCTGTCATGTATGCAGTATTTTGAAACCAAGAGAGAGAGACATCCATGATGTCAAGGGGAAGACGAGAATGAAGACTTACTACTAAGTAAGGGTGCCACCAAATCCTGAAGGGATTAAATGGGAACATGGGAAAGAGTAGGATGCTGATTCCTTTCTCTAGATGGGCGGGCAACACCAGACTACTCTCCACATTGGGATTGGATGATAACACAGAGAGGGGTTGGCAGGTTGGTATTGACCCAATCCCTGTCTGTAGAACAAAAATCAATTCCCAGTGTATGGTTGCTCCAAAATTGTGGTCCAGTGACTGGTCTACAACTTGGAGCTCGCTGACCAACGTCCAGTACCTGGTGACTGGTGTCTTGTCCAGCAACAAAGACCAGACAGACAAACATGCATGGGGTCTATCAGAGTGAGATTGCTACTATTTCCTTTCATCTGGACGTTGTAATTCACATATATCGGTCAAAGGAAATTAGGTCTAACTTGACAGGATCTTGTTCATCCCCACCAGAGAGGAATATCTTGCTCTCAGCACTTTCCTCCATTATGGATGGGCCAAGGATATATCTTTCACCAGTACAGGTGGCATTGGACCAATCATCGGATATCTTGAGAATTTTGGCAATCTCTGAACTACTGAGATCACTCCTTGTTTCTTCCCCACAGGGGAAGTGACTTCCCTAAACTGTGAAATGTTCCAGGCCCATCCTGGATATGGAGAAAGAAGTCATCTGCGATAATTGAGAGGACGTGGGTCCTTTCATCCTCCATCTCTAGGTGCAGCTACTTTATGCCAAGTCTTACACTTGATCTGTCCACAGACAACATATTAGACAGCCATCTGTCTATGCAAAACCAGTACAGAATAGGCAGGTGGTGTTTTCCATGGGGAATTCTTGTGCCTGGACTTGCCAACACCCTTTGACATTAATTTCTTAATTTCTGTTTGAAAATTTAAGATCTAGTCTGAACTCTGACGATAACATTGTGTAAATAAATGACATTTTATCACTGTGTTCAAATTAATTAGGTGCAACATCAACAAGACCTTCCTTGCTGTCTCCATCTCCTTGTAAAAAGGTTTATTCAGTTCCAGACAATGAATCAGATTATCAGTGTCACTATCATTTAATTTGGTTTCAAGGAGTCATAAAACATGTATATCATTCTCATCCATATTAAAATTTTCTTCCCTAGTGGAAAGGTTCTTTCTCCTTTCAAAGAAAATATCATCTGTGGTACAGTCTCAGGTACTATAACTATTGTAATCAAACAAAATGGACAAATAGTTTACAGTATGTGGAATCCATTTTTTCTTGGCATGCCCTCCCTTCTTACTGTTTGGGTAAACATCAAACTGAGATTCACCATCCAACAAGAGTGCCTTATTTCCATTTTCAAATGTTCAAATGGTGGGCAGCCAAAGGAATCAGAAAATAAAAGGGAAGTAAATAATACTTTGGTAACTAAAAATTTGTTATTGTTAAACTGGCTTAAAATCAATATGCAAAGAAGTCAGTTGTCTGTTTAACCAACTATAGTTGTCTTCCCAAATAGTCCACCTGTTTAAGAACTGATACCATCAAACTTGATTGTAAAATTGTATAAAAAAGTAAAATTGATTTACTGATACATATTTTAACAGCCACATTTGTCCCACAAAAAATAAATTTAAAAAAAATTATAATTGAGAACTTGTATCATTCTCCCTCACCCAATTTATTTGTAAGAGAGGTATTACCATACAAGACTTCCTTTTAAATCATTCAACTGCAAACTGCGAAGACCATGCCATCACATAATGTGCTGGCAGGTCTAGGTCTATGCTGTTTGCAGTTGTACTTGATGAATACGTGAGTATATATAGTAACACTAATCTAGTGAACAGTTTCTGACGTGAGCAGCAATCATATGAAAGAAAGACAGGACAAAAGAATTTACCTCCATATTTATACCTTATCAACAACCTACAAAGGCAGAACATTGATGTGGGGGGTGGGGGGATTGTGTGGTATAATTCTCAAATTCTGTATCTGATTAATTGAGTATAAAAAAGTAATTTATATACTTTCATGTCATTCTCCATATTTTGACTGGAAAAACAAAGCACAGGATTCTATTCAATGTTTCTTTCTAATTTATAAATATTCTTATGCTGTTCAAAAATTTCAGTTTGACCAGTAGAAAAAAAGTTAACTGAAATTACTAATTTCGAAAATGTAATACAGGTATTAGTAGTTCTGATGCATAGTACATCTACATACGCCCCCAATGGGGAACAAATTAACTACAAATCCAGTCTTATACCCACCGCCCTTTGATGTACGGTTCATTATCTTTGAAAACTAAGGGTCATACAGCCAATGTAACTTTTTGTTTTAAAGTTTAGTGGGAATGTTGATGCTGAAAATGAACTTTTTATGTATTTTTGATATTTGCAACTAAGAATCTAGCATTAAAGTATGAGGCATCCACTGACAGGAAACAAAAGCCAACTTTAATTGATGCACAATGTCACTCACACACATTTGTTAAAACAAGATTATGGAACTCTAATGAAAACCAAGAAACTATTGCAGGTAGTTTATGTGCATCAAAATTATTGATACTTTACACTATTCCGTTTTACACATTGAAATAAAAAAATTGTTTGTCAAACAAAAATGGATTTTCCCTGTATACGTCCCCATAATAGCTTGAATTTCAATTTATAATTAGAGGGGAGGACTTTTTTTTGTTGTTGTCTGATTTGCACAATATTTATGTTTTATGACATACATACCTTTGAAAGTGGGGTTGGAGGTAGGATTGGGTGGCAGAGGGGTTCTCAGTTTCATTAATAACCCTTATCAGAGTTATTACTGAAATTGCAATGACAAACTACACACTCCTACAGACACATTGATTTCTGGAGACAAGTTTTTTGTTATAGCTGTCAACTCAATGGAGAAAATATTTAAAGTTCACAAAGTATAACCCAATTTATGTAATGTTATAAGTAATCAGAAAGATGTTAGATGCTTGTTGAAGAACAAAGGTTATTACAAATTACTGCCTTGAATGAGAGTGTTAAAACCATCTGTATTAAAGATTACTGGCAAGTTTGTGAATAGTGGAGACATTTCCTTGAAGTCAGATTTTACTCCATATATAAAATGCAAAGCATGATTATTTCAGTTGTTGGAATATTGTTTAAGTGTGAATCATTTTTGGAGACAAGTTAGAAAGCAACTGGCTATCAGCAAAGCAAGCCAAGCCCAGGAAAAAATATATTTTAAACCTCTGGTTGCCAGAGTTTTACTTTATGAAACACAGCAGCTTGGGGGGGGGGGAATTTAATTATTTGCACACACTGCAAACAACACATCCATATAAGCCACTCTCAAATATGGCTGTGTCTATATTCTACTGTCAGATGCTAGTGTGTTTTTTTAAAAAGAGGTTGTGAAAAGCATTGCAGACTTTAACTGCTCATAAATATTACTTATTATATATGTTCATGTGCTATAGTGATAATAAAGACAGTTTTGACAATTATTGTTTGTTAATTATTAATTTCCTTTGTCATTTCCAAAAAACATTATATTCCAGAGAGATACAAATGGGACATAACTCATTTAAATTAAAAAGCTTTAATTTATCACTGCATGTGCATAAAACTATGGTGTTTGATACAAACTTGTGTATTCTGATTTATAACCTGTACAACTGTCATGCTGGTTGAAAAATAATGTTAAAAAATTTAATTTGTATCACCCCACTATGTCACCAGAAAAATGTAAACTTTCATCTTCTTCTGTTATTAAAGTGAAAATAACTTTGCCCTTCTGTTTTTTAGAGTTACAAGGTCACAGTAGTTTATAACTTTTGATATTCTCCCTCACTGTGGCCAGGAATTTCTGACAGTGTTGTGCTGTAGCCGAAGGTGAAGGTATTGTATGTTGTGTTGATGCCAATTACTTCGACAAACAAACTATTACAGGTCCACATGCCTTTTTTAATAGCTAACTGACCATTAATCATTTCCTGAGCAAAATATAGCTGCTCAATTCCTAAAGTTAGGACTAATGTTCTATTTGATGATGAAAATGTACCAACTTCTGTTTCAAAATTTAAACATCAGTATGTAAAAAATAACATTTTTTAAGAATATAATTGGCAAAGAGAACTTTCTTACTTAATTTTTGTTAAAATGAAGATTTTAAATGCCGTGTTTGCCTTATTTTCTTTATAAAATCAGTTTGAAACTGTAACATCACTATGTCTATGAAATACTACATCAATGAATTGTCAGTTTTCATAAATAAATGTGCACAAAGATTAAGAAAGATATATGATTCAACAAAAACAAAGTCTAACTATTATGTGGTAGGTTTAGCCTAAATATTTACTCATGTAGATCAGAAATAATATGGAAAAATGCTATGTTGTGGAATTCGAAAAAATGCTGTTAGGGTCAAGGTTATTTCTGATGTCATTCGTTTTTTTGAAAATACAAAAAAGACAGAGAAACAAATACTATCTAACCAATGCATGTCGTTAGAACCAAAATGTAGGCAAATAATAAAACCATAAATCTGCAGTCCCAGCAATAGATTGTTGTAACAAAAAGTGGGTGGTTATTATAAGAAAATCCCTATTTCAAGAAATAGATGCACTCACATTGTGCAATATGTGTTCTTGGTTGTGTCTATTCAGTTGGAAAAAAGGGTCTAGTTCAGTCATATATCGACTCAAATGGTTCAGTGTCTTGTCTATGAGTAGATACAGAAATATTTTATTGGCAGCAATAACATTACGATCAACATGGTATGAAGTCACTCGCACATTTGCTCTATGTACATGTTACAAGGGTTGTTTCAAAGTAGTTAAGCAATTGTATCAAAAAACTGTTTAAAAAAATGAAATAAATTTACAGCATTATCAGATAAACAATAAGGACCAAAAAAATTCCTTTGACATCCAGAGTGCTAAGTTCAGAAGTCACCCTAATCAAGTCACGGCATTGAGCAGACATAAAAGCCATGTGGTGTAAAAAGAATCAATATTATATATTGCAAATGAAAATAATCTACAAAAAATATAAAACTAGGACTATATCCATATTTTAAAGTACATGCATGTACTAACACAGTACAGACTCAACATACTAAAAAAATAATACATTGTACACAAATATTTTTATTTTTAGATTACATCACAATTACCAATGGTGGCCAAATTTGTCAAGAAAGTTGTCAAATTAAGGGGCTGAATACAAAATATTATTAACAGATGTGATACAGATATAACCACATACCACATTTGATAATGATTCTTTCCTATTTGTTCAAGTTATTGTACTCCCAATCATACCATGGGACAAAATGTAAATAGTGACCTTTACCCTTTAAATCAAGGTCATGAAGAACTGGTAATCATTACTTGTCCAAGATGTTATTAATATATACCCATATACTAAGTCTAATGGTAAATCCTGCAACATTTGTTGGAGTTACTTTGTTCACAAGCAATTATATTTTCAACACTCACATCATAATCTTTGACCTTAAGCTCAAGGTCACATTCTACTGATTATCCAGTTCATCTGAAACGTAAGTTAGCTGTACCCATATAACATATATGGTCAATGTCAATTTGTTAACAAAGCTATCTGTCATGCAGCAATCTAATCTTTCACCTTTGCTAGCTATGAAGTTACCTAAGTCAGAATTGATATACTCAAATATCATATCCATTCAAAATCTATATTTGAGTTTTTATGTTTGCAAGCATGTGCTAAATAATGGCCAGACTGACGACAGATGAAAGACAGTGGACAACAGGCAATTGCTTAAGCTCAACTTATTCTAGCCCTATGACCAAACGAGCTAATAAGAAAGATGACTAATTTATCATATTTTTTTTATATGTAAGAAAACACACTTTACAACTTAATCAGTTTAGTCTGGATTTTATTCAAAATATATTGTCATATATCCATTCAGTTTATTGTACTAATCTATAAGGATAGATGTTTTGACCCATTTAAGAGTTCTCATATATTAACATGTGAAATATTGTATATGGCTTCAAACTAGGTGACTGCCTGATGTTAGTAGCCAAAACAGTTTTTGTTAAATCTATTCAAGTTTTAAAGATTTATTTAAAACGTGTGCTTCCTAACTGCTAAATAGAATCTTGTCTTTTTCCCTCAAATCTGATGAAATTTATGAAGTGAGCTGCATTATTTAAATCTTTTACTTGTCAAAGCTCTCACAAAAATTATTCAACTCAGTAAATAAATTTCACAAATAATGAAAACCCATGGAACATCTATATATGTGTTTAGAGATAAAAATGCATACAGAGGATGAAAAATTAAAAGCATAAATCATTATCTTTAACACATAAACCCCCACCCCCTGAAAAACATAATTTTGATAATTTCTCATTTCATGAAAAATCAGGAAACTGAACATCTGTCATAGATAACCAAAAAATAACAAAAATATTCATCTAGTAGAAAAAAGCAAATCATTTCACTTTAGGTTAAAAATGTTTGTCATATTTAATCATATTTAATGTTCTAAAGTGATGCACTGGGATATTTTCAAGACAACCAGCACCCCTGAGCAATCCATCACAGTCAAAAGAAACTCATATCATGAGGATGAAAATCACAATTTTGAGGCTTTACTCTGGAAAAAGTTCATTATAGCATTCATGCACTCTTCTGATTGCCACCTTTCCACAAGCACCTTGCATTCCTCTGCATTGACTTGGTGAAGTTTAGCTATGTCTGCATCTCGTATCAAAATTTTTGACTTCTGCAGACTCTGAAATAAACAGAAAAATTCCATGAAAATGGAAACTTTTAGATACCAATCTCTGGAGTAAAATACATTTCTTTGGTAATACTTAGCTGGACATTATATGCTAGAAATACATCCATTAACTTGTCAATCCCATCCTCCCAATCTAACCAAAATTTTCACCACATACATATTTTTGCTTCTTTTAGCAACTAAAGTGCAAAAACATTGTATATGTGTTGAAACAGGAGTCAAACAAGACTGGTATTCCACTAGATAGAGGGATTGGTGACAAAAATGTTGTCAATCGTCAGTTACTACTAGTGCATGCTCTTCTTGGTATGCAACTTTGAGTTGGATCTTAAAGTGTGTTCCCATATTATGATTTGGTAAACTTAATTAAAGAAACATATTAACATAACTATTATATATAACACATTACTCAATAGAGAAATATTGATGCGTAAAACAATTTTAGTATATACAGCATCGATGCATGTCATAAATCACAATTTGATTGATTGTTAGGTTGATAACAACTTGATTGACTGATTGCAATAGCTGTAAACAGTCTACTGAATGTTGTTTTAGCTGGAAATACCTATGCTTGGTTGATGTTATTTTAGCTGGAAATACCTATGCATGGTGGATGTTATTTTAGCTGGAAATACCTATGCTTGGTGGATGTTGTTTTAGCTGGAAATACCTATGCTTGGCAGAAGTTGTTTTAGCTGGAAATACCTATGCTTGGCAGATGCTGTTTTAGCTGGAAATACTATGTTTGGTGGATGTTATTTTAGCTGGAAATACCTATGTGTAGCAGATGTTGTTTTAGCTGGAAATACCTATGCATGGCAGATGTTGTTTTAGCTGGAAATACTATGCTTGGTGGATGTTATTTTAGCTGGAAATACCTATGTGTAGCAGATGTTGTTTTAGCTGGAAATACCTATGCTTGGTGGATGTTGTTTTAGCTGGAAATACTATGCTTGGCAGATGTTTTAGCTGGAAATACCTATGCTTGGCAGATGTTTTAGCTGGAAATACTATGTTTGGTGGATGTTGTTTAAGCTGGAAATACTATGCTTGGCAGATGTTTTAGCTGGAAATACTATGCTTGGCAGATGTTTTAGGTGGAAATGCCTATGCTTGGTGGATGTTGTTTAAGCTGGAAATACTATGCTTGGCAGATGTTTTAGGTGGAAATGCCTATGCTTGGTGGATGTTGTTTAAGCTTGAAATGCCTATGCTTGGTGGATGTTGTTTTAGCTGGAAATACTATGCTTGGTGGATGTTGTTTTAGCTTAAATTTCTATGTTAGGCAGATTTGTGATTTCTGTGAGTTTTTGTCAAACAAATCAGAAGATGAAGAGACTAGGGCCATACCAAAAGACTACCAGACAATCTGGGAGACTAGGCATATATGGATATCTTATGAAAGACCTGTATCGACTGTAAAAATTTGAAAGGCCTTTTAATACCAGGATGCTTTTTGCTGATGTTTTGGTCAACTTCTTTTCTGTGGTGATTGAGAAGTCATTTAAAAGGTTTTCTATTTTAGTAATAAAGTCTATAATGGATGACACATTGATATTGGTTATACAAATCTTAAAGACCTTTATGCCAAAATGAATTCTGTCAAATTTGGTTAAATTATATTTGGCAGTTTTTAGAAGAAGTTGATTAAAGATTTTCTATTTTAAGTAAAGGTGACCACACTTGCTGGTAGATTGGCATAAGAGATGCCAACAGATTTGTTTTTATGAGGGGAAGTCCCCCACATATACCTCTAGAAGTGGTAATTTTTATATATGTGAACCTGTTGCATGGGAGGGTTTTTCTCCTGAAATTTGGGTGTGTCTCCCATCCCTCCCTTCAATCAATGAAATCTCCAGCGAATGTAATATAAATAGTGAAAAATGTCATTGTTTCCATTTTGTTTATTTTTTGGTTTCAGTGTAGCATATTTACAGTAATACTGTCTGTGATCACATGGCTGTGAATTGGCTTAAGTAGGGCAAGACAATGTATTTGCTATCATGGTAATCTGAACTTTTGATTTTGCCAGCATGGTTGTCTGGCTTCACTTTTTGAAGTTTGTTGAGGTGGACTATATCACGTATAAGTAGAAGTTATTCAAAAGGGATAAAAGACATTAAATGATTATGGTAGGGTTACTAACGAGCTCAATTAGCATAAAACAATAAACACTACTTTGATTCTCTCCACAAGTTATGTTCTCATTTATTGCTTAAAGATGTTAGGATGGATTAAAATCTATACCACAAATGATCAAAATTAATTCGGACAGGATCAAAGATATTAATTTTTTATGGTTGGATTACTTATGAGTTCTAGTGGCATAAAACTGGGTCAGTCTGACTATGGTGTTTGCAGTTTGCTGAGATGTCTAAGAGGTGTGCTAATGCCAAAATACCAAACTCCAAGCAACTGAAATATCACACAAATTCAATGATTGTTGGAAATGGGAATTTCACAGGCTGCAATCAAGTTCAAAGGGACTTGAATATGCATTCTACTCTTCTTGTATAGCTTATTTAAAAGTTTGTTATGGTGGCTAGAATGACGTGATACATCAAGCAGAATGCTCATCTCATAGAAGCATGTTAACCATGACAACAAATATTCCATCAGTGAAATCCACATTTGTGCAACCTGCATAAAAAATGGATTAAGCTACATGTTGCTGTTTCACTTTTTGCTAAATTCATAGCAGAACATAATCTCCTATTTCTGACAGCAAACAATTTTTCAGATCTAGTCAAAATAATGTTTCCTGACTCATGAATCATACAAAAGTTCTCATAACAACAGATAAACTCTACTTATATAGTGGCTATTTTATTTTTTCAGAAAAGATCAAAATTTTAACTGTATAATAATAATAACAACAATGATAATAATTTATTACATAAACTCAGATTTAGGCAAAATGTGCATTTGACACTGCTATGAATGAAAACACCAATAACCTTGATTGAATCATTTGTAAACATGAATGTAAACCAAACTATAATACATGTCACTAACATCCAATGTAATCCACAATACTGGGGTCTTTATTTTCATCAGTAATAATAATAAGTGATAACCATTTTCAGGATTTGACTGTCATCATTAATGAGTGGTGATAGTGCTGATAATGATGACAAACGTCTGCAAATTAGACTTTAAGTCATAAAAGGTGTGATAGTATAATGTGTGCATTGGTACTTCATGCGAAGAACCTTACTAACATTAAAACAACATCAGACTCAGACAGTGCCAATCTTGAGCAGTTATGGCAATCAGTCAGCTATCTCTATCTACCCACAGGTAGGAAACAAGCTCAAGATGATTTTAATACTAAAAAAATTTTATGCAAAATTTTCATTAGTTGTAATTTTTGTCCATTTGCATGCTAAAACTTAAGTCGACGAGAATTTTTCCTTCTTTTGAGGTGTAAACTGACCACATTTTGGAAATCGCATAACCTGTTCTGACTTGGCTTGTGCTTTTTGTCACACGTATGAATAATAAACTTGTTTTCTGCCACCATTTCCACTATCAAGTGCTGAGATGACAGCCAAATTTTGCATCACCACATTCTGCCTTTTTTTTAAATTGGTGTCAGACAATCCGATCCTCTATTATGTGACATTCCAAGCAATTTTTCTGTCCCCAACATTTCCTATGTAATCACTTATCTTACATTCCGGCATTGCTATTGACTTTTCACGCTCTAGAAATTGCCTTCAGAACTGATCAACAGATGAATTTCCTACATCCATCTAAAGAAAATGAACAGAAACCCCTTGATAGTTTCTGCAAAAGTCACAAATGATCTTGATCATACAAGTGCTTGAATGCAAACACCGTGTTTACCTAAATACAGACCAATTAAAATCATATACAAATGGTCATAAATATGACATGTTTTGACCAAAAAATTTATTTTCAATTACAAACAAAATGTGCACATTGGGTAAAAAGCTCAGGGGAATCACAGGTAATTTGTACAAAATGTCCTTCAATGGGTTTGAAAAGTTGTGTGACTCTCAGTCAGTTTTGTGAGAATCCCATGATACTGCTGCCTAGCAGTAGTTCTGGTACAAACCTGAAAGTCTTTTTTGCCAGAATGCTTTCTATCAAATAATTGGTCAAATTCTATGTGGTAGTATTTGACAAGTTGTTGTAAAATTTTTCTGTATTTTTTAATCTTTCTCCAAATTTACACACACACACAATGAAAATACTATACCGCTGATTTTTTTTCTGTATTGACTATATGCTCTTTTGGCAACTATAGAATAAAACTAGTTAGCTGCTGTAATAGTGGTCATATCTGAAGATAAATCAGCAACAATTATTCAAACTTGAAAGGCCATTAATACCTGGATACTTTTTGTTAAATTAGGTAAAATATGTTCAGTAGTTTTTGAGAATTATCTGAAGGTCAGTCTATATTTAGCAACAGCAGCCATATTTGATGACAGATCCACATCACTTGTATGACTGAAATACCATGATGCACTGAAGCTTTCAGTCAAATCTGGTCTAAGCAGTTTTTGTGAATTTCTTGCAGAAAGGTTTTTCTAATGTTAATATTTAATGGTAGATTTGTATCACTTACATGAATTTTAAAGGACTTTATACTTGCTTTCTATTAAATTTGGTTAAATTCTATTCTGTGGTTTTATTTAGAAGTTTTACAAGGTTAATCTATTTTAGTAACAATGACCATATTTTACAGTTTATTGGAATTATTTATACAAACTTGAAAGGCTTTCATGCCAGAATGTTTTCTATTAAATTTGGTAAAGTCCTGTTGAACAGTGTTCAAAAAGTCTTTTGAAGATTTTAATTTCTTTTAGTAACAGTGGCTGTATTTGATGGCAGATTGGCACCACTTATAAATATTTTAAAGGCTTTCATGTCTGAATACTTTCTGTCATTTTTAGTTAAATTCTTGTGTTCAGCAATTTTTGAAAAGAAGTCATTCAAATGTTTATCTAATTTTAGTATTGATGGCCATATATGATGATGAATTGACACCACTGTGCAACTTGACAGCTCTTTATGCAAGAGTGTTATCTGCCATATTTGGTTAAAACTGGTCAGGTGGATTTTGAGAAACAGCAATTGTTGATGAATGACACACCACACATCATGCACACAGGACCAGACACATACCATAAGCTAAACTGGCTTAATTTAAGGTTTCAAGATATAGCTACAAGTCATACCTGTTTAGGCAACAGAGCATACTGTTTCACCTTGGCATCCACTTCCTTCTGGAAAGTGCTGTCTGGAAAGACCTCTGTGACTAAATTTCTCTCAAAGGCCTGAGCTGCTGTAATCTTTCTGTTGAACAGAAGCAATTCACTTGCCTACACAAAAAGAGTCAAAGAACTTTAAAATGTATTACTTATTCCTGAGCCAAGCCCATACAACTCATCCAATATAAAATATTAATTAGACCTAACATCTGACTGTTGTAACCTATGATTACATTTGGGGAAAACCTGTAAGTTCAGAAGAACTAGGCTGTGGACCCAGGATCCTTACAGGTATTGTGTGACCCCACTATAACACAATGAATTGGGTCCCAATGACGAGGACAATCTTATGTTCCAAACTGTGTCGTAACCAACCAGGTCAATTAGCTGAAAATAACAATGCATTAACCCATATGTGTCAAACTCAAGGCCCACGGGCCACATCAGGCCCGGCATACAATTATATCAGGCCCGAGAGGTCTTGACCGGCGTACAATTATATCCGGCCCAAGAGAGAATTTTAGGCAAAAATATTTTTTAATGGCCCTGCGATATAAAGTGCAAATCAAATTCCCTAATTACCAGCTTTGCCGAACGATAGGCTACCTGACAGCATTCTCGCTTCGATCAGAATAAGCGAAAATAAAAGTTGTGTAGTGAGTGGATGTTTGTCGTTACAGTAACCTAGCAACGTTCAGTTGCTCGTTTTGGATTGGCGCATAAGAAATGAAAGTAGTGTAGTGCCCAGATATTACATCACCTTTTCCCGCTACGGCTAACGTGATATCAATCAAGCGTCTGTCGGTAGATGCACAATCTTTTTTTTAAAATCAAAGCTAGCCTTAAAATGGCCAAGAGAAAAGTTGATTCTGAAAACAGAGCCTTTCAAAGCCGCTGGGAGGCTGAATATATGTTTACTGATATTGGCGGTAAACCTGTGTGTCTAATTTGTGGAGATAATGTGGCTGTGATCAAGGAATATAATCTGAGACGGCACTACGAGACTAAACATCAAGACAAGTTAAAAAGCCTGAATGCAGAGCAGAAGCTACAGAAGGTAGAAGAATTGATGAGGAATCTAACATCACAGCAGACGTTTTTCACCAAAGCAAAATCACAAACTGAAGCTGCTGTGAAAGCAAGTTTTATTGCGGCGGAGGAGATCGCAAAATCAGGCCGACCATTTACAGAAGGAGAGTTTCTGAAGCGCTGCATGATGAAAGTGTGTGACGTCTTGTGTTCAGACAAAAAGAAGATGTTTGCAAATGTAAGCCTTAGCAGAAATAAGGTTGCTGATCGGGTTTGTGAGATGGCCACTGATGTGAAAACACAGCTGATCGAAAAAGGCAAAGACTTTGTTGCATTCTCCCTTGCTGTCGATGGAAGTAATGACACGACTGACACTGCACAGCTCGCCATCTTCATCCGTGGAGTGGAGTCCAGTTTGAATGTTACAGAAGAAATATTGGACATGAAATCCATGCATGGGACAACGACAGGAAAAGACATTTTTGACAACGTATGTCAAAGTTTAACCAACATGAACCTGCCTTGGGACAAACTTGTTGGACTTACAACAGATGGAGCACCGGCGATGTGTGGTGAAAAAAGTGGACTGGTTGGAAGGATGCGGTTAAAGATGCAGGAGAACTGTACTGGTGAATTGATAGCATATCACTGCATCATACACCAAGGATCGCTGTGTGGTAAAGTCCTCAACATGGAAGGTGTAATGAGCACTGTAACACAAACCGTCAACTTTATCAGAGCCAAAGGTTTAAATCACCGCCAATTTCAGTCTTTTTTGCAGGAAATAGACTCAGAGTTCGGCAACATGCCTTATCATACAGAGGTGCGGTGGCTAAGTCGGGGAAAAGTTCTTAGTAGATTTTTCCAGCTGATCGAGGAAATCTGTCAATTCATGGACAGCAAAGGGAAAGACTCCACAGTTTTTCGGGATAAAAAGTGGAAATGTGAGTTGGCGTTTCTGTCTGACATAACCACTCATTTCAACGACTTGAACCTGCAGCTCCAGGGACGGGACCACTTGATCACTGATATGCATGATGCAGTGAAGGCATTTCAAGTGAAGCTGCGCTTATGGGAGACACAAATGCACCAATGCAACTTGTCTCACTTTTCTTGTTGCCAAGCAATGTTGAACCAAGTCAACGCTATGGTGTTTCCCAATGCACACTTTGCTGAAAAACTTAGCTTACTTCACGCCAAGTTCGCACGGCACTTTAGTGACTTTGAAGCACAGAAAAGTAATTTCGAGCTGTTTCGTAACCCATTTGCCATAGATGTAGAAACTGCACCTGTAAATTTGCAGATGGAGCTAATAGAGCTGCAGTGTAATGGGACACTAAAGGCAAAGTACGACACTGTGGGGCCTGCACAGTTCACTCGTTTCATTCCTGAAGAGATGCCCCAGCTTCGTCTACATGCGGCTCGAACCTTGAGCATGTTTGGTAGCACATATCTGTGTGAGCAGCTGTTTTCTGTGATGAAGATTAACAAAACATCACACAGGAGTCATCTCACTGATGAACACTTGCAGTCCATCATGAGAATCTCAATGACACAGAACAATACTCCCAACATAAACGAACTTGTAGCCAAGAAAAGATGCCAAACATCCAGCTCTGACAAATTGGCATAAGAGCAAAAATGGGTATGCCAATGATTTTTTATTATTAAAACTTTTTTCTGTTTTAATTTATATTAATGTTTAAAAAAGGTTTAATTTTCCGCTTATTGAATGTTAATCCTGTTCGGCCCACAACCTTACGTGTGATTTGAGTTTTGGCCCGTTGAGCGATTGAGTTTGACACCCCTGCATTAACCCCACAAAAAATTAGGGGGATAAAAGTAGGCACAATACTATGTACTCATTGACACAGCTATCAGCTTGTTCCAAATTAAACAAGAATTACTAACAATAGTTATTACATATTTAATATTTATTTGTATGTACATGTATATGAAATCTGCAACATGAGTGTAAATAGTTGAGTGTGTACTCACCAGTCAAATCTGTTTTTATCCATAACAGTAATTCCATTTAAAATGTGCATAAAGTAGCATAATTTCTATAATAAAAAAACATCTACTAGGTCCACTTGAATCCTGACATTTAATTTCTTGCTAATATTTTCACAAAGTGTTTGGAAAAGGGTGGTAATTTTTCTGCAACATTCATATTTGCTGGATGTGTCTGATGTTTGGCTGAAAATAAAATGTGTAATTCAGCCACAGAGAGTTTCAAAAATGAAACCAGTATTTTGGCTTGAAAAGCATATGTCCTGGGCAGAAAATTCAAACAGAATATCAAAGATCATAATGTTCTTATGATGAGAATTCAACAGGTGTGTGTACTCTGTACAGGTAAACTGCCTGAACCCAGTGTGATGAGAATTCAACAGATGTGTGTACTCTATACTTGTAAACTGCCTGAACCCAGTGTGATGAGAATTCAACAGGTGTGTGTACTCTGTACAGGTAAACTGCCTGAACCCAGTGTGATGAGAATTCAACAGATGTGTGTACTCTGTACATGTAAACTGCCTGAACCCAGTGTGATGAGAATTCAATAGACATGTGTACTCTGTACATGTAAACTGCCTGAACCCAGTGTGATGAGAATTCAACAGGTGTGTGTACTCTGTACATGTAAACTGCCTGAACCCAGTGATGAGAATTCAACAGATGTGTGTACTCTGTACAGGTAAACTGCCTGAACCCAGTGTGATGAGAATTCAACAGATGTGTGTACTCTGTACATGTAAACTGCCTGAACCCACTGTGATGAGAATTCAACAGATGTGTGTACTCTGTACATGTAAACTGCCTGAACCCAGTGATGAGAATTCAACAGATGTGTGTACTCTGTACAGGTAAACTGCCTAAACCCAGTGTGATGAGAATTCAACAGATGTGTGTACTCTGTACATGTAAACTGCCTGAACCCAGTGTGATGAGAATTCAACAGATGTGTGTACTCTGTACATGTAAACTGCCTGAACCCACTGTGATGAGAATTCAACAGATGTGTGTACTCTGTACATGTAAACTGCCTGAACCCAGTGATGAGAATTCAACAGATGTGTGTACTCTGTACAGGTAAACTGCCTAAACCCAGTGTGATGAGAATTCAACAGGTGTGTGTACTCTGTACATGTAAACTGCCTGAACCCAGTGTGATGAGAATTCAACAGGTGTATGTACTCTGTACATGTAAACTGCCTGAACCCAGTGTGATGAGAATTCGAAAGGTGCATGTACTCTGTACATGTAAACTGCTTGAACCCAGTGTGATGAGAATTCAACAGGTGTGTGTACTCTGTACATGTAAACTGCCTGAACCCAGTGTGATGAGAATTTGAAAGGTGCATGTACTCTGTACATGTAAACTGCTTGAACCCAGTGTGATGAGAATTCAACAGGTGTATGTACTCTGTACATGTAAACTGCCTGAACCCAGTGTGATGAGAATTCGAAAGGTGCATGTACTCTGTACATGTAAACTGCTTGAACCCAGTGTGATGAGAATTCAACAGGTGTGTGTACTCTGTACATGTAAACTGCTTGAACCCAGTGTGATGAAAATTCGAAAGGTGCATGTACTCTGTACATGTAAACTGCTTGAACCCAGTGTGATGAGAATTCAACAGATGTGTGTACTCTATACATGTAAACTGCTTGAACCCACTGTGATGAGAATTCAACAGATGTGTGTACTCTATACTTGTAAATTGCCTAAACCCAGTGTGATGAAAATTCAACAGATGTGTGTACTCTATACTTGTAATCTGCCCTAAACCCACTGTGATGAGAATTCAATAGACATGTGTACTCTGTACATGTAAACTGCCTGAACCCAGTGTGATGAGAATTCAACAGGTGTGTGTACTCTGTACATGTAAACTGCCTGAACCCAGTGATGAGAATTCAACAGATGTGTGTACTCTGTACAGGTAAACTGCCTGAACCCAGTGTGATGAGAATTCAACAGATGTGTGTACTCTGTACATGTAAACTGCCTGAACCCACTGTGATGAGAATTCAACAGATGTGTGTACTCTGTACATGTAAACTGCCTGAACCCAGCGATGAGAATTCAACAGATGTGTGTACTCTGTACAGGTAAACTGCCTAAACCCAGTGTGATGAGAATTCAACAGATGTGTGTACTCTGTACATGTAAACTGCCTGAACCCAGTGTAATGAGAATTCAACAGATGTGTGTACTCTGTACATGTAAACTGCCTGAACCCACTGTGATGAGAATTCAACAGATGTGTGTACTCTGTACATGTAAACTGCCTGAGCCCAGTGATGAGAATTCAACAGATGTGTGTACTCTGTACAGGTAAACTGCCTAAACCCAGTGTGATGAGAATTCAACAGGTGTGTGTACTCTGTACATGTAAACTGCCTGAACCCAGTGTGATGAGAATTCAACAGGTGTATGTACTCTGTACATGTAAACTGCCTGAACCCAGTGTGATGAGAATTTGAAAGGTGCATGTACTCTGTACATGTAAACTGCTTGAACCCAGTGTGATGAGAATTCAACAGGTGTGTGTACTCTGTACATGTAAACTGCCTGAACCCAGTGTGATGAGAATTCGAAAGGTGCATGTACTCTGTACATGTAAATTGCTTGAACCCAGTGTGATGAGAATTCAACAGGTGTATGTACTCTGTACATGTAAACTGCCTGAACCCAGTGTGATGAGAATTCGAAAGGTGCATGTACTCTGTACATGTAAACTGCTTGAACCCAGTGTGATGAGAATTCAACAGGTGTGTGTACTCTGTACATGTAAACTGCTTGAACCCAGTGTGATGAAAATTCGAAAGGTGCATGTACTTTGTACATGTAAACTGCTTGAACCCAGTGTGATGAGAATTCAACAGATGTGTGTACTCTATACATGTAAACTGCTTGAACCCACTGTGATGAGAATTCAACAGATGTGTGTACTCTATACTTGTAAACTGCCTAAACCCAGTGTGATGAAAATTCAACAGATGTGTGTACTCTATACTTGTAATCTGCCCTAAACCCACTGTGATGAGAATTCAACAGATGTGTGTACTCTATACTTGTAAACTGCCTAAACCCAGTGTCATGAAAATTCAACAGATGTGTGTACTCTATACTTGTAAACTGCCTAAACCCAGTGTGATGAAAATTCAACAGATGTGTGTACTCTATACTTGTAAACTGCCTAAACCCAGTGTGATGAAAATTCAACAGATGTGTGTACTCTATACTTGTAAACTGCCTAAACCCAGTGTGATGAAAATTCAACAGATGTGTGTACTCTATACTTGTAATCTGCCCTAAACCCACTGTGATGAGAATTCAACAGGTGTGTGTACTCTGTACAGGTAAACTGCTTGAACCCAGTGTGATGAGAATTCAACAGATGTGTGTACTCTGTACATGTAAACTGCCTGAACCCAGTCTGATGAGAGTTCAACAGATGTGTGTGCTCTGTACATGTAAACTGCCTGAACCCAGTGTGATGAGAATTCAACAGATGTGTGTACTCTGTACATGTAAACTGCCTAAACCCAGTGTCTGATGAGAGTTCAACAGATGTGTGTGCTCTGTACATGTAAACTGCCTGAACCCAGTGATGAGAATTCAACAGATGTGTGTACTCTGTACATGTAAACTGCCTGAACCCAGTGTAATGAAAATTCGAAAGGTGCATGTACTCTGTACATGTAAACTGCTTGAACCCAGTGTGATGAAAATTTGAAAGGTGTGTGCACTCTGTACATGTAAACTGCTTGAATCCAGTGTGATGAGAATTCAACAGATGTGTGTACTCTGTACATGTAAACTGCCTGAACCCAGTGTGATGAGAATTCAACAGATGTGTGTACTCTGTACATGTAAACTGCTTGAACCCACTGTGATGAGAATTCAACAGATGTGTGTACTCTATACTTGTAAACTGCCTAAACCCAGTGTGATGAAAATTCAACAGATGTGTGTACTCTATACTTGTAAACTGCCTAAACCCAGTGTGATGAAAATTCAACAGATGTGTGTACTCTGTACTTGTAATCTGCCCTAAACCCACTGTGATGAGAATTCAACAGATGTGTGTACTCTGTACATGTAAACTGCCTAAACCCAGTCTGATGAGAGTTCAACAGATGTGTGTGCTCTGTACATGTAAACTGCCTGAACCCAGTGATGAGAATTCAACAGATGTGTGTACTCTGTACAAGTAAACTGCCTGAACCCAGTGTAATGAGAATTCAACAGATGTGTGTACTCTGTTCATGTAAACTGCCTGAACCCAGTGTGATGAAAATTTCATCAGATGTGTGTGCTCTGTACATGTAAACTGCCTGAACCCAGGGTGATGAGTATTCAACAGATGTGTGTACTCTGTACTTGTAAACTGCCTAAACCCAGTGTGATGAGAGTTCAACAGATGTGTGTGCTCTGTACATGTAAACTGCCTGAACCCAGTGTGATGAAAATTCAACAGCTGTGTGTAATCTGTACATGTAAACTGCCTGAACCCAGTTTGGGAGTAAATCATTTGACTGTGTGAGTTCAGAGCAAGTTCCTTAAAAAATTGTTTTAAGTCATTCTCTAAAGAACAGAGGAAAATAAATTAAACCCAGTATTCATTGAAAAATCTGTTTTATAAACATTTTTGGGGGTTTTCTTTTATAAAGTGTTGTCCCATAATCTGAACAACTTTTAGTAGTGAGATTTACTTTGACGATAGGTAAGTACTGAAATTATTTGATTTACAAATTTGAATAATCAGCTTTTTAATCAGCTTTCTTTCAAAAACTAAGCTAAGCTTGTTTTGGCACAAAACTTTGAACTTCTTCAAGAAACTGGTAAAATTATTGTTAAATCTTGAAAGCCACACTATGATTGTATTATATCCAAATTCATACACAACCTCTTCGCCAAAATGATACTACACTTTTTACATATTAGTTTTTGTGTTTTGAAAAAAAAATAGTTCACAAGCAAATATAACAATTTTCAGAAGCCATGCCACAATCATAAATGATCTCTTCTACAAAATGGTAATAATCTTTTCATACATTATTTTGTGATCCTAGAAAAAAATGTTTTTCTTGGTATGAAAAAATATATAAAGCTTTGGGAGCCATACCACAATCATGTTATATCTGAATTCATGTTATAACAGAGCATGCTATAGCAGAGTCACACTGTATATGGCTATTTGGTGCTCCAGTTGCAACACAAAATAAGTTCAGAAGAGCAATACCTATAATCACAGAAAGGCAAATGCTTAAAACAAAAATTTAAAAGGAATACTTGACAGGAAATGTATGAATTCAAAGCCTAGCTACAACAATATCTGTAACCTTGTGTCATTTCAGATGCAAAACTTGTATGAACTCAAAGCCAGGATAATTGTATTCTTCAGTTATAAAGTAGAATGAAATTATCAAATTTAACAAGGCTTTTATTATAATGGCAAATATTTACTTATAAAAATGGGATATTCAGCGAAGTTAATTTGCTCCACAAAAGGTTACTTAGAGTCTTTCCAATCCATGCACAGTATTTTTAGGGAGATGATTTAAGAAACAATAAAGATTCATGCAGTTTTTTATAAGGCAATCATCAAACTTTATGCATTAGGTAATATGACACTTTATTTGAAATTAAACTTTAATATTCAATGGTTCTGTTAATAAAATGTTTTCAGTATTTAGTCCTACTCTACATATAAGCTAAAATGATGAAAACAAGACATGTAAAAACTAGTTTCTAAAGTGAATGAAAATAAGAATCTTAGTTTATGTAACAAAAGAAGCAGCCTAATTTTACCTAAATATGGGTTCCCATTTTTATTTGTACCTGCAATTTATCTACATCAGTTAGAAACTACTAACTACAGATCATTCTACAAGAGAGAGAGAGAGAGAGAGAGAGAGAGAGTGATAGAGAGATAAGATAATTTGGTGTAACCTTGGCAGATCCCATTAATTTGGGAAATATATAAGAGGAACATCCTTCAGGAGACTGTCCTAGCTGGGAAAATGGAGTATGGAATGTTGCCTAAAGAAAATAAATATAAATATTAACATTTCATGCAAATGTATTTGATAATTAGCAACATTCTATTTCTAAATGAGATAAGGATTATAGGACAGTATAGTTTAATTCTCTTTTCGTGATGTGTCCCAGATTTTTAACACAGCTTTAATAATTTTTTAGTCATAGCATCACTACGATATCTGCAGTGTGACAGTTTAGAGTGGTGTCTAGCACTGGGGCATCATGCTGCAGACATGTAGCATCATGTCCCATCCAGTCCCATCATTCTGTCACCAGGCTGACCAGTCCTAACACTAACCTCTTAATGCTGAGCATCAAGCAAGGCAGATGCTATTACCATTTTAATAAGTATTTGGTATGACTCTGCCAGGGGTTCAAACCTGTGATCTCCCACATCTGAGGTGGAGGCTCCTACCACTAGGCCACCTGAGTGTTCATTTGTCAGATATATGGGTTCATCAAAATTATTCCATGGTAATGATGACATTCAATGATAAGATAAAATTTAATTGACGTTGTTGTATTAGAAATATAAAAACTCATGAAATATGTTTTGAATACAAGGTGGTCACATAATACTTCAAAGAAAAAAATCAATACAATATATTCATTAGCACAATTAATTCAATTCTTGCATGTGTATTCATAATCATTTAAGTATTATTAAAATTAATTCTATCATTTGCTCACAAAAATTAGAAGTCTTTTTAAAAACATTTCACAAATTTCAAATAACTGCATTGGATTTAACTGTTCTTTACTGAATTACCTTGTCGGTGGCATATACTATATCAAACAATCCCAACACAGTGACAGAGACTCCAACAGCTGGCCCATTCACCAAAGCTATTAGGGGCTTGGGAAAGTCAATAAAGGCTGCCACAAACTTCCTATTGTATAAATGGACAAAAGAAGAAAAAAAAAGATAAATTTTAGATTTGGGTACAATGGAACAATTTGGATTAATCTTTAGAGACTTGAATTAATATAATTTAATTTAGAATAAAATATGTAAATTTGGGGAGGGGCTTCAAAGTAAACGTTTGAAAAAAAGGCTATTGGAATGCTGCAAGAAAACTCACCTAATGGACTGATGTCATATTTTAAATTTAGGACACTAAACTATTTTTACTAAATACATCGGACAGGATTTCAATAGAATTATACTGTCTCAATGGCTTGCATGCAGGCTGTTAAACATGGTATGTACAGTTCTAGAGGATGTTTTTCAAGGACTTTTCAAGGACTTCCTGATATTTTCTAGGTGTAGTTGTTCTTATGGACATTAAACTGTCTCCAAATGTTATATTTTTTCTATAAAAAAGGTCATGATATGGGAAATGAATGGGTTGGGAGTCTACCTATAAGTGTCGCTTAGTCAAATTTGATTATGCTGAATTGAACTTGGTATTTCTTTTATTAAGGTGCACAGGCAATCCACTATTAACTTTTTGGATCTTAGTCCTTGAATTACATCTCATTTGAAGATCTGGAGTCAAAAGTATTTATGTTAATTACTCAAGTAACTGACTAGATCCATTCTAATTAGCCTATTGGTCATCCCTTTTGATCTGTCCACTGTGAGTGACACATAGGTAAATCACACAGATTTTACAAAGATAATGCAGGATATACTCTCGTTGTGCATATTACTGATGCAGAAATCAAATCAAGATAAATATGTTGACAACAAGTGTTTAATGTCTCCCTCAGTTCTGGTAATCATCAAGTGGATTTTCTTTTTACTTTATATGTTCAAATGCTGATATCCCTCTAGGCCAATGTTGCACAAACATTACATGTTAAGGAGAATTTTAGCTACCCCACTCCACTGTGTGACAGTCAATTGCTTTATCCCTCTGAAATAGTGATGGCCAGGCTTCATCCAAGCGCAAGCAGGCAAGGCTAGAAGTCAGACTAATAACACTGCCAGTTCTTTTCTGCACTCTTAAATTTAGGTTCCGCCATGGTTTGCAGCTTGCTGGTGAAGGAGATTTTTAAAGAGTCTTTCACTTTGCCTCAAAAATCAAAAAGCAAAGGGTGAAAGTTTGAAGACAAATTTAGAATGATCCCTAATTTGAAAGTTAAACTTACTTTAGAATTTCACCTCCTTTCTCTGCCATTGCTTTAATTCCATCTGGTGGGACATTGGCAAAGTTGCCCAGGTCATTTCCACTACAGTAGTAGTCTCCAGCACCTGAGAAAGGAGGTCAAAACTTGTAATGCCAGGGCACACTTGGCCATTACACTATCACAATCACTGTCACTATACTACAATCAAAGCAAACACATCCTGGTAAGCTGCCTTGACTGAAAGCAATGATGGTACAAAACACAATTAGTAAAGCTATACACCAAAACATACATATCTGACTCTTTTTTAAAACTTCAACAGCTTGTAGAATACTGCAGCCAACATGGTACCTGCTACTGAGTTATGAATTTCTATGTAATGTTTTCAAGTCTGAGTAACATCTTTCTTTGTGCCTGATGGTGTATGTTTTATTTGTGTGTGTGTGTGTGTGTGAGAGAGAGAGAGAGAGAGAATGTATTGATATATATATATTAACACAGACTGTGTAAACAAGGAGTCATAACTTTTCAACAATGACATATAACACCCAAACCCCTGTGTCAGGTGGAGTTAACGGGAATCTGTAAAATCCTGACATGATTTTGATTTCTGGATCTGGAGCAGATTTCTGGATTAACAGTGTAAATTGTAAATTAATGCTTAGGAATTCCATTCCTGTTAAATTATGTCTGGATAGCACAGTTTCTGGATAAACGGAGGTTTGATTAATAAGGCTTATATATATATATATATATATATATATATATATATATATATATATATATATATATATATATATAGAGAGAGAGAGAGAGAGAGAGAGAGACAGACAGACAGACAGAGAAAGAGACTTAAATTTTGTTTAAGCTAGGGTGCTTCTGTCAAATGTGGTCACTTCTGCCAAATGTGGTCACTTCTGCCAAATTTGGTCACTTGTGTCAAATGTGGTCACTTGTGTCAAATGTGGTCACTTCTGCCAAATTTGGTCACTTCTGTCAAATTTAGTCCCATTCTCTTCAGTAACTGCATTTATGCTTGATGGGGAACCAGCATAATTTACACAAACAAAAGGTCTCCATGCCCGGAAGCTTTCTGCATCATATATACGGCATTCTCATTGTTATAACACTTTTCCTTTTATAAAGTAGGTCATGAATCCTATTTCATTTGGTGGTAGTAACATTATATGTATAATGTACTTCATTAGAAGGTTGTATACTCTAATGCTCTATCATAATAAGATAGTGATGTGTATGGATATGTGTACGAGATAGTGATGTGTATGGATACGTGTATGAGATAGTGATGTGTATGGATATGTGTATGAGATAGTGATGTGTATGGATGTGTATGAGATAGTGATGTGTATGGATATGTGTATGAGATAGAGATGTGTATGGATATGTGTGTTATAGTGATGCGTATGGATATGGTATGAGATAGTGATGTGTATGGATATGTGTGTGAGATAGTGATGTATATGGATATGTGTGTGAGATAGTGATGTGTATGGATATGTGTATGAGATAGTGATGTGTATGGATATGTGTGTGAGATATTGATGTGTATGGATAAATAATAAATGTTTGTCTTTAATCCAGGATGTTTTCTGTCAAATTTTGTCCCATTCTATTCAGTAATTGTAGCTGTACTTGATCAATGTTCAGCATCATTGAATAAACTTAAAAGATACTCTCTCATAATTTTACTAAAAGTTGGTTGAGTTATTTTTTAACCAACATTGAAGAAAAAAAAAGGAACTATTGAAGGCTACCTGGAAATGTATGATGGAAAGAGGGTCAAATTATCAGCTAAAAACTAAGTGATTTGGGTCATCTACATGACTATAGTTAGCATTTTTAGAAAAAAAAAACATTCAAGATATGTAGTTGAAATTCAAGTGTGTGACGTTCAACATACTAGTATTATATTTATTTAAAATATTCATTCTTTCTGAATTTTATTTAATTCAAAAGTCTGACTATAATTTTACTGTCATGTGAACATCATATTACCATTATTTCATTTATTGTGGTTTTCACTGCTCTGGTGGTCTAGTGGATACAGCATCTACCTCAGATGAGGGAAGTCGTGGGTTCAAACCCTGACCAAGTCATACTAAAGACTAAAATGTTACTAACAGCTGCCTCGCTTGATGTTCAGCATTAGGAGGTTAGTGTTAGGACTGGTTGGCCTGGTGACAGGATAATGTGAATGGGTCAGGCATGATGCCCCAGTGCTAGACATCAACATAAACTGACACACTGCAGACAACATAGTGATATGACTGAAAGATTGTTAAAGTCAACTTAAAAATCCAAATCACACACACACATATATCTTGCCATTCTTGTTTTTGTCATTTTCCCTTAAGATAACATTACTGTGCTCATAATATTACCGTAACTCAAGGGGTCATGGTAGACTTGAATTTTAAGAAGTGCCATCTCCTTTTGGACAGAACATGGAGAAGTGAGAGCTAAACAGGGAGAAGATTTATTTTCAAGCAGAAAATATTCTGAGTTCTATCTATATTTTAAACACATTTGGTATGTTATGTATATTTGATTTAATTTATATTTGATTTAATTTAATTATTTGAGAGTTTTAACAAAATTTCATTTTTAATTTCATTACATGTCAAAATAATGTAGTATTTTTTTGGCAACAGTTTGACCTTGACTCTTCAGTTGTAAACACCTAAAGCTGACCTAGTTCCTGGCCTTGATTTAGAAATCAGTGAGAGAAGTAAACAACTTTGTATTTTTTTCATTCTTAGAGTAAAATGATTGGTTTTTATCAAGGTCATAATTGGGGCTACGTGATTTTTATATATATGTAAACAGCTTCCATTTTGCAATTCTGGGCTTTTCAAAATTGCGCATTAGTTAGTTTTAATAGTGATGCTTTGAGAGAGAGAGATCTCAGTTGGGCTTTTTTCTTTACACTGGAAAGTGTCTGTTGTGGCAGTTTGGAGTTATAATTTAATTTTTATTCAAATTATTTTGGATTCTTAAATATAATCATTTTCCCGGAAATATCTGAGAATCATACAGAATTCTCGGACAGTCATTTATTTAAATTTTATTTTGAATTCAAACAATGGATTATTATTTGCTGTGGTTCACAAAGGACTGTACACATCAGCTCTATACTGACTACAGTTATACGTCACTGCCTTCCATTTTGGACTTTTTGTCAGGACTCAAACTTGAATTCATTAGAACATTTCATTACTAGGACTTATAAAATTTAATTTGTGGATTATTCTTGGAATATTTTTGGATCTGATTCTTAAAACCATAAGTTCAAATTTTTTCATTTTTTATAGTGTTTTTCCAGGGAAGTAAATTATTTGTTTAATTTTTCAAAGCTTGTTGTTTTCACTCTTTCTTTTGTTACTGTTTATTCGAGCCTAAACATGTGACACATGAGGTGCATGTTTAAAAACTATCCTATTCATATGCAGTGTATTTTGGCAATATGACTTAAAAAGAGAGCAACAAAAGTTACACATTGTAATGAATTTTAACTGAGTAACTAGATAACAGTAATTGCAAGTTATCAAAAAGGCTTAATCAACTATCCTTATTAGATAATTTTTCTTTTTACTTTCTAAAAGTTATAAAAAGGGCAGTTGAAAAGATTTCTAAACTTGTTTGAAACAACCCGTGCCATGTACATGAGAGCAAATGCATGTCTTTTAGATCATACTGTTCATTCTAATTTCTTACTGTAACTGTTCATAGACAACAAATTGACGAATTAAAGTCTGTATACCAATGCAGACCAAAACATCTAAGCCCAAAACATTTAAACTTATACATAATTTTAAAATTTCCTATGACAGTATTAAAGCCTAATAGACAGACATATGTATGGACGGATACAAATGGGTCACATTAAATGCCCTAGCCTTGTTATAGTGGGGCATAAAATCTACATAAATTAAACAAGGTTTAATTCTTTGTGAGGGTAATAAGTTTTATGTAATAATAGCCCAAATGCTTCTCTTTATCTTTTAAAGTAAAAATTGCATTTGGGGAAGTTTGGCAGATCCTAATTATAGCAGTTGGATTGGGATGGTTGAGTGTTGCAAAAATTATAACATGCTAAGAACATGTATACTCTGGAAAAAGCAGTATTAAATTTCTTCAACAACAATGTCTAATGCTCATTAATATCTATACAATGAAAGACCCATGCTTAAAGTTTTATTCAGTTTTCTTTTTTCCTTTAAAGTTTAGTTAATTTGATAATTAAAAAACTTACCTGTCACAACAGCCAGAGTACAAGCCTTATCATCAGCTGCCTCTTTTAGGGCCTGGACCCATTCTTCATACATCTAAAATAATATCATGAAAGATGTCTGACACTTGTAGTGAAGAACTGTGTTTGCAATTCACATATGCCATCTCTGCAGATAAAAATGTTCAAGTCTAAAAACCTGATAGTGGAAAATCATTTCAAAGGCACACAAATATAATCAGATTATTTACATAGGCATATCAACATTACAGACAGCCATTTGTTTTGGTCGAGCAGATTTTGAGTACTTGTGCCAACAAGGTTTTATGAAAAAAGTCCATAAGTAAAGAACTTTGTAACAATTCAACCAGTGTGTGTGTGTGATTTGGATTTTGTATGTATCTTTTATTATTTTTCAGCCATATTGCTATGATGTCTGCAGTGTGACAGTTTATAGTGATGTCTAGCACTGGGGCATCATGCCACAGACATATAGCATGATGTCCCACCCAGTCACATTATCCTGAAACCAGGCTGACCAGTCCTAACACTGACCTCTTAATGCTGAGCATCAAGCGATTCAACCAGATTCTGTCTGTAGCTTGTAGACCCATAAAGTCTAAAGTCTTGAAGTCCAAAACCCAATAATGCTCACAAAATTTGTTTAAATGGCATAAAACAAATCAATTGTTTACATTTAATGTATGTGCATAAAAATGCACACTAAACCTCATTTTCCAAAGCCAAGTAATTTCTGTGTAATTATACTACAGTATTAGGGCATATGCAAAGTAAAAATCTTAGTCTCAAAAAACATAAAATGCTGAAAATAATTCAGATGGCATTAATTTTAAATCATGTCCTCTAAATATTAATAAAAATGGATCTACTTAATTCCACATGTCTAGGTTAAAAGCTGATTGCAATATCATACTAACTAGATTTTTGTCTGCAAAACATGTGTCCCAACTGCAGACTAAAAAGTGATAAATTTTTAGAAATAATTGGAAGAACTGCTATAATAGCATGAAAATGTGAAAAAATCATCTACATCTACATGCAAATATGCATCACAAACTTTTATTTGTCAACCTCAAGTGGTCTTTGCTTAAGTGTGCTAATAAGCTGATCATTAAACAATCTTCAATCCAAAAGGGTTCAAAAATGCAAAACAAAATGAACAAAAAGTCCAATGAAGGGAACTATGCTTTAGTGTTCAAAAAGAATTTTCAATAATTCAAGATGAGACAATTTTTTCTCTTTCAATTGCTGAGTGTTGAAAGTATTTTTTATAATCTTGAGTGACAAAATTTTAAAATTAGCCACTAAGATCAGCACCTTTTTCATTAAGGACAAACACTATTTTCAATATGTTCTTTATAACTGGCATATTTCATGTCAGATTGGCACAAAATTTCATTTAGGAACAACTAGATATCATTATTTGCCTTCAGGTAAAACTCCAATGTTGACATAACTTTTTAAGGTGGAGTAGCAATAAAAGATTTTCAAGATGGCAACTGTGGTGGCCATATTGGATTTCAGATCAGCACCATTTTCATTTAGTACCAATTAGACATCAAAAGAAGTCTTCTGATGAAAACAATGTTGATATGAATTTCCATTCAGAAGGAGTAGCAATAACAAGGTTTTCAAGATGGCTGCTATGGTGGCCATGCTGGATGTCAGATCAGCACCATTTTTCTCCATTCAGTGGAGGCATTATTATATGCACAGTTATAAATGGTATCTCCATGTTATTTTAAGAATGTAAATTTTGGACAAATCTTTATTCTGTCCAATTGGATGTCAGATCAGCACCATTTTTCTTCATTCAGTGGGGGCATTATTATATGCAGTTATAAATGATGTCTCCATGTTATTTTAAGAATGTAAATTTTGGACAAATCTTTATTCTGTCCAATTGGATGTCAGATCAGCACCATTTTTCTTCATTCAGTGGGGGCATTAATATATGCAGTTATAAATGATATCTCCATGTTATTTTATGAATGTAAATTTTGGACAAATCTTTATTCTGTCCAATTGGATGTCAGATCAGCACCATTTTTCTTCATTCAGTGGGGGCATTAATATATGCAGTTATAAATGATATCTCCATGTTATTTTATGAATGTAAATTTTGGACAAATCTTTATTCTGTCCAATTGGATGTCAGATCAGCACCATTTTTCTTCATTCAGTGGGGGCATTAATACATGCAGTTATAAATGATATCTCCATGTTATTTTAAGAATGTACATTTTGGACAAATCTTTGTTTCTGTCCATCATATATATATATATATATATATATATATATATATATATATATATATATATATATATATATATAATAAAAAGCAATATTTATGACGGGGGATTTCTGAAAGCATCCTTTATGGACAGAACCTGAATCTTAAACAAAGAGGTGTGTCCTTTCCTTTACTGTTATATCGAACCTAAAACAGAGATTTCTTTAGAATGCTTCCAAGCATTTAAATAATTCAAGTGAAGTGGACACAGGTTTTGTGTAAACTTGGACACATTAGATTAGAGGCAAGAGTGGAAATTTATTTTTAATAAAAGCATGATTATTCAAGATATATTTAAAGTTTCACTCGCTGTTTCTCAAGATTAATCATTTTAAAAATTCATGCATTGCAAATGACTAAAATGTGTAAATTAGACAAAAATGTACCTAGCATATACCCCCCTTTTTTAGACTGTACTTATCACCAATAACAAGTAACAAGGTATCAGCGTGGACATATTTAAAAAGAAGGAATCTGACAAGATTGATTACATACTAGCTTGAGTCTGAAAACTGAAATGAACTTATTACCTGAAAATCAATAGCATTTTTCTTCTGTGGCCTGTTCAGTGTAATTTTGTACACTCCCCCATCTCTATGAATGAGCAGGCTTTTGAATCTCTCCTGTGATCGAGAACCAGTGGTTGGTTGAACCTTGGTCTCTGCTTTAACAAGACTGTTAACCAGGGAGATGTACTGCTTCTGGGCTTCATCCTTCAATTGCAGATACACTGTTATGACAATTTGGAACACAAAACTTGTTTAGCCAATATAAACTATAACCACCAATACAATCCCCTGCCTTCCAGTTGTGGTCCTCTCCCCTCAAATGCATTAAGTTCCTACCTTCAACCCACTAAATAACAGGAATTTATCATTTTAAATGTCCCTAGGTGTACATACAATATGTGAAAAATGTGCCAACAATCTGCAGCAGGAGATATCGCAATTTCAAAGAAACTGCAAACCAAAGGTTTCAAATTTCATTCTTTATTTTGAATGGTTAAAGTTCCACACATTTATAATACTGGTATTAAGGTAGAAGTACCAGGCATACTCAAATTATTTATATTGTAAGTGACCTCTACTTCCTGTCTGCCAGGGAGGGTTCACTGAAGAAGTTCCACTCAACAGTAAAGTCAACAAAAATGTTTAATGAGAGTAACACAACCAAGAAACTTTAAAGCTGTCACTAGTACAAAATATTCATTGGGATAAGACAAATATACTCCTGAAACACTCGTTGCTTGCACTCTTGTATTGTAACAACTAGATACTGACATTAATTTTTTATGTCTTGTTCCTGGATCATTTCAATAAAATGTCTCAGCACATAATAGTCTGTTTCAGTGTTAAATAAATTAAATTATGATTGGAAATCATAGAGTGACCCCAACAGACGATTGCTTTGTATTCACTTAACCCAGGTTACCAATGTGGTGGGAGATAAATGCATGACAATTTGGAAGATTTATTTACTACTCAAACATTTCCTATGTAATTTTCCAAAATGCTTGCCTCTGCATAATGTTAAAAACACGGACGTTCAAATGTTTTAAGTATTGCTTATTTCAATAGCTTTTCACCTAAATAATGTGCAAAAAATAAAGAGCATTATTATTACTTGTCAGTTCTATACTATTATTATTATTATTTATTATTATTATTTAGCAATTTATATGTGTCATTACCTAAAAGGGGTATTGGACTTCACAGGTGTTACTTCTGGTTTGGAATTTGACCGCACTCTGCAGTTATCTGACAAGTACTGTCTTCCACTTCAATATATAACCTTTGGTTTTTAACTATGTGACAGTACTGAACCAATCAGAATTGGCAGACCGAATCCGCCAACAAATCCGATGTGGCAAACTGGCAAACCTCAGTCTAGCGCAAATCTTGCAATATCAACCACATATGAATAAGGTTCAATATATTTCAGTATACAAAACATTCTCACATCTTATATCTTACTCTGCACAAAACTCTAAGACAAAAACTCAGTATCTTAATTTGTCTATATAGTTTACAGTAGCAGAACAACAGTTCTCTAATGGATAAACTGTGGCAAACCAATGACAGGGTATGGTGATACTAAAAGAATTGCGATTGCTGGGGAGGTTGCAACTATGCACAAAACAAATTGCATTACTCAATAAATCTAACAGTTTTTATATAAAGTCAGTATATTTCAGATATTAGTTTTGGCAATAAGTTCACCATGACTTCATCAGAGTGTAAGTGTATGTGAATCACATACCAGTAATATCGAACCATCAAGGTCATGGGTCACAAATGAACAAAAATGGTGTCCATAAGAACTTGATCGATGAAAAATTCATTTACCGCGAAACACGAACAACGTGAAACTTCATATTTAATACACGTGTCATGATGTTCCCGTCAAGCAACCACATGATGGAGAAAACAAATCTGGTATTAAATGGGGTAATACAGATAATTAATTTGTGCAAAAATCGGTGCTGAATGTAAAATGTCAAACCTTGACAAGTCAAGTGTAATATAAAGATCAATATGGTAATACCAGTAGCTAAATCTTATTGACAGATATTTCCTACAGGCATCATAAATATAGGATTAGCCAACTAGTAATTCAGTAATATTTGACTCCATGGACTGCAGGAAGTCTGAGAACTTGCCTATGAAGTGGAGCATTATCGGAAATAGCTATACGTTAAAATTCATGTAACCACAGAGCAACTAATTTGCCACAACTACATGCTCTTGCACTGCCCAAGGTCCAATGAGCTAAACATGTAACATTAATACCTTAAAAGAAACATCTCTATTAACATATGGAGAATTCACATACAGTAGTAAATATCCACCCCAACCCCATTATGGTGCACAGCTGGTTAATCCTGAGTCCATGGCAATATCTTGAAACTGTTAATAATCAGAAGATTGGGTTGTAGTGTGTGCTTCTTAAAGAAACATGAGGTGGGGTGGTTTGGGTGTCATCAAACTAGTTGTGTGGCTATGGTTATCATAATACAGAACTTCCTCACTATAAGGCCATTCATTATAACACTCTTCCTGTTATGAGGTTGGTATGGTTATGAATCACATTTCATTAAGTGGAAGTAACATTATATGAATAATGTACTTCATTAATAGGTGGTATACATCTCTGGCTCTCAATGACAGCACGAAAGTGAGGGAGTACTGTTAGTATAACTCTTCTGAGTCAATTTTACATAGGATTCAATAGCATTTATCCAGGACCTGATCATTTTGTATTATTGTATCTATTTCTTACAAGCACATTTTTCAAAAATATTTTGAGAGCTGAAAGAAAATTCATAAAGCAACCACTTTTTTTACTCAGAACTCTAATAAAGGTATGCTGAATGCAATAGTGATAACAGGCAGATCATGTAACACCAAACTCTTACCCATTCCAATATTGACACATGCAAGAAAAACTCAAGCAAAACAATATATCTTAATGTAACACAAACCTTAGCCCTGCACAGTCTATTCTATTCCCTACCAGGCAAAATGAAATTTGGACAATGTTGACATTAACTGTCACTTATGTATCACCTTTGAGGTCTGGGGCTAATGCAGACATAATTGTTTGGTCTTTTTATGCTAGGGAAAATATAAAACTTGTTTTAACTAGATAAATACTTTACATATCATGTAATTATTAGAGTCTACTTATTTTAACAAGGCTACCTCATATAATATCTTTAGTATTTCTCACTGAATGCAATAAGTAAGGCATGGTTGATGCTGGAAATTATTGACTTATCGGTCTCAGTGACCTTGTCTTTTGGTTGTATGCATTTCTGAACTGAGCTTACTCTGTGAAAAGCACTCTTTTCGTATTAGACTCCCCATGACTTTTGCTTTATACCTAAATATCTTCATGTTCCTTTCTTATTCAATGTACAAGCTATCCACAATATTTGATCAATTAACTCAAGAACAAAACATTTGTACAAAACTAGTTTTCTTTGAGTCACAATGGTCATACACTTCAACCCCAAAATCAAAAGGCATTTTCCATACCTTTTAAGTACAAGTCTTCCACAAACATTGGCCATTGTTCATAATCTGGAATTAAAGTTATACTGCAAAAACCATTTTTCTTCTTGACCCTTGGCTTTTACAACCATAAATCAATATTTTTTCTTCCTTAATGTATAATCCATCCATAACTTTAATGAGTGCACAAAAAGTTTAGTTTTTGTTCAAAAATCATTTTTCAGCCATAGTGACCTTGATCTTTTTGACCTCAAAGTCAGTAGGATTGAACTTAATCTAAGTGAAAGTCATCTATGATTTAGTCCAGGTCTGTGATGTAGTAATGAAGTTACTGTGCAGAAACAATCCCATCTTTCAGTCAAGTTGATCCTGACATTTCATTTTCAACCCAAAACTGATAAGCTTCTTCCTTTCTCCAACCATAAGGCATCCACAAAATTTGGTACAGGTCTTTGATGTGGAACTACTGTTATTGTCAGAAAACAGTTTTTCTTCTGCCAGTCACAGTAACCTTGACCCTTGATCTTTTGATACTAAATTGATAAGTTTCATTCATATCTGAAGTACATGCTATCTTCAAAGATGGGTCTAGATGTGTGAAGTAGAGCTTATGTTCTTGTTTGGAAATAATTTGGAAATAATTTTTCTTCCCTTTGTCACAGTGACCTTGACCTCTGAATATAAAATAGATAAGCTTCTTCCTCATTTACAAAGTTTGATAACAGTAGAAGGTGGAGAACTTGAGTTATAGTTATTGTGTGAAAACACTTTTAAGTAACAATCATATACCAGTTCACCACAAAATACAGAAAGGGTGGCACTATACAAATTGTAAAGATTGCTGATAGTTAACTGATTATATTGATGGTAAATGTAATCCTCTTGAGATTTTAAGGTTCTTTACATTAAATGTTTACATATTTCTGAGAGCCAGGAACTCTTTTACTGAGGTAAAGATGAAAATCTGATATTCACTGTTGTAGCAATGGATTAGACCAAAATACCAGTTTCCTATCTCATCATCTACAACAAGATTACTGTGAATAGCAAATAACATGTCTGCTCCGTGTTTAATAGTCCTCGATGTAAGCACCTGTTGGACATAATTGACTGGAGATTTTTGACCAATGGGTCTCACTGACATTGACATTTGGTCAAGGAACAAGGTCTTGAACTAAACTTATTGTGCAGAATACATCATTTTTTAAGCAGACTTACCAAACCATGACCCCTGACCATTAGACCTCAGAATCTACAGATTTCTTTATTGCTCTAAGTGCAATCCTTCTGACCCCTAATTCAACATTCTTCTTCCTTACCATAAGTGTAGGGCATCTACAAAACTTGGTCCAGGACTGTGACTTTGAAACTTAATATTATTGTGCAGAAACCATTTTTCTTCATTCAGTGAACTTTTGACCCCAAAATCGATTGACTTCTACCATACCACAAGTGCAAAACATCCACAATTTTTCCGTGTTGAAACAGGTACTGTTTATGCATTTTTATTGAAATTTTGACAAAAAAATTAGAATATTTTTTTTTATAGACAATTGCCTTTCTTTCAATACATCATAAAATGTTTTGTGTTAATTATAAAGTTGTTAAAGTGAAATGTAGTGAAGTCCACGTGTTAAGAAAGTTAAGACAATACAACTTTCATCCCAACTTAGGTCGAATATAAAATGTTGGTTCATGTGAGGATGTTCTGGGATTGATCAGAAGGAAATAAACAAACCAGCATGTGTAACCATGGAAACAAATAGTATCAGTATTTACTTTCAATCAGAATCTTTTGAATGGGTTGTAGTACCTGGAAAACACTAAATTCTGATGGATACTAAATATAATTATCATGTAAATTCCCTTAATTGGCACACAATACACAGACCATATGCACTGTACAGCTCAAGGGCTGCACATGCTGCATATCTTTTTTAACTGAGTTCCTAAGGAGCTAATATGTATGCATCAACATTTACATTAATGTTCAGACACATTTAGGCAAATTATACGGCCTGACCATATAAAAAATCATCTGAATACAATACAAGACCTTGGTCAAAATAACTTTACTAATGTGCAACTAACAAAAAATTCAAAACTTTACCTATGTCAGGTTAGCATATTTTCATCAAACTATGTCAAAATTCATTACAGGTACATAAACAGCCACTTTAATGTTTGTGTCTGATTTTTCTGCTATGAATGTGTGTTTGTGACACTGCGCATTTCTGTCTACCAGATACAAGTACTTTGTATCAAATTATTTGATCAATAACACAATTTGAAAAACAGTGGAAAACTGAGCAGTTTGTTGCAACAATTTAATGAGACAAAACACAGCAGATGAGATAATGTTGTACAACCATGAGTTCATATAGTTTTTAATTAAACAAAAGAGCCACTATGAAATATAAAAATGTATGAATTAACTCTTTTCATACAGTGAAATGTAGAAAACAGACTTCAAGAACTAGGTAAAATTGTATAACCATTACTGGTTAATATATAAAGTACATGACACATTCTGCCGTAAAATTTATAATAAGGTTCCCTCCATAACAAAATCTCTAATTGTTTATAATTGATCACATAAAAAATTTGAAATAACTTCAATACAGGCAATACATATAACACCTTTCAAATTCATTCACTATAGTCTTTATATATCAAAACTATGAGACAATATTAAGCTAAATTTACAATATAGTGATTTCTCAAGGAAACTCAAACAGGCAGAATTTCACCATGCCTTTTTGTAAGTAAGAAAATTTTTCGTGTTTTTGAGGGGGTAGTTTTTTTTAATGTTAATATTTTGTTTCAACAAATGTGCATGTTAAATTACTTTTAATGAATAAAGATTACACTTTGTTCTTTATCTCCATTATTGGCACAGCAACATAGATAATATATTATGAAAATTGCAATGCATCATATGCATTAGAACTGTATGTAACACCAGAGACATTACCACTGAATACTGAAAAATGCATGTCCGCCACTGTACCTCATCCAATACAGTTGGTAAAATATTTTAATAGTTAGGTATTAATAAAAATGAAAGCATCTCATTGCTCGACTGCAAAAGTGTCACTTGGTATATGCTTCATTAGGAATTTTGATTTAGAAATCATGTGATTTCATGATCAAATTTAGCTTTGTTATTTTTCATGAATTTTTTTTATATGTTCACTGTGTTTGTGCTCACTCATTTTTAAGGGATGGGGATTCATTAAATTTAGTGGGATTCACATAATCACAGATCCTAGAGAAAACATGACAATATACCCCAAAATGAAGCACACTAAACCCAGGTATCTTGCAACAGGATTGTATAAATATTTTGTTATACTGATTTACATTGGCTTAGTACAATGACTGTCAATCAACTACAAGAAATTCCACTGGATTCCTAACCAAGTTAATTACTCAGTTCTGTGGGCATATTTCTCCCACATGAGGACTGGTCAAGCAGTCTGTCAGAAACCCAGCTGGTCCATGTACATGTTGTGCTCACCACACATTACAAGCCCTGTCACTGGCAAGATTTTGCCAATGAGAAAAAAAATCTCCATTTGTAATTAAATAACCATGCTAATTAGTAGGTGGAGTAATCTCATAATTTTTTTTAGGTCAAATACTTCAGTATTGAAAAATAAAGCTGAGCTTTCTTTTCTTCCCCTACATGTGATTGTGTGTGTGTGTTACATTATTACATAGCAAAATTCAGAAGCCACAATGTCCATCATGTATGACTTTGTGAACTCAGTGTACAGCTCTAGTCTAGTCAGAGCCATAAACAATCAAGCATAAATAGGGTCGGCCCTGTTACCAGAAACACTGATATTTTTGTTCTGTCTAAAATGATGATCTCTGATGTTATTAAATTGAACCAGTTAGAAACTGGCAGTGACTGACATATTGTTATCCAGAAAAAAGTAGGTCACATAGGTCAATTTTGTATTATACACTAATACAAATGGAAACATTCTCATTCAATGTCTAAAGATTCCAATAAAGCAGTTAAATATTTATGTCACTGTTCATAAATTAAATAAATAACACATATTGCCAAATGGTGATATGCAATTATTCTAATGTGTGAATGAACGGACTGTACAAAAATATTACAACACAGAATCTGCAACCTAAACCATGACGGTGATTTCACATTTCAAATTTAAGATGACAAGTTGAGTGGAATTTGCATTATTTGTTTTCATACCCATATACAGGCATATGTGCTAGAATACCTGCTTAAGATCCCCAAGGCTACTCCATGCTTGCCATTTTGCTTTCCCCACAAAGTCCATCATTCCAGGCTTAGGAGTATTGCATTTTCCAACAGTAACCTGGATAAGACAATACAAATGTATTAGTTGACATTCACTGTAATAAAGATAAGAATTTCATCATGTGTTTACAAATCTGTCTGTAAGTACTTGATGTGCATCCCAGACTCTCAAACTCAGATCTTCAGTGTTCTAAGGCTGTGCATTCTGTGGACCATCAAATAACAGTAACAGACCACAACATTTTAAGGTTCAACATCCTGTGGAGCCTCAAAATATTAGTCTTGGACACCCAGCCTTTTAAGGTTGTGCATTCTATAGAGCATCAATTAGTGGTCTTGGATCCCAAATATTCTAAGGCTGTGCAGTCCATGGACTATAAATAACTTGTCATGGACCCATGAGTTGATTAAAAGTCTGAAACTTTTGGATGCAGAATTTCCACAAAGGTTTACCATAAAAATGCTAGTGAGGAAAAAGCTTTGCAATATTCCAAATTTGTTAATACATAAGTAAAAATTGAAAACTAGAGGATATTATTAATAAAAATCAAATAAGATTGATTATGGTAAACCTAGAATGATTTGCTTAGAATGTACCAATGATCTGCCCACAAATGGACTACCACTTTTCTCAACTGGACTTCCTATTAAAGCCTTGAATTATGAAAACTGGCATGTCTAGGACTTCAAGGGTCATAGACCTACAAAGAACTAATATAGTTACTGCGAATCAATTGCCAGAATATTAACTGTTATTTGTAATGATCAAAATGAGAAATTAAAGAAACAGACATATCGATATCATTTCTTCGCTGAAGAAAGCTGGTCTTATGAGAAGCATAAATCTGGATTGTTATGTTTCTGACATGTCTACCTATAAAATTAGTTTTAAAATAAGGATACATAAATTACATATATAATTATGGATTTTAAGCAGAATATTATTAAAACAGGAAACTTTTGAAGAGCTAGTTTGTCAAATAACATCCCACTGTAGTTATAATACAAAGCATGAGCCAATTATCATTTTACTTGTTTAAATAAGGCATATATCTTCAGCTTATTTTCATTTCCAGGATCCTCTTTTAGTGTATTCAGTCTTTTTTTAGCCTCCTCAAACTCAGCATCATGAGCACCCATGGGAAAGGCTGTAAGTCTAATGCTCTTACGTTGACTCTGTTGTAGAAAAGGTGAACACCTAAAAGAAGTAAAAACAGAGGAATGGAAACGTCATTTAAATGATGTATATACATGATAATAGGCAAAACACCTTTAACTACCTACATGCATTTCCTTCAATGTATGTCTTCTATTAACAGCAAACTTGTGATTATCGAGACCCATGAGCAGCCAATGATTTTATCTGGAAACAGGTCATTTGGATAATTGATTTAAATCATTTGGGAATTTACATTCTATGGAGATATGGTAGGAGTCTGTACAAGTGAACAACTGAAATGAGTGGTTTTCAACTGTATGACCACAACAATATAAATGTACTGTTGATTAAAATCAGCAACAGTCAGAGCTCTAGGTAAGTATTGTGATATTTTATGTTATGGAGATGATTAGACTAAGAATGCATAAAGAAAGTATAAAAATGTAAAATGTTTGCAAACAATTTATTTTTAGCCATCTAGTCAAACATTTTCAGCCTACTGCTCCAGCCATAAGCAGAGTCCATGCTGTATTATGGCATGTACAATCCATATAAACTTTTATTATTGGTTTAATTTCCAGCAGATGTTTCTGGCACATTTTAAATAAGTATTTGATTGCCATGAGAACACTAACTCAAACAGAGCCATATAATCAAATTTACCTTGAACTATTCTTGTTCACTAAGCTGCTTAATCCACATGAAAAGGCATGATTAACATCTTGATGACTCTGACTTAGTTCTTTAGCAGAAGTTTTGCTTTCCAGTGTTCAAAAAATATTCCATCTTAAATTTCAATAAAATGCAATTAGTAACAAAACAGTGGTAAAATGCCAAATTTATTAATCAAATTTCAGGACATACAACTAGGGTAGACAAGAATAATCAAATAATTGGTTAATCAATCAGCAATCTAAAATAAATTATCATGTTTAAAGTAACTAATATGTTACTAATATATGTGCCATTCTACTGAAATTTGTACAGTACTTGTTGACTTAATTTAACCAGAAGAGCTCAATGTGACAAGAAAGACTGACATGATAAGCAGCATGAAGACATACAAAAAAATTGCAGCCAATAAGTGTGCATACTCTTATTCAATGATAAACATAGGATTCCATTCAGTTTGTACTTGGTCCTTGCATACCTAAAACTTCAATTCCACTATCTCTTCTTAGAAGAAAGTGTTATATTCATCTCGATGTGAAATCTGAAAATTTTCTATTGTACATAATCTTTAAATTGAACCATTGTTGCATCCATTTCAGAAAACAGAAAGGTAAACATTCATATATTTAACTGCACAGAGGAATAAAGATAGCAACTGTCCATCCTTGTTTCTCTTCCCATTTAATAATACATGGGAATGAAAAACCATCTTAAAAATTTTTCTGGAAGAAATATTATTAATTTATAAGTATTTGATGTAATATAAATGCACTGAGTAGTGCAATCAAGGAATGCATAGTGAACTTTTTGGGTTTGTGAACACAATTAAAATGCATTCCCCAAAGGGTCCTTTATTATTACTTGCCATACTGTGATTAAAGATCAAATAATTATTAAACAGAACAGGACAGGTAACCAATAATAGGTCAGCCTGCCCTGTATCAAACCACCAATGACCAGTTAAAATGGATCATTGGGCAAGGCTTAAAATTCCATGTACATGTGTGTGGATACACTATAGGTTCAGTTTTTCCAGAGTGTACTGTACCAATGGGAAAAAGTTTCATTTCTGATGATGCCCTAAAATCCCAAGATGTCTTTATTTTCAAAGTAGGGTTTTGCTTCTGTAAGAAAATGAGCCATAGTGAGGAAAAACAAGTACTTAATTTGGTTAAATCTATATATTTTTTGATTGTTATTCATCAAATTTATCCATTAACTGGCTTTGGCAAAATCCAATCATACTTGTTTGTGATATCATGTGCACTAGACAATACATCTAAAATTGGAGATAAGACATTTGCCTTTAACATCAATGTCAAAGTGCTGAATATAAACTTCTTCATTTGTATGTATTCAATACAGTTTACAAATGTTTGATCTAAATCCACATTTATATATACAAATCACAGCATTCATAAGCTTCATAAAATACAAAAATGAAAGCAATGACCATTGACTTGAGCCCAATGTCCAATGGGTCTGGTTTTCAACACTCAGTCACATAAGTTCAGATATGTTGGTGGTCAGATCTGTGCCATTTTCAACCAGAATAAGTTAAATATTACAGAAAGTGAAAACATTCATGTAAAAGGAGCAGTAATAAAAGAAATTTAGGATGACCACTGTGGCGTCATGTTGGACTTCAAATAAGTTCCATTTTCATTCAGAACCATCTACATATTGCTAAAAAAGTGTTTTAGTGAAAACCCCATGACAATAAGACCAACTTTTCAGAATAAGCACTCACTCTTCCACTCCCACCCTTTCATTTATAAAAGATTTTCTTTTATAATGATGTCAGTTTACCCAAACTAAGAAAGTGAGCAATTCAGAAAAAATGTTTCAAGCAAAGACTAAAGTTTTGTTTTCCAACATAATGATTTATGCTTACTCTCCAGCATGAAAAAACCAATAGGCCAAGAAAATAATGAAAAGTAAAAACAATCACAAATGACTCCCACTGAAAATAGTGCATTTTTACATAACCTAAATTAAATCTATAATTAACACATAAAATAGGAAAAGGCAAAGACAATCATAAAGTATCTTTTTTCCCTGAAAATAGTGCATTTTTGTACAAAGCCCTAATTAAAAATATAACTAACATACTGAAATAAAATTTACATTATTGTACACTGTCAAAATCTGGGTATCATTGTCAATTAGTACAGATATATATATCACAGGGATTTATACAAGTCTGTCATTCTGAAGGAATAAACGTCACCTAAAGTACACGTCATTATATACACAAAAGTATTTTGAGAATGAAAGAAACAGAGAAAATATGAGTCAAGTGTTTTGACTCTATGTTCATAAACTAAGTAACAGAAAGACACAAAACCAGTAAGTTTGGAAAAACTTGACAAAATAATTACATGAAAATGTGAGAGGAACATACAGTATTATGAAGTGAATCCAAAATAATCCAGATAAAGTTTTATGAAAATCCAAAAGAATGGAAAGCTCTGCATAAGTTTTGAATCCTGAATGTTACACTTGTCTGTCAAGAATCGTGACATTGTCAAGATGGCATTGTTCAGAACCCCTGGAATATTTCACGACAGTTCAAGAATAATAATATTGTCCAAATCATGAACACTATCTATTTTTCCACTGAACAGTCCAAACAAATGTTTTCCTCTCCAATAATATCAAAGTACAACATAAAACACGTCTGCAGACTTACAACAGGAACATAAGAAGAATGACTCCAAAATAGGAATAAATCTGACAGCTCAGTTCTCCCTTTATATATACCTTCTATTACAACTATATTTCACAATATTCCATATGTGACAGCTCTTACTACTTAATTTATCTCAAAACTGCCTAACAATGTGACCTAGCCCAGCCAATGGGAAGTTACTGAATTCTTCTAGAACTGTCCAAACCCCATTAGCCAATGATAAATTAACCCAAAGTCATCACTAAGCCCTTTTATTAAGATTATTGTTAGCAACGGTAACCACATACATAAGCATCTATTTATAGAGCCTATGTAATTTTACCCATTTAATATTCCTAGAACAGACCCTAGTCAGGTAAGGAAAATATAAGTAAAGAGAATTTGCACAATTTACAACCATGAATAAAAATTACAAAAAGTTTGGTAAAATCATGTACAAGGAGTTGTAAAAACTATAGATAAACAGAAGAAAATGTTATTTTTTATATTGTTTCTTTTATTATAGCAATTTGTCATAATGTGTGGAAATAATCATGAAGAATTTATTATGGTCCTTTTGGGCAAGTGGAGTTCAAATTATGGCAAATAATTGTTTGTTAAAGACACTTGCCCTAGTCCTGCATCTACTTTCTTTAAATACTTTTAAACAATGATCAAAATGGATGTGGTTTACGGGTTATATTATCTTGCATAGCATCAATATACAAAGGTCAAATTCATCATAAAATATCGCCAAAGTCCCAATTTATTTCAGAAAATATCATTTTCTAATAATGATGCAATTATTACTGCAATATTTACCAAAACTTCTAAATGTGTACATGGTTCACAATAACCTAAATTATACTGTATAATCAAAACAATTAGAAACTCAACTTATCCCTAAGGTATGTCAATTCTGAATATATCTGACAATTTAGTAGAACATAGAACATCCTTAGGATCATCTTGATATTGTTTTCTGCTACATACATGAAGCAAAAAAAGATAAATAAATGCATTAGAATGACCTATATGGAATGCCTTTGTTTGATCTATAATGACCAATAAACCATACAGCGATTATCAAACTTGTAACAGTTTTTCTTTAAAATACAAATGTTACTAATTAAATGTTCTGGTAACAAACATGTTTTCAAGGTAAATGAACATACTGGTAACTTAAGTAAAATTTTATTAGCATTATCAATAAATCAACATGATGTGTAATCTGCACTATGATTGATTCTAGCTTTGTTTTTTTGCCACATTTCCTGTAAAAATTACACATACTGGTAGTTAAAGAAAGAAATTAACAGAAATATCCATGTAAACAGTCCTTTTAAGCATTGATGTATGTTGAGTAGAAATATATCATTTAGTTTGGGTGGGCGAGTTACATGATTATTTGTTTACACGTTTACCAATTCTGTGAATCTTTACAGGCTGTAATTTAAACATAGCCTGTGTAAATTTTGAGCCTTACTCTTATGGAATATATAACGCATTTATATTTCCAAAACATGAACTAATAAACTCAATTTATATTGCTTCAAAGATACATGACTGAAAGAAATACACTCAAATTGATGCTGACCACATCAAGACATGGCTGAAGAAAATGCCTGGATGTTAAGAAACTGCATTCAGAAATTATTTCTATGCTAATAATTTTCTAACAGATTCTTTATTAAATGAATAACTCTAAAGCAGTGAAAATGATGTACATGGCTAATGACTCAGCAAAAATCAAAGCAGATTAAACGTTAAATTTCTTCTGACATTCCCCTGCTGTACATGGTGATTAACTTCAGTCATTATACCTTTTATTCTTCTGACAGCTTCAGAGCTCATACCTGCATTATGAGATTTGTGAATCTTTTCTTCTAAATTATGTCACACCTATGGTATTAAAACGGCATTGGAAGCTCCCTACCCAGGTCCCCACAAAATATCATCCATTCTTTATTATTATGCGTTTAAGACTCCAAGCAATCTGCTGATCAAAAAGCTGAAGAGACCAGAGAAGCTAATTATTAGTATGTATATTGTAAACCACGCAGCTTATATTTTTCATTATCAACATAAGAAATCAATATATCCTTTAAATATCAGAAGATGCGAGAATTCATTGGTGTAATATATTTTGGCTTTTATGTACATTTTTGGAAGAATGATAATTAAAGATGAATTTGAATTTGCATATATTTGAATCATGGCTTTTGTAAACCCCTTATAAAATCCATACACAATTCATAAATAAAATTTTATATTTTTATACTCAAAGTACACTGAAAAATGCATTGCTAATCATTTGTAATTTTTTAAAAATTTCATTTATCAATGTTGATAATTTAAAACTGAGAACTAAGTGTAACCTAATAGCAGCATAATGAAAATGTTTCACTTAAATTTTTCCTTTCAGCATATTCAAATTACAAATAAAATATATCAGAATTGACGAGAAAAGTTTATTTTTCTTTTGGTACTGTTATTACTGAAATACTCAATTTTAACTTAAAATAGGAAAGGTACACAATATAAATTGCTTTCCAACTTGCATTTAGCTTAAACCTGTCTCCCAGATAACCTGAATTATATGTTTGCCCGAGGGCAAATTCGTCACTGTTGTGCCTTTCATCTTTTAGGACACCCGTCCACATGGAATCTCATTTGCATATAAAAGGAAACTGGTGATATCTGACAGTCCTCTGTAGTTTCCAATTAGTTATATATCCGTCGATTATATATGGGTAGTCCTACAATGTAAGACATATCGCATGTTGGTTTTACTTTTAGTGCTAACATAAATTAGCGTCAAGGTGTTATATGTAGGACTATATATGGGATACTGCCCGTGGTGTTACACTTTGATATCAATATATAAATGCAGAGAATCCTGACATTTCATTTATTATTTATTACTTTAAAGGGGTGTGGCAAACCCCAAAACAGTACCTTTCTTTTCGCTCAATATACCGGTAGGCCTTTAGGTCACATTAAGTTTCAGTAGGTGGAAGCACTTTGAACTTTGACAACTGTCTTATCTCCTAGTTATCGTCAAAACATTAAAACTAAATTCATATAATATTTCTTTCATCATTGCAATAATGCCCATTTGATACTTTTTTAATTTAAAGAAATATCACCTATATTTCACCATGCAGACGAGAAAGTGATAAGCAACGGTCTACCTTGTGATTAGACTTGACAGACGAAACCGTCCAACGAAGGATGCCATATTGGATTTACCGCCACCTACCGGGTACAAGCAATATAACAGTAATCACTTCGTTGTTCCGCGATGGCGGTTGACGCGTCGAGATTGTATGAGGTGAGGCTGTCGATCGAATTTTGACACATAGAGAGAAAATTTTATCGCCGGCATAACCAATATTTATAACGGAACAGTAAGAGAACAGATAATTTTGGTGTTGTACTTTCGATCTTTTTGTTGCATGATGCTTGTTTACGGTTGAGTTGAACGCTTGAATGAGCGCACTGTTTCTATTTTGTTTGATATGCTCTGGTGTTATTGATCGATGTTTTTTTTTTTTAGTGCACTAGTTTACAGGCGTTAACATAACCCAATCTGCTTTAATATTTTATTTAGTGTTATGAATTACCTGCTTTGCAGCAAGTTGTACCTTGCTTTAGCACTCGGAAAACTACGATGCAACCGATTGATGCTAGAACAAAGGATATCGGTAGAAATAGAGCCTTGTTGAATGACTTGAAGGGATTTAGATGCCTTTTTTTTTCTTTAAGAAAATAACTTTTGTTTTTTTTATTGAAGTTGCACCCCACCCCAAGTTTGAAAATTAATTGCTTTTTTAGTTTTATTTATTTAGTTTTATGTGGTTGTTTTGCTTTTAATACTGTTAGAAGTTAATATTTCACTGTTTTCCACGACTAAAAAAAACAGAAAAAAAAGAAGGGAGAAATGAAGTAGGTATTTATAGGATAACTTAGTCATACTCCTGCCACTCTTGAATTCTTAATTCTTTACATGTATATCTCACTATTTTATGCATGCATCTCAATGATTTTTGAGAGACAGTGTAAAGTAATGAAAATTTTAGTAGCAGTATCAAGTGGAACTAAAAAAATAAGAAAGGTTATTTTTATACAGCCAAAGCAGACTTTTTTTTATACAGCCAAATCAATCAGGCAGACTGCTCTGGTGGCCTAGTGGTTACAGCGTCCACCTTGGATGCAGGAGGTCATGGGTTCGATCCCTGGCTGACTCATACCAAAGACTTACAAAATGGTACTAACAGCTGCCTCGCTGAGCATTCAGCATTAAGAGGTTAGTGTTAGGACTGGTCGGCCTGGTGTCAGGATAATGTGACTGGCTGGGACATCATGCTGCATGTCTACGGCATGATGCCACAGTGCTAGACATGACTATAAACTGCCACACTGCAGACATTGTAGCAATATGACTGAAAAATTGTTAAAGCTACACTTAAAATCCACATCACGTCACAATCAGGCAGATTCCAAATACCATGAATCGCTTCTTATTAAAGTTTAAGAGCCATTGAGATGCAATTTATTAAAGTATTTGAGACATGAGACCGTGTGAATGGATGCAGAGGAAGGAAAATGAAGCCTTATTTTATCTGACTTCTTACAAAAATGACAAAGGAATTTATGCTTTTGAAGTTTTATTTTCTATTTTCTAATAGCTCATTGTTAGTAATTGTTGTTATTGGTGTTCCTGGTAGCCAGAATTATCTAGCTGGTCAATATGACCACAACTGAAATCTTGAAATAAAATTGGACATCTTTTTCTGTTCAGCATTGGGCCACTCCTGTGGCCTAGTGGTTAGAGCATCAGCCTTGGATGCTGGAGGTTGCATGTTCGAACCCTGGCCGAGTCATACTGGAGACTTTTAAAAATGGTACTAACAGCTGCTTTGTTAGGTGCTCAGCATTAAGAGATTAGTGTTAGGACTGGATGGCTTGGTGTCAGGATAATGTGACTGGTTGGGACATGATGCCCCATTGCTAAACATCACTAAACTGCCACACTGCAGACATGGTAGTGATATGACTGAAAAATTGTTAAAGCTACATTGAAGATCCAAATCACACACACATTCTGTTTAGTATTGTTTTACATGCTTTTATAGATTAACACATTATTACTGTGCACACATCATGTTAGGCATTGGTTTAATTGTCCTCAAAACCTCACACAAATTTTTATAGTTGTGCTTGCCATGTGTTGCATTTTGGAATCGACTAGTGCAAATAATATCAGAGAAGCAAGTGATGATGAGATCATGTAATTTGCACTTTGAAATACCTAATGTGCTGGAGTTGACCATTTGGTGTATTAAGTATAAGATAGTAGTTATGCTTTTAAATAGTGACCAGGTATCCTGTGAAAAAAAATGCAAGGGAATTTCAATAAAGACAGTTAACATTTGTGTGAAATTATTGGTGCGCTCTTCATTTAGCAAATTATCAGTGTCTACCCCATGTAGTATACTAATGACAGCTTTCATGATATCAGTTGTAAATAAAAGACTTACGTTTTGTATTTTTTTAAATCATGGCTTTAAATTTCCCCTTATCCTTCACTCCTTTATTTTATTTGTAAAATAGTTTGGAAAATGCTGAACTCACTTGTTTATTAAGTTTACATGAAACTTGCTCATGCAACAAATTGAAGGGCTGTTTTGATCAGTTTTTGGAGGGTCTTTCTCTCTCATTATATAAATGAACATCTTTTCCTTGATAAATTTCATAAAAAAGGGTCCAAAAACAGAGACACAGAAACCACACTATAAGCAGGGGTGGAACTTACTGAGGGATGGTCTAAAAATAAGTGATGCCACCTTTGCCTGTCAGAGAAAATCCTTGGGTGGGGAAGGCAACTGGGCTGTTTAATGTTTAAGTACTCTTTTATAATTACATTGTAAATAATTGTTAATAAAGCATTTTCTCAAAATTGTTTTTCTTTTTAAATAACATCTTAAAGATCATTAGTATTATTCTAACTGGTTTCAACAACATTCATGTGTATGAGAAAACATTGTGTAATATCACTGCTTTTTGTTGTTTATTCACACCCAAACATGATTCTTTTTTATAAAAAAAACTAGTGGCATTTATTTTGTGAAACAGCCATCAACATTGAATCGATTTTTGTCATAACTGTTCTGTTAGCGAAATATATATATACCATAATGTCATTGCAAGTAATACTCAAACTCCTTCTCATTATTGAGGAGATCTCTAAGTGTTGACTCAGGAATTTTAACTAAAATCTCTGAAACTCATTTCATCACATTAAACCATATCTGTGAAAAATTCTTTTTATTTCACCAAAGACTCATTTCACTTGTTTGCCTTGCTGTCTTTGATCACATTTGTAGTTTAATATTATGTACACAGTAATATTTAATTGATCAATTTAAATGGGACCTGACACACGACTGGGTCAGCTAGTTCTTATGCAGATAGGATTTGCATGCTTTTTAGCTTTTCTTTTATTCCACCCCTTTATTTGATTTGATGCAAATTAACATGATAATATAAAACATGTCTGCTTTTAAATGAGTGCAACAATATAAAAAATACTTCTGCAAGTCGGATATAAAAACACAATGAGTACTTAATTAGGTTCTCACTGACATAGCTGTTATGGTAGATTGACATTTTTCACACATGAATTAAAGAGGGCACTTTGCATTCATGAAGATACATTTAAACTGAACTAAAAGAGAACTTAAACATGAATTTCACTTGACTTATTTCATTTGTATTTATTTGGTAGGTATTAGTGACAAAACTTTTTTCATTTGTATTTATTTTGTATGTGTTAGTGATATTTTCATTGAAAAAATTTTGAATATTGTTATTAATTGTTTACTAAGAATATTAATTTAAAAGAAAATTGAACAAAATATATGACTTCTTATTAAAAGTTGAGAATTTCTTAATGCTAATTCAAATTTCCAGGTACTTTCTACTGTTCTCAATGATAAATGAGTGATATATCAAGGTTTTGGTTACCAATTTTAGTCATGATTTTCTTTGCATTCAACAAATAGGGGTAAATTTGTTTGTTATTTTCTAGTTTAAAAAAAAATGGGATATCTAATTATCAGGGCACAAGTTATTTAGGTTGTGTGTGTGTGTATGTGTGTGTATATATATATATATATATATGTATATATATATATATATATATATATATATATATATATATATATATATATATATATATATATATATATGTCTGAACTAAATCTAAGTATTTTTTCTTGCCTGTTTACTGATGATAAACTAATACTATCTAGAACATATTCACACACGTTATTTTAAATAGTTTTGTGTACAAAGAAAGAGGATGATAAAATAAACACCAGATATGTCATATTAAATAAAATGAAGACTGTTTTTTTTGTCTCGGGACTCTAATTAGTGGATTGTCAGCCATATTGAAAGTTGATAATGTGCAGATAAGGTGACATGCTTGAAAAGAATTGCTTTATTGCTCTGATGAAAATATTAAATCATTTATCAAAAGTAACAGCCATCAATTTATAATTTATATCAAACAGCTGTAAATATTACCCCCTGTTTTCACTAGATTCTTATGTCCATAGGCAAAAAAAGTGTCACTTTGTAAAAATAAACAAAAAATGGAATAAGTTTTCATCTTTTATCATTTTTCACTTTTGTTCATTTCTTTATCCTCTTGTTTATTTTCAGTTGTTTCTGCATATTTCTTAATTTTTCAATCTTATTCTGCTCATACACTTAGTAAAGAATTTTTGCTTATAAATTTCTTTTGAAAAAAATGCTTTGGAACTACAGTCTCTTTTAAAAGTTATTTTGCATGAACATCCCACCACCACCACCTTCCACAATGAACAGTTCCTGACAAACCATTTCTTATTTGTCAGTGAGAAAATGACATAAAAGATTGTCTCAAAATTTGTGTCTGTTAATCACAATAGTCTTTTGCATGAATTGCCTCCCACCAAACAATGTTTTTCCTGACCAGCCATGTCTTGTCATTGAGAAAATGTCTTTCAAGTTTGCCTCAAAATTGTTATCTTTCTTTAAATGACCATTGTTTTTCATGACAAAAGAAGAATTCTCACAAAGAGTGATACATTTTTAACAAGGTAGTTGGAACCTTAGAAGGCTACAAATGGATGACTAGATTTGTTCAGTTTGATTTTTATACACTAGCTATACCGCAGATCATATTATGTTATGATGTCTGTCCATCTGGCTGACCAATCTTGTCTCCACACAATAACTTGAGATGCACATCATCTGCAATAACTAGAGTTGTACATCATGTACGTATAGGTCATTAAGTCTCTATAGGTGTAGATAAGTGTTCTTGAACATGCAGATATATGTAAAATGTGGATAACATCGTTATAACTGTCTTCTTTATTACACATACATGTGAAATTTTTAGGATCAAAATTTGCCATTTTTGTCAAATCTGCAGTGTGCAGACGTTCATCTTAGTTCTCTGTGTGATTCCTATGCATGTGTTCATCCATCTGTCCACGTGCTAAATTAATAGATAAACCTCTGTGTTCATGTTTTTTGTGCTTAATTGGCCACAAAGTCATATTACTTTGTATTGGATTAATCTTGTGTACAACACCAATTTACAAAAGCTTGCCATGATAATCTTGTTGCTACAAGCCTAAAATGACTTCGTACAAATATTGGGTGGGGGGGGGTCAGATAGAATCACATTCTTTTCTACATAATTTTTAGAAGTCTCACTTGTTATTCTGTTTTTAGTGCTACTGGTCATAAACCATATGGGATGGTTTGTTGTCAGTCATCTGTCCATCTGTTAGCTACTTCTCTGAAACTATTTGGATGATAGCCATAAAACACGCGCATTCATCCTGTGGTTTACTTAGTCTTAAATGAAAATTGTGCAGGTTGGACAGCCAATATGGCCACAACAGCCGACATGCTGAAAATTGTATCGCTACTTCTTATAAATGGAAAGTTGTTACTTGGTTTCAGCAGTGTCTAGTTGGTTCTGAATGAAATTGATGCCATCTGATGTCCAATATAGCCACCACAGTGGTCATTTTGAAATTCTTGTCATGGTTACTGCTCTTGAATGGATAGGCATATCGGCATGAGGTTTTAACTTTGAAAATTTCTTATGATGTCTGGTTTGTTCTTAATGAAAATGGTGCCGATCTGATATCTAATGTGGCCATAACAATGACTGTCATCTGTACAAGTTGATGGTACTTGTGTTAAAGTATCAAGTATTTATGATCACTACAAAACACATGCTTACTATTCCAACTGGACTAGTGTTAATTATCATCTGTACTAGTTCATGGTACTTGTGTTAAAGTATCATGTATTTATGAGCACTGCAAAACACATCCTATTCCAACTGGACTAGTGTTCATTATCATATGTACTATAGTTTGATCATACAAACCCGTTTGTTTGTACCCCCTACCGATTTGAAAAACGAGAACGTTTAATGTGATAAAAAGTGCACAGAACTAAGTCATTTGAATCATTGATTTATAATTTTTAACCTGACTGTGACCAGAATGGCACTAATGCTGGCATCCCCTGCATCATTTCATGCTTAACGGACTTTCCATACTAACACGGCGCCATATTGCGTACACTATAGGCTAGCTTATTTCCATCAGACAAGATAATGATGTAATTCATCCTGTTCGGCAATGCTGAATAATTGTGTAAATTACATAACATTGAGAGTTTGGAATTATATCCCTCTGCATACATGAACATAGAAATTAAACCGCTTGTTAAATCCACATGAAAAGCGTAGTTGTCATTTTCCTTTGCTTGATTCAACAATGTAAATATCGGAAGCAGACGACTTATGTATGCACATCTGTAGTCGTGATACACCCCTTTGCTGAAAATGGACTTGTCCAGAAACTGGAAATGGATCCGAGCATGTCCGTCTATTGCACTGAAAACTTCCGTTAAGCATGAAACGCATAAGATGACTCTACTCAGAGTCAGGTCAGAAACTATAAATCAATGAATGAATTGACTAAGTTCCTTGCACTTTTTATCACATTAAATGTTTCCATTATTTAAATTGGTAGGGGGGTACAAACAAATGGGTTTGTATTATCAGACTATAGTTCATGGTACTTGTGTTAAAGTTTCATGTATTTATGAGCACTACAAAACACATGCTACTATTCCGATTGGACTAGTGTTAATTATCATCTGTACTAGTTCATGGTACTTGTGTTAAAGTTTCATGTATTTATGAGTACTACAAAACACATGCTACTATTCCAGCTGGACTAGTGGTAATTATCATTCCACTGTTTATACCTTTTTAATGTGTAAAACAGGTTAGTGACAAAATGGTGTTTTGATTTTATTGCTATTTGGGCTATTGTTCGCAAAATGACACTTGGAATTTGTCTTATGACACCAGGAACTTGTCTTGATAGTATAGTTTATAATGATTGAATGCACTATCATAAAATATGGAATAAACTTATGGCAGAAGCAGTATGTGAACAGCTAAACTGAAAATGAAATTTTATGGCCTAAATATTAATGCATTAAAAAAAATTCGTACAGCTTTTTATTCAGTTTTTGTAAAATATGCACATGCTACTCTGCAACATGTACATCATGCTTTGATACAGGTCTAGGAAAGTGAATTGTAAAGAAATTAAGTGTCTGACTTTTTTTGCTGCATATTCAAAGGCGGAGTGGAATAGTTTATATAGCCGTCTTCAATAACCTCATTATCTGCCTTTTCTGAACTCTTTAGTGTATGGAGGTAACCATAGTAGTATTTACAGTAGGTATTGCCACTGGTCGACATTCACTGATTGCAGCACAGAATGAAGTGAATGAAATTTTATTTCTCACCATGGGCAAACTTTCCAATTAAACACCCTCAATAAATGCCCACTAAAGTAATTGATGGATAATTGTTAGGCACCATGGATACAATCATATAACAAGGGGTATGTGTATAAAATGTGCAGATGCATGCAAGTGAAATGTTTGAAAAATGTAGAAGATAATTTGGAAATAATAAAATAGTGAACACACACTTTCTTGGCAAATAAATAACAATAACAACACTAAAATTAAAAAAAAATGAACACAAGATATTAAAACACTGATTTACTGTAAACTGCAGGTTGAAAGTAGCATTATAATTCAGTGAGTCAGTTATGAACCTTCATTTATGATTTTGTACCATATAATGCAAAATGCTTGGAATATGCATCTGATGATGAAATCCTTCTGTTAATCTTTCTTAATTAAACAAATCATGTACAAATAAAATAAATAATTTCCATTGCTTATTTTATTTTCATTACATTCCATTTTTCCATTGCTTATTTTATTTCTGTTGCATTACATTTTTTATTGCATATTTTAGTCATACTGATCTATAATCCACTGATCACATTCCACAACAACTAGACCATCTATCAAAGATCTTTTACAAACAGTAAATTGTATATTGTTTTATTTGGGGGCACTTCTCCATCCTTTAGCTATGTTTAAACTATGGGTCTTTGAAGTGTGCCCCCCCCCCATACAGCTATCCCAAACTTGGAAAGGTTTTTGTATGTTTCTGTATCTCTGATAGTGTAGGTATTTGTTTTTCTGTAACAAATAAAAAAGAATTAGTAAGAAAAAAGTATTATTTTTGTTATAGGGCTGCTATTTGCTGTTTGCAAATTGTTCTTTTACTTTGGAATGTTTTCACAAGGTCCCTGGAGATGGTTCTTTTGTTTTCCTTCCCAGTATATTTCTTTATGAGACATACTTCCCTCCTCAGACACTAGGTCTTGCTGTTGGTTTCTGTATGATGGTCCCTAAATTTTAGTGATCTTGGCCAAGGATAAATCTAATGCCCTGTGTGTATTACATGTGCATGCTATATTGTTGTTTTAATCATGATATATTGTGTTTGTTATGAATGGCTATTTTATGTATTTTAATTTGTATTAATTTTTGTTGGATTGTTTATTTATGTACAAAAAGAAATTAATGTTGTGAGTTACAATAGTTGTATAAAATTATGTGTTATGATTCTGATGGTTCTCCAGTTTTGGTCTAGTAATTTTCTAAATAGTGCCAAGTTTTTGTGTATGTGTGTGTGTGTGTGAGAGAGAGAGAGAGAGAGAGAGATTGAGAGATTTTCTTTCTTGTGTTGCTGTATATGTATGTATTTGCCCAGTCCTTTCTCCCATAGTAATTGTATACTGTGATAGGGGTAAGAAATCACTCACCACTGCATCATGGTTAACATAACTAAATACAAAACACTAAAACACTTGGCAAAAACAGATTCATCGGTGACTACAACAGTTATCTTCTTGTCCAGCAGCTTAATTAACTATCAGATGTAGTAAATACCTAATAGTAGAGGGAGATGACTAGGTTACTGAAAGTGTCAATACAACCTGGACTTCTTGGACTGTACATTTCATCACTCAGTAGAGCCAGCATAGCATTTTTTATTTACCTGGAACTTTTACATACTATGAATTTGGAGTTGTTTAAATGCAGTATCCCGACTATGTGTGATGTTATTGGTGCCAAAACGGTAGTCTTTTAAAGTGTAGTCCAGTACATGTATCCATTAATGAACTATTGGAATCAACATACAACCCTTTTTAACCTACAACTTTCTGATCAAAATTATACCTAATAGCTTTTTTAAAAATGATCTTTTATGAAGCATAATTTCTTGAATTGAACAAAATCTACTACTAATCTGATTAATGATTTGATTCTTTAAGAAAAATTGCCATTGATGCTGTTTTTACAACAGAGCATAGTTGCTGATCAAAATTGAATAGATGCTTCATCAGTAAAACAAGCCTGAACTGCTAGAATATTCATTGTCGTGGAAAACGAATCTTCTATCAATTCCATTAAAGAAAATAAATTTGTAAAGCCATTTTATGGTCTTCTAAGAGCTTGATTACTAAAAATGTATCATTCTTTGTGAAAAGTCATCTTTACTTGTATAAACTAGTGTTTCTTGTTTAGAGAAAGATGCACATCTTGAGACAACTAATCGTGTTGTTTTAAGAATGTTGATGACAAACATTGTTTATTGTGGAAAGTGAGGCAGGGGGCCTTGTATGCACATTTACTTTTAGGAAAAACACAATGTAAGATACTCAAAATCCCAGAAAATTGATTTTTTTTTCCTGAATTATTTTAACTTGGACTTCTAGTAATGATATTAGTTCAGTCATCCTTTATTAATACAAATTTAAAAAAAAGAAATGTCCAAACAAATAGGAGAATTGAGATTATACTTAAGAACAAATGAAACAATTTATTTAAAAAAAAAAGACAAATAGGAGAATTATAAGAGACATAACTGCACAAACAAATGAGAATAAGATAAAGAAATGTACATGTACATTTTAAGAGTGCGACATTATAAGATCAAAGAGCAAACTTTTTCACTTACAAAGTGTGTGTACTGGTTCATCAGAAAATTACTTAGAATGACCTCCATTGTTTTGTTTTATGAGTGGGTTTCGTGTTAATTTAAAAAAAAAAAGGGGATGAGCAAAATGAGTGCCTAGATTTGAAAGTGTCAAACTGTAGTCTTTCTACAGCTGATATCTTATAAGTAAGGTGACAGTAAGCATTTATCATTGCTGAATAAAGAGTGGTACTTGTATTATATTGCAATAATACTTATTAAACTTTTAATAATAATAATAATAAAGTCTTTTTTTTATGAGGGTGACACAATGAGTACAAACTTAATCTCCCTTATGGCCCGCAATTATCTACATATGTACAGGCAAATATATAAAATACAGCTGGGAGACAAATATCATACAAATTTTTATATTATGGATTGGTGTACACAAGAGCAACCGAGTATGGGTTCAGCACACAGTATTGTGTACACCAACATGCATGATTGAAAACGTTTTCACGCACACACTCACATGAATACTCAGAGACATTTTATATATCCTTTATGCAGGTATTTCATAGAAAGTAGTCAGGAATCTTTTTCATTACAAAGGTGTAAAAAGTTCCTCATGACTTTACGGATTAGTTGGTTCTTCAGTGTTACCAGCAACAGTAACAAAAATGTTTTGAACTTATTGGTAATATCATCATTTTTATTGATGTACCATCTTACAACAGTTATTAGACTGAATGAGAATGGTCATAACCAGCTCCAAGTTCTAAAAATATTTTAAAAAATTCAAATGTTTCCTGGTTTCTGTTTTGATTTATCAATTAGTTGTTCGTAAAGAGACTTATGACAACCTCAAGAGCCTTACAGCTTCATTTGTCGCTTGTTGTATTGGTCAGTGTAGCCCTTCATTTGTCACTTGTTGTATTGGTCGGTGTTTCCTGGTGCCTTATACTGATCATATTTTTTTATTGCTTATATGATTTATGGTTTAATTCAGGTTAATTGAATAACACATTTAACTTTTCCAAAGGAGTGTGCCTATCAATGACATTTATAATGAGTGACTACCAAGAATCTAAAGCATCATTGACATCAAACATTTAATAATATCCCATGGAACATACTTTGATTCCTCTTGAACCTTCGTCTCATTAAATTTTTTAAAAGGTCTATATGAAATTATATGGTGAGATTTTGTGGGTGAAAGCGTTGACCTTGTGAGTTAGAAATATGGAGTAATGGTCACTCTGGCCATTGGAAGTGACTTCAATACAAATGCAGCATGATCTTAAACTCAGTGAAGGTAATTCAGGGCCTTCCATTAGATTTAAAGTTGGGGGTGAGTTGCCAATGGGGATACAGGTTATTTTTTTAAAGTAGTCAGGTATAAAGTAAAAGTAGCCAGGTAAATCACCTGGCTCTTGGCTGACAGGTAAAGCCTTGTAATAACAACTGATGGTGGCTAATTGGATGTGTTGAATGGTAATACTGCTAATGGTATTGCCAACTATCCTTCATAAAATGTGACATAAGTGTAGATAATAATAGCTTTTGGTCTGCAAGTGCTACAGTATGTATTTAGAGACCACAGTAAACAAATGTAGTGGAATCATTGACAACTTAATGGTAATTGAGTTATTACTTTGGTACCTGATAAAAGTATTGACATAAAGTTTGAGAAAGTCGTAATGTTTACCTTGTTAATGTTTATGCCATGACATCTAGGCTCTGATGTATTACATGTCTTGCCAGCTTAAGAATTATGGTATATGAAAATTTAGCGTTAAAGTTTTTGAAACTAATGAAAGTCATATCTTCTACATCAGTGGCTGTATTCAACTGAAACTTGAAGATTGTATTACTATGGTTTTGAAGTTAGCACACTGATATGTTAGGAGTTTTTGTCTTGTTTGCTGTGAATGCTCAAGTAGAAAGATTGGTTCACCGTTGTGAACAATGTTCAGCGCATGTAAATTGTGTTAAAAAAATTTGAAAGTTGTATATGTTTTACTTTTCTTGTTGCATTCAACTGCAATTTTGGTATCGGTGAAAAATACTAGTATGAGATAATCAGAGGAATTTAATGTTATTGTTTATAAGTGTGATTTTGTATAGCAAATTTTAAGTTCATACAAAATGATGAAATAGTAAGCAGGGCTCCTGAGAGTGAGAATGACCCAATAAATGTGACCTAGTGAGCCTTACAGACCTCACTTTTAGAAAAGTTTTTATTTAAAATAAACACTACAAAAATCAAGGTCACTAACTCCAAGGAGAAAATGTATCTACCTTGGCAAGATTAGTTGCCCATGGCTATTACTGTATCTACCTTGACAAGATTAGTTCCCATGGCATTTACTATGATCATTTTCTCCTGTATGACAAGTGACATAAAATCATCCTGCCTCAATTAAACTCCTAACCTTTTATCTAAATTTGAATTTATTTAAAATTATAAGATAAATTATAGAAATCTTGAAACAGTTGACTTCATAACATATGCAATTGCAGCACAGGGAAAATTTGTTTCAGAAAGCATCAATACCAACCCAGGTTTTTTGCAAACTTGTCTGTCATTTGACTTTTATTCAGTCAGGGAAGTGATCTCAGGCCCACTTCAGCCTATTGTTGAAGGTATACTGTGTGCAACCATTTACAAGTGATGCAAGCACTGCATTTTGGGCTTTAAGAGCTAAAAGTATATCCACTCCGATCAATGACTCAAAATACATGTACTGATGGGTATTGTATTCTTTGTATCAGATTAAGTCACATTATATATATATATATATATATATATATATATATATATATATATATATATATATATATATATATATATATGTGTGTGTGTGTGTGTGTGTGTATTTCCTGTGTGTGTGTGCATGTGTTTCTTTGAAATGTCAGACAGCGTTGAAAAATCTGTCTTTGCACACTCATGGTTTTACCAAATGGTAAGGCTCTGATAGGAATCATTGAAATAAAATAGAAACTTTAGGTATAAGAAAAGAAAATAGTATTTGTAAACTTTTAGATACTTTACCATATGTACTTGCTTCTAAGTTTAGTCAGACTGCAAAAAAAACCCAAAGATCTAGATATGTCTGTGCATTTTGCAGTTGGAGTTGTCTTGTATATGAGTATATATGGTATTTGGCACACTATTACATTTTGAAAGTGAACATCTCACAGCACATTTTTGTGCATTTGAAATGACTTTGCTATGAAAATTTCATGATTATGCATCTGTGTTTTGATATCTCACTTAACCCAAATTCTGTTATTCACTTTAGGTTGAAAAGCTTCTGGACAAGCGGATAACAAGTGACTCATGCACAGAGTATCTGGTCAGATGGAAGGGGTTTACTCCTGAATGGGACACATGGGAACCGATATCAAATCTTTGGGACTGCGAAAAGGTCATTCAAGAATTTGAGAACAATCTCAAATCCAGGGCTCATGAACATGCCAAAAAACTGATAAAGAAAAGTAAAATGGGGAAGGTCAGAGTTGTATTGAAAACAAAAGCCAAAAAGCCTGGAAGGAGCAAGACAAGTAAAGTTTCAACAGCACACAAACAAGAAATTCATCTTGTGGCAACACATTCAAGCAAAAACAAAAATCGAGCCACAAATAAAGAGTCTGCAGTGAAAGAAGGGCATTCATCAGGAAAGAAAAAGAAGTCGGAGAAATGCTCACCCACATTAAAGACAGTTTTGAAATTAGGAACAAAGGATAAACCAAGAAAGAAGAGGAAACATGATGAAATAGAATCACCTAAGTCTAGAGGAATTAAAAATAAGGTACTTGTATCAAATAAGGTCAAAAAAACAAAATACAGTCCAGGGAAATCTAACAAGATAGCAACTGTCCAGCAGGTTCATGGTGGTGAACAAGTACATGTAAATGGAGAAGTGTCCTTTTTAATTAGAAAAGATGATAGTAAAAACATTACACCTAGTAAAGAGAAGAAAGTTTTAAAAGTACAAAAAGTGAGTGACAAGAAGAATAAAGAATCAGTTATTAAATCTTCACCGTCGACTCCAAAATCTGACTCTTTGGAGAAGAAAAGTCTTCCTGAAAACATTTCAATATCAAATAAAAATAATAAAGAGAAGAAAGAGGTGACTTCCAGTGCCAAAAACACACATAAAAAACTAAAGCTCACTCCCAAAGCTATAAATGTAAATAAATCCAGGTCTCCCATTTTGGGAGAAAAAATACTCAAAATCTCAGTTGAAAAATTCAGTGGTTTGCCTGGCTTAACACAGATGGGTTTGTCTCCTGATGAGAAGACCACTTCTGAAAAGAAGGTAGGAAAAGTTTCATCAGTACCAAAAGCCAAAGGTAGAAAATCACAAGATAGTCATGAAATAAAGAGTAAGAAGAGGAAAAAGGAAAAACAGGAGGAAGTATTCATTGTAACGGACTCGGACACTGATGATGATGATGTATTGTATTCCCTGGTTGAAGTGGATACAACAATAGAAGATGTTTCTAAATATAGCCCAAAGTTAAAGTCTGATAGCACAGCAGCAAAGGAGGGGAGTGTAAATTTAAATAATTTCTCAGTAAAGAAAGTCAAGAAAAGTGCTTCCACTTCAGGCCAAGGCCAGGCAGTGCCAAGTGGTATTTCAAAAGCAAAGAGGATGAGATTAATCGATAGCATGAAAAACAAGAAACATAACTCAGGTATGTAAATTGTATTGCAGAAGACATGGATGATATTTGCCTTTACTGTGACGGTAACATTCTATTTCATCAAGTGGGTGAAATCTAAATATTGTCATGAGTGTTTACTTGAATTTTCAATCGTAATATGAAATATATCCATTATTCACTTGGAAATATTTATATTTATGTTCAAATATATTGGCTAGCTATTTCAAGGTAAAAAGTAGATAAAAATCATTTGTTTAAAGGAAAAATAGAGTACATTGATGGATTTGAACCTAGTCCCACAACATGATAGGTCGCCTTGCTTACCACTAGACCAAGCAGTTGTTAAAGGATGAAATTCTTTGGTTATAATGTTATTGATGTCTGTTGACATTTGTGAAAACTAAATTTGATAATTCACTCCACACCTGATTGCTTTGGAGCTGAAAATATCTATTCATAGAGCTAAATGTATCATGCTATTCTGCCTAACAGAAAATGTTTTTGGTTTTACTCCGGTCACACTCAGTGGCAGACAGCATCAACAAACCTTTGTCCAAAAATGTTTTGGAAAGATGACTTAAATATGTTTTTCAGACTACATTTCTGGTTCTGCTATAAAACATATTCATTACCCTGTTGAAGTATATAAACATTTTTCTATTGTTAAACTTCATTTAGGTATGAAAAGCCAATTTCTTCATGTGGGGTGCAATATTTGTAATAAGATGTACTATCCCATTATTCTTTTCAATGAAAATGAAGGTGAAAGACATTCTCGAATTTATAAAACATACTGTTGCAAAACTAAGGAAAATTCAAAGACTGAGCAAATACATACTTCCTTTAATGTTATTGTTCTTTTTTTCTGCAATAGATAATTTTATCTTAAGTTGTTTATTAATTGGATGTATGCTTGTGGTTGAATGTTCACATGCTTTGACTTGTTATCCCATTAAGTTTTCTTTTTCTGGTAAATGCATACTGTAATTTTTCTGTTGTTGATTGTGATTTGCAGATATTCCAGAAATGATATAAAAAAAAGATTCACAGAAATAACTGACACTATTAATGTTTATGAAAAAAATATTAAACTCGGGTCAGCTTTATACACTACATTATTTATATTGGTTTCTGCAGGAAGCTGTTTGTTTTTTTTTCCAGTTGGTTTTAGCAAGTACAAGTGTACTAGATGCAATGAGCATAATGATAATTTCGTTGAAGTTATTCAGCATGCTTTGGATAGCAAACAAATTGTAAAATAAATCAGGGTGTTGCACTTGCATAAAATAAATTTGGGGTTCATTCCTAAATAAGTTTTCAAAATTTACATATTTCAGGATATTTTTCACATGTCAGAGTTGTATTTGCAAGAAAATTTGCATTCTACAAGTTCAAGACAGATCAGTTGCCACAAAAATATGCATAGGAAAACAACCATCAGCAGCAAGACATGTTTCTTGTGCATTTCTAATTGCCTTTCTTTGTTTACTGTTTCTATGACAACTGATAAATTATTTTCTAATTCATTCATCTAATCTTGTAAATCATCATATTCAAGTTCAGTTCCATCTTCAATATCTTCAGTGTCAAAGTTTTCATCAGGTTTTTGATATCATTGTCATTTATAGCTTTGTCATGTATGTAATGTTCTCTTCTTAAAAAATGCCTCATTCTTCTTCATTTCTATCACCAGAAATCAAGCTCTATAATTTTCAGTGTAAGATATTGTTCATTGGGTGGTTCCTTGTATTCATAATCAAGATTTCTGTATGTTGACTCAAAAATAAATTCTTCAAAGTGTACATTATTCTTTTTAATGTTTTTATCCTCTAACAACATTGTCACTAAATGCAGCAGTTATTTTCTTTTCTTTCTATAACTCATTAGGAAGTGGCACTTCATATGTCTTAGACCCTGCCAGGCTGGTCATGTAAAGTCCTAACTTACAATCTTATCTTACATTCTGTTTTTGTAAGCAATGCAAAGCATGCTGAAAAACTTCATTAAATTAACTATGTTTGTCAAATCTAGCACACATGTACTTGCTCATAACCCAGAGGGAAAAAAAACGGGTTTCTACAGAAACCAGTTTAAACATTTTAGTTTGTAAAACTTACCAATATCGCTTAAGTTTAATCATTTTTGTGACTGTTTATATTGTGAGTTAAATACTATGTTTTATATCACTTGTGGAATATCTGCAAATTGCGATAAACAAACGTACAGTATTTTCTCCAGCATGCATAAGGGGGGAAAAAAGTTGAGAATGAGTAAGACTGGTTAAGGCCACTATCAGTGCGATACCAGTGCAAATGTTATACATGCATGAGAAATGAGGATCTAATCAATAAACAACTTGATAACATTTTATCTGTTGAAGAAAAAGTAATAATGATGACTAACAACATTAAGTGGAGTATGGTCTTGTCCAGCTTTTAGATTCACCTAAACTTTGCATATGTACCATTTTGTCATTTTGGAATTTCTCGAAACTTTATTACTTGGACTACCATAGTTTATTGCTCGGCAACCGGATTTTTCGTTTAGTTTTCTGGTGGGCAACCTTTTATTTAGAACAAGTTTCTGCCTATGCTACATTTTTTCTTTCCGTTGATATAATTTGCTTCTTGATTTTCATGTGTTGATTTGCATCAACTATACATGTACTATAGCCACAGAAGGCTCATAAAGCCAAAATGTCAGAGTTTGGCTCAACAATAATGACAGTAAACACAGACACAAAAATATTTTTTTTAATGCATGTACATGTACTCATTAATCGTTTTTTTTTTTTTGTCAAGTCCATACCAAGTGAAGAAACAAGACATAACAGTCTCGTTTCAGAAGGTGTTATGTAGTTTTGTTGAGGTTTTACAATTTTAGTTCAGCTGGCTGTAGGTCAAGTGGTCTTTCAGTAATGGCCCTATATGCATTGTCCACCCTGTGTCAAAATCCACCTTGCCAGTTTGAATTTAAAAAAAACCATAGGAATGCACCTCTGTACATTCTGTGAAATTATGTTTTGGGTGGTTCTCCAGAGCAAGCAAAATGGAAAACTTTTGTCAGCTTTTTTTTCTGGAATAGTTAAGTTTCAGTTAAATATTATGACCGCTTCTTTGGACATCTCTGTCAAAATTATTCAGGTATGCTTTGGGTTGCTTCCCAAGCAAAGCAATGGCTTTCTTAGCAAACAGTTGGGAACCTATTTTGGACTTAATTAGAATGGCTGAGCCATTTTTTATTAAATTTGGTAGGAATGTTTCTTAAAACAGTTTATAAAAAATTTGTCCAGGGTGGCTCGTTTAGTATTGATGCAGCTTCCATAGCAACCTATTTTCAACTTCTTATCCAGAATGGTCAAACATGTAGGAATGTTTCTTAATAATTTTGCCTGGTATGGCTTCTCAATCAGCCTAGTGGGAAACCTATTATCAGCTATTTCATTTGAATGGCTAGTTTTGATTAAACATGGTAGAATTGTTTTTGAGAGCAGACTATCAATATTGTACCTGGTGTGCCTCCCTGAGGATGTGGCTTCCTTTGGAACAAGGTTGAAAAACTATTTTCTGCTTATTCTTTGGAATGGCCGAGTCATTTTTTATTAAAGTTTATTGGAGAGTTTCTTAGGAAACGCATTATCATGACATTATTATGTTTGGGGTCCCCTAATATTAGTGTGGCTTATATACACTGTAGTAATTTTTTGTTAAACCAATTTTCAGCTTTCCCAAATCAGTTAAGCCAATTTTGATCAAATTTGGTATCTTTGGGCATGTTCTATCAAAATAGTGTTTGGGGTAGCTCTTCTAGGAACTAGGTTGCCTTATTAGCAAAGATTTGGGAAACCTAATTTCAGCTTTTCCAGAACAACTGAGCCGATTTTGATCAATCTTGCTAGTAATTATCATGGTATGGGTGTCTCTTTACCCAGTACCTTATTACAACATTTACCTTTTAGACAAAAGCATACTAGGTGGGAAATACTAGGTACATATTCATTGTAGGCATGGACTCAACATGCAGGACATCATGGACCTCTTGTTTGTAAATTTTCAGGTCAGGTCAGTTTTAGTTCAGAATTTTAAAATTAATTTAAAGATTTGGAATCACACCATGAAAACATTTAAATTTGCTGTAAATATACAAGGGATGTGATTTTTTTGCTAACTATAAAATGCATCAATCAGACATTGTGAGTTCTAAAGACTGATTACCACAAAAAGGTTGAGTCATTCTCAAAAGACTGGAAAGATTAAATGAAATAAACCACAAAACTAAAAAATATATACCTTTCTATAGCAAAATAAGTTTTTGATTTCTTTTGTGAAAGGTCGAAAAGCTTAGGAGTCAACAGCTTATTTTGCTCCAGAAAGGTATCTGTATCTTAGTGTCATAAACTGCAAATGGCTGCAGCAGGCAACAATACTCATTCTAGAAATAAACCAGACATATATTTATCGAAGCAAATGTTTATAACTACTTGTTTGTCATTGTCATTCTGTACATCAAAGACAAGGCATAGTATGTTTGATTATAACGGCAGATCCCTCAACCCATACAGCATGAATGATTTGGCATTTGACAACAGACACTACTGCATCTAACTTCAGCATCACAATGACAAGTATCTTGTGTATAAGAGAGTGATTTAAAGCTGCTTTCTGCATTTCTCAGTAGAAAATAAAAAAGATAAAAATGGGATGGGGGCATGGTGTGGCATCGACCAAAACTACATTGGACACATTCAGCAGATAAACTTGTTTTAGATGGTATTAATTACTGTCGATTAAACAGACATTGATGTTCCTTTGTTTTCCCTAAAATAGGTAAATTAATTGATTTGTGAATTTGGGTGGGAAACTGTTTAATTCCAATTCATTGTTTGGTGCTTGCTTGTGCATGCTAGATTGTGTAAACATCTGTTGGCTATTGTTTCCCCAGAATTGAGCAATGATATTAGACTGGTTATATTGAAGAGCAAAGAAAACAAAAGTCTTGATGGCTTTATTGTTGATAGTTCAATAATAATTAAATGAACAGTTAGCTGCTTGTAAGAAGCTAATGTCTTTCAGGGTAAGAACGGGCAGTGTCAAATCTTGTTTACTTTGTCACTAGAGCTTTGTAATAATTCAATAAATCAGTGAAATTATTCTAAAATTTCGGGATCCACTATCATGCTATGTCTGAATTATGAATTCTGTGTTATAATGAAGTACCGGTATGTTTTACATTGGCAAGGTTTCTCTGTGTTACTCAAGAGAGTTCATTTTCTTTTTGTTCATGGTAGATGAGAAGTCATTTTGATGATATGTCATGCTATTAAATACTCTATTGGTTTGTATTTTAATGTACTGTTAGGACAGTCATGTTGGAATATCCCAAGGTATAAGACTGCCTCAGTTATTACATGGATTACTTTTGGGGTTTGGCTTGATTAATTGTTAAAGAGAGAGCACTATGCCTACCTGCGATTAATTCACAAGGAAAAAGCTTCTAGGGACTAGTAGACAAGATAGGTGTTTTTAGACTTCCATAGATATATTTTAAGAGAAAGGGCATGTAAAGAAATATTTGAGCTTGAATTTTAGTTCAAGATTACTGGTGAAATTATATTTTAGCCTCATATAAATACTTTATCACGATTAGGGGAGTCAAACAAATGGCCCGCCAGACTTGTTATTATGGCACACAGACCAGGTTTCTTGCTAGTGTCAAATTTGTATGCTTATAGTTCATGATATGTATAGACCAAGGGAAGTACGTTTATATCAAATCTGACCTGCCATAGCAAATGAGTTTTACACGCCTAAACGTGATTAAAAGAGCTACAACAAGCAAAGCAATATAAGCAGCTCATTAATATATTGCTGTTGTCAGAAGCCAAGGAGTTGATCCATGATCTTGAAACTGCTTTATTCAACAAAATGAAACTTTGTGCCACAGACTCAATTTACCTCCCCTCTATCCCCCCCATCTACCCTTCAGTAGAGATAGTCAAAATTCATCCATGAACAAACGATAAAGATTATGATAATGTTACAATATTTTGAACAGTAAATGAATTGTCCAAATCCATAATGATGGAAATACATAATAATTTTAAAAAGTTTTGTGAGAAAAAAAACTCAGAAATCATATTGGAAGCCACGTTAGTAGTGTAAATAAACAAATACTCTGACATGTAAGAGGTAAGAATTTTGTTTACTGTTGGGTGGCCAGGTTGCTAAGTGATCCCAGACACTTGCTTCAACAGATAACTAAGACATCTCACCTATGTCTGTGTGAGTTCCAAGTCTGGGCTTGATCATTGTAGGTGTGTGAGGAAAATTGACAATAGCTTCCCATGTGTTATTGTTTTCCTTGGGTTCTTTCTCCAGCAGTTATTGGTATACTGGATGCTAGGTATCATTTGCTGAAAAATGGTGTTAAGCCCAACAAAACAAAACCATATAATTTCTAATAAATTTTCTTTTATCCTCTTATGTGTGTTTTGTTGAGCAGGGAAATGAAACCACTCCATTCCAGCAGTCACATCTGATACTAGTACTAAAATGTGCTTTAAACGGAGTTCAGGGTGCATTGATGCGTCTTCACAGCTTGCGTCTTGTGATGATCTTGTCATCAACAGGCATATTCGCTATGTTGTTCTGACTGCATTTGCAATCTATGACCACTTAATATTCAAGAAAATTCAAACATGTTTCATCCTTCTGTACCAGGAGTTTGATTCCTTGTGCTTGGGCAGACACTTTCCCTCAAGAACTTATTTTGACTACTTAAATTTACATTTTGTTCTGCTGTATGCAGGTTTACAAATAAATGCAGCAATGGTTTGCCGAATATGTCATCTTTTCTTTACAGTTTCTAATTGTGATTGTCGACTATGTACTCTCATTTGCTGCCAAATCTAATCAGTCAGTAAAACATTTATGTCAGCCAGGGAAATGATCATCAGCTTCTCTGGCAAGTGGCACACTCTATTCAGCAAGCCAGTGCACTTGATTCACTTAGTCTTTAATCAACCTTAGAGATCTTTTCTTTTTATGCAACATGCAGGCAACTTGTGGCAAAGATGGAAAATATGGTATGATGGCATAATGGCAGACAAAAATGAACAAAGTACAGTTTACTGATAGCATACTGACAGATGTTCAGATGTTGTCGGATAAATTAAAGCCTTTTAGATGGAAAGGCAGAAGAAAGTTACCATTTACTTTAAATAAAATTTTGACCATTCCTCTCCTAAATAACTTAAGAAAAATTGTATAATCAGTTTTCTGATTCCAGTCAAATAATTCTTTTTTCTTAATTTTAGTAATGCGGCCAATTTCACCCACACCTCTGTTCACTACAGTCAAGCCAATAACAACAAATTATGTCAAACCAACTTCATCAGAGTCACCATCCAGTCTTGACAAATACGATCATGGTGAAATGTCCCATTACCAGTATATCCCTGCTACTGTGATTCCTATTAGCCCCTCCTCCATGACCTACCAGGTACTTTTGGACAACCTACACACTCAGTTACAACCCAAAAAGGGGGTCAAAAGAAAGGAAACGGACTCGGTGACAATAACAGCATCTGCAGCCGGTGATGTTGAGCGACGCCTCAGTGTTCGTCAGAGTGAATGTGCTTTCAGATACAAAGAAATTGTGGTAAAGAAGTGCCAGAAGTACACACAGATCTGGCTGAACACTCACACAACCATGAAGAATGCTCTCAATCCTCAGGTACAGTACACATTATTTGGCCATATTACACTTGTGCTAGTATAGAATGTAGTCTAATCTTGTGACATAATTTTATGCTGGTGTAATAATCTGACTGCCATACTTCAGTAACAGGTTTATGCTACACACAAATCCACAGGCATTAGTGGAGCAGGGTTCATAATATCCTGAAAACCTTAGTATTTAATATGATAATGAATGCATTAATAAATTGGTAATCTGCAATTAGTAATTACAGTTTCAGAAACAAGTAAAAACGAAAGAAACAGATTATCTTAAACTGAAAGAACATTTAAAAAAGTGACCATACTATGGTGAAGGAACTGATAATAATAGGCTAAAGTCGTAGTTCCAGTTCTACTTAGCCATGCTAGCATTTTTCTGCTTTTGGTGTTGCTTACCTGCCATACCATATATGCTCTCTTACAAGTTGAGTCAAACTGCAAACAGCAAAGATTATGTTCTGTCAATGCATAATGCATCTGCAGACCAGGGTATATGTTGTTTGTTCTACTGATTACTGCTGATAAACTGCACAGACTCATATCTGCCAGCACATTATGCTTGGGCAGATTTGGGTCTGTGCAGTTTGCAGTTGGACTCTTGAGTGAGTATATATGGTACCTTGATGTGCAACAAACTGGTACCATGATTACCAGAATATTGACACCAACAGTTAGTAAAGCAAACTGCACTGACACACTTCAGGTTATGATCTAATGTCACATTAATCATGCATTGAAATCCCCATGTTGCCATGCATTTTGTTGAGAAATTTGGTTAGTTTTATGACACTATGCTTGCACCTAGAGTCAGTTAACAAGTCTGCTAATCAGGCATGTCACATGGATCAACTCAAGATTAACTTGAACATTAAAAAATCCAGAGGTTAATTAATCAGTCAATTAGGGAATTGTGAAAGTTAAAAAAATAAACCCGATTTTCCAATGAATGGATGTGAGCACATAAAAAATTGGTTTTGATCAAAAGGGTGTGAGAGTAAGAAGAAAGTAATAATGTTGAAAACTGCTATAAGGTGGAGTGTACTATGCTATGGTGTTGCCTATCTGATCCCAATTTCTTTTCTGAACAAGTTGTCAACTGTGTATGGTTTGCAGATGAGATAGATATTTATGTACAGTACATACATTGCATTTTCTAAAAAATACACGTTCGTATTGTGGACCTTAATCTATTTACACTGTTTCCATCTTGGACCAGATTAAAGTTTATTGCCACAGTTATCAATATAATTATGTAATACTGGACATCCACTACATCACATTGAACTTGCCTGTTGGCTCGGTTGCAGTACACAGTGCAGAATGCTCTTTTTAAGTTTAATATTTGAAGACCAGCCCGCAAAAACACATTCACATGTGTTGCAAGAGGTGAATGTTAAATTTCTGAGCAAAGAATGCTGAGAATTTAGATGCTTCACAAAAATACAAAGTTTAATTTTGGTAATTTTAATGACAGAATGGTTGTTTTTAACAAAACAAAAGGAACAATAAATCACATGTTTATATTTTTAAAAACACAGAAATTAAAAATAAAGGTTTGTCAAATTTAGTCTTGGTCATCCAATTTGCCAGTGATCTTGGTCAAGCTGTACTGATTTAATGTTTGAATACAAAGCATCTCTATGATTGAAATCTGCTGTGGTTTTTTGCAGACTATCCAGGTGTTCCAGTTTAGTTGTTTCCTAGAGGGGTATAACAGACTGTTCCATTGATCAGCCATAGCAGAAATGTATAGAGCATAACAAGCAAATATGCCAACCATTATGATTTTGATGTAATCATTACACTTTTTTCACCAGTTATGTCATATGCTCGCCTGTATATGGATTACATTTTTCTGGTACATTAAAAGAAAATCAAATAAAAATGAAGAAATAAAAAGTTGTTTTTCATATTCATCATCGTCGCTTTAATCCTATTGATATAAATTTGAGAATATTCTAGAAAAGAAGACTGCATCGTAAGAGTACATTTGTCCAACCTAGATGTACATGTGTTTTCCTTATTTTCCTTTTACAGCAGTTGTATCTGACACATTTCCAGGAAAACATACAGGTTTCTTGGATTTGAAACTTGGCCTGAAATCTCATTATAGTGATATTATAGTACGTTAGCAGACCAGTCTGTACTATAAAAGAAAATGGCTCCAGATATTAAGTAAAACCAGCATTAACAATGTGACTTGTGAATGTTCATTGACTGAAGAATGTTAGTGGAAATGGACTTTTTCAAACTTCAAAACATATCAGTTCAGAAAAAGGACAAATCAACACTGTTTTACAAATCTGAAGAAAAAAAATATGAGGATGATGCAATATAGCACTCAGATTGTGCACAGTCGTCATGCTGATTGCAGAACTTGTGAACTTCATTATCATGCAGCAAAGTTATACATGTGGACTAGTTGAATTGAGTGTTGAATGTAAATAATTTGTCAGCATGTTTTATGCTTGTATTTTGGTTCTAATCCACATGGACTATTCAGATAAAAGGAGGTCATATACACATTTTCCCATTTTCTGAGCCATTGAAGTTGTGGAAGATAAGAAACAGAAGAATATTTACCAGTACAGGAAATTAAATTTGGTATACAGATACCTTTTAGTTTTGTTGTTAAAGAAGTGATATAAATTTATTAATTAAGTTCAATATTATAATGATCTTGTTGTTTGAATTGACTTATATGTGAGCATATGCAGTAATGAAAAGCTGACAGAGCCCATTGAGTATCCTATTAAATAAAGCCACTGATTTATGCATAAGGAATCATGTTATAATTGACTGATGGACTTGCAGAATTGTGGTCTTTTACGTTGTGGTTACTTTTTATATCTTACGGCAGTTGAAATCAACATTTTGGGATGTAAGTTGCTGTGAAATTTATCAATATTTTTCGTATGTATGATACAGATAGGTTGATTTAAACATCTTGATGTGAAAATGCATATATTCTCAAATACTCGAATATTTTCAAATTGTTTTTGCAGGTAATACAGGAAGCAATGGCAGCCCTGAACTCTGCCAAGTATGATGATAGCAGTTTGGTAATGTTCAGTGGACTCGGCAATGTTTTCTGCTCTGGGATTGATCTTCACTTTCTCATCAGTGGTGACAGACGGATGGCAGCTAGGCAGATGGTTGATGCACTCAGGTTAGAAAGTGTTTTTTTTTTCTGTGCCAGAAATTGAAGATAACATTTTTTATGAGCTAGAATTAGAATACAATGGCATTTCTGAGCACAGATGATTGTGTTCTTTTTCTGTGCCAGAATTGGAATACAATGGCATTTCTGAGCACAGATGATGGTGTTCTTTTTCTTAGCCTGAATTAGAAGATGTGTTGTTTTTTCCAGAGCCTGAATTAGATATTAGCATTTATTTTCAAAGCCTGAATTAGATATTAGCATTTCTTTTCAGAGCCTGAATTGGATATTAACATTTCTTTCAGGAGCCTGAATTAGATATTACCATTTCTTTTCAGAGCCTGATATTAGCATTTCTTTCCAGAGCCTGAATTAGATATTAGCGTTTCTTTTCAGAGCCTGAATTAGATTTCAGCACTTCTTTGCAGAACCTGAATTAGATATTAACATTTTTTTCAGAGCCTGCATTAGATATTAGCATTTCTTTTCAGAGCCTGAATTAGATATTAGCCTTTCTTTTCAAAGCCTTTTTTAGATATTAGCATTTCTTTTCAGAGCCTGAATTGGATATTAGCATTTCTTTTCAGGGCCTGATATTAGCATTTCTTTTCAGACCCTGAATTAGATATTAGCATTTCTTTTCAGAGCCTGAATTGGATATTAGCATTTCTTTTCAGGGCCTGATATTAGCATTTCTTTTCAGGGCCTTTTATTAGCATTTCATTGCAGAGCCTGATATTAGCATTTCTTTTCAGGGCCTGATATTAGCATTTCTTTTCAGATCCTGAATTAGATATTAGCATTTCTTTTCAGATCCTGAATTAGATATTAGCATTTCTTTTCAGAGCCTGAATTAGATATTCACATTTCTTTTCAGAGCCTGATATTAGCATTTTTTTTTCAGAGCCTGAATTAGATATTAGCGTTTCTTTTCAAAGCCTGAATTGGATATTAGCATTTCTTTTCAGAGGCTGAATTGGATATTAGCATTTCATTGCAGAGCCTGATATTAGCATTTCTTTTCAGAGCCTGAATTAGATATTAGCATTTCTTTTCAGAGCCTGAATTAGATATTAGAATTTCATTGCAGAGCCTGATATTAGGGTTTCTTTTCAGGGCCTGATATTAGCATTTCTTTTCACAGCCTGAATTAGATATTAGCATTTCTTTTCAGAGCCTGATATTAGCATTTCTTTTCAGAGCCTGAATTAGATATTAGCATTTCATTGCAGAGCCTGATACTAGGATTTATTTTCAGGGCCTGATATTAGCATTTCTTTTCAGAGCCTGAATTAGATATTAGCATTTCTGTTCAGAGCCTGATATTAGCATTTCTTTTCAGAGCCTGAATTAGATATTCACATTTCTTTTCAGAGCCTGATATTAGCATTTCTTTTCAGAGCGTGTATTAGATATTCACATTTCTTTTCAAAGCCTGAATTAGATATTGGCATTTCATTGCAGAGCCTGATATTAACATTTTTTTTCAGGACCTGATATTAGCATTTCTTTTCAGAGCCTGATACTAGCATTTTTTCAGAGCTTGAATTAGATATTCACATTTCTTTTCAGAACCTGATATTAGCATTTCTTTTCAGAGCCTGAATTAGGTATTAGCATTTCTTTTCAGACCCTGAATTAGATATTGGCATTTCTTTTCAGAGCCTGAATTGGATATTAGCATTTCTTTTTAGAGCCTGAATTGAATATTAGCATTTCATTGCAGAGCCTGATATTAGCATTTCTTTTCAGGGCCTGATATTAGCATTTCTTTTCAGAGCCTGAATTAGATATTGGCATTTCTTTTCAGAGCCTGATATTAGCATTTCTTTTCAGAGCCTGAATTAGATATTAGCATTACTTTTCAGAGCCTGATATTAGCAATTCTTTTCAGAGCCTGAATTAGATATTTGCATTTCTTTTCAGAGCCTGATATTAGCATTTCTTTTCAGAGCCTGAATTAGATATTCACATTTCTTTTCAGAGCCTGATATTATCATTTCTTTTCAGAGCCTGAATTAGATATTTGCATTTCTTTTCAGAGCCTGAATTTGATATTAGCGTTTCTTTTCAAAGCCTGAATTGGATATTAGCATTTCTTTTCAGAGCCTGAATTGGATATTAGCATTTCTTTTCAGAGCCTGAATTAGATATTAGCGTTCCTTTTCAAAGCCTGAATTGGATATTAGCATTTCTTTTCAGAGCCTGTATTGAATATTAGCATTTCTTTTCAGGGCCTGATATTATCATTTCTTTTCAGAGCCTGAATTGGATATTAGCATTTCATTGCAGAGCCTGATATTAGCATTTCTTGTCAGGGCCTGATATTAGCATTTCTTTTCAGATCCTGAATTAGTTATTAGCATTTCTTTTCAGAGCCTGATATTAGCATTTCTTTTCAGAGCCTGAATTAGTTATTAGCATTTCTTTTCAGAGCCTGATATTAGCATTTCTTTTCAGAGCCTGATATTAGCATTTCTTTTCAGAGCCTGAATTAGATATTCACATTTCTTTTCAGAGCCTGAATTAGATATTAGCCTTTCTTTTCAAAGCCTTTTTTAGATATTAGCATTTCTTTTCAGAGCCTGAATTGAATATTAGCATTTCTTTTCAGGGCCTGATATTAGCATTTGTTTTCAGAACCTGAATTAGATATTAGCGTTCTTTTCAGAGCATGAATTAGAAATTAGTGTTCTTTTCAGTGCCTGAATTAGATATTAACCTTTCTTTTCAGACCCTGAATTAGATATTAGCATTTCATTGCAGAGCCTGATATTAGCATTTCTTTTCAGGGCCTGATATTAGCATTTCTTTTCAAAGCCAGAATTAGATATTAGCAATTCTTTTCAGGGCCTGATATTAGCATTTGTTTTCAGAACCTGAATTAGATATTAGCATTCCTTTTCAGAACCTGAATTAGATATTAGCATTTCTTTTCAGAACCTGAATTAGATATTAGCATTCCTTTTCAGAACCTGAATTAGATATTAGCATTTCTTTTAAGAACCTGAATTAGATATTAGCATTCCTTTTCAGAACCTGAATTAGATATTAGCATTTCTTTTAAGAACCTGAATTAGAAGATGGATTTTTTTTTCTTCTGGTGGGCCTGAATAAGAAAGTAGAGGATATTTTTCTGAGGAGACATTACCTTGTATTTATTTCTGAGCAGGAATTTGAAGATAATGGGGTTTTCTGAGCCTGAAACTGAAATAATGTTGTTTTTCCAAGTCAGAATTTGAAAATATTGCGTTTTTTTTCTTTTCTAAGCCATATTTAGAAAATAGCATTTTTTCTGAACCATTTATGTTATTGTTTATAGGGGAAGATATAAGCAGCTTCTTAACATCTGTATACAACACTTGTATACAAAAGTACATTTGTTTTTAAGACTTGGGAAATCATTAAAAAGCAGTTTAATGATTTCTTCAGTCTTACAGTTGTGTTTTGGCATACATGTTTTGTATACAGATGTTAAGAAGTTGCTTATATCTCGCCCTATCCACTGTGACTTCGTTTACATAACAATGATGTAAATAGTTTATTTACAAAAATACTTTGAAAGTGTAATGTATCTACCTGAAGAACATCCATGATGATGATGTGAAAGTGCTTAAAGGAATTAAGTGTGAACATAACTGATATCATGCTGAATTTACAAATTTATTTCTGTACATGCACCAGCATATGGAGATGCATTTGAATAGTATTTTTGAAGTGGTATTGAAAAATATATGGTTGAAGAAGTTAACACCTTATGCTTATGCATCATGTAAAGTTCAGTCTTCCTCAGTGGAATGCACCCACACATTACTCATACAAATGGCATCCTCTTATGTGTACCATGGACCATTTCGTTACATTTCTAAAGGTTCACTCATGAGCCAGCCTTGTGAAACAAAGCATTCTGGAATGAAGAGCTTTCAAATATCAGACTTGTACAGATGATGCCAGTCAATCATTAAGCACAGTGATTGCTACCAAAGATGGAGAAAAAAAAATCAAATGACAGCAAGCTGATTTGTTTGGCCAACTTCTTTTGCATTTGGCTTTTATGTATATGTTGGTTGTGTGAGCAGTTTCAAGGCCTATTGTGCCTCTTGTTACATCATACAGTCATACAGTGTTTTAAAGGCAATATGTGCATGTATTTCAAGAACATTCTCTGGATACGTACATGCTTTTTCTTTTGCAGGGAGTTCACAAAGGCCCTTATCATGTTCTCAAAGCCTATTGTGGCAGTAGTGACTGGACCTGCCATTGGACTGGGGATGACCATGTTACCATTATGTGATGTAGTTTATGCTAGTGATAAAGCCACCTTTTACTTGCCCTATGCTCAACTTGGACAAACACCTGAAGGCTGTGCCACCTACACACTACCTCAAGCAATGGGCATGGCAATGGTTGGTCAAAATATTATTGTTTGGAGTTTTAGAGTTGGAAAAATCTTGTCCTTTTTTCATGGATTGATATTTTAAGAAGAAATGCTACAAAATACTGGAGTGCTCCAAATTTTAATTGTTCAATCAGATTCTGGTGAGGTTTTTCTGCTCAGAACATTGCTTATTCCTTTCTGCTACATTGAAAGAGACTGATAATGTTTAGCAGAGTGATTTACATCAAGTTATTGTCTTATTTAGCTGGAACTAATGGTGCCGTCCATAAACATAATGGCACTATTTGCAACCATAGCAGCAGGTATGGTAGTGTTATCTTTCTTGGAAATAAATCAAAATTTGGCTGAAATGTACTACTCTGTACCTTTTTTTGTTGGTCTAAGTGAAAAGGCCAAGTGGTATTCTTACTTGAGATTATTCCAGCATAGTTTTGGCAATATTTTCTGCTACTATCCATATTGCTTGGAAGACAGACCCATCTGCAAAATGCATTGACCTAGATCTGCCATCACATAATGTGCTGGCAGATCTAGGTCTTTGCAGTTTGGTGGAGGGGTAATTATTAGAACAAGAAACATAGACCCTGGTCTGATTGAGCATTATACAATGACTTATCCGGGTTTATTTATTTGCAGTTGCACCCAACTTATAAGCAAGTATATATACTGTGAGATGAAAATAGTTCCTGACCTGCCATCATCATATAAAATTTCAAGATAAGTTAAATAAATCTGTCACTGGTAAATTTTTAATTGATATAAGTAGTTCTTCTTACTGCATAGTCTAATTTAAATGTGTTAGAATATAAAATATAATTGTAAGTTAAATACATTTATTAAATTTTCTCATGATTCATATGTTTTTCAGTTTATTCAGATTTTGGAATTCGGTTCATAATTGCTGAACACTTTGAAGTTAGGACAGGTGTAATATGTTACTGCCCATTTTTGTGGTATTACTGTGCAACTCTAACTGTACCATTTGAAATAAGACCTAAAACCTTGTGATGCCATTTTTGTGATCTGTAGATATGTACAAAATTGTAGTATTTGATCTATCTTCATGGGATTATGGATTGAGCATGGGTGGGTAGGAACTCTTTTTCAGAGCTTAAAGTAAAACAAACTGAGAAAAGTGCAGAGGGGTAGGAAATCTTTTGCAGGGAATAAACAGAGATGTCTATCATCCTGAATTGGGCATGAATGCCTGGAGTTGCTGAACCTGTTCCCAAATCATGCCACCATAGAGAAAAATCATGATTGTTTCCTAAAAAATACAAAACAATTGCTGGAAGTTGAAACCCTATGAACGTATTTTTTTGGGTCCCTTTAAGTCTTTCTGGTAAATTTTAATGTATTATCAGTTTGTGGCATATAATTTGAGAATGTTTTCAGTCCTTTCCAGTCTTGTCTCGTAATTTGTGATGTATGGTCAGTATCCTGCTTATGACTTGTTATTATTCAGAAGTTTGGTTTGGGTCCTTCCCAGTCTTTTCCTCTGATTTGTGTCCTATGATCATTTTTGTGCCATTACCTGAAAAAAAAGCTGATAAGATCCAGCAGCAGTTTAGGGTACAAATAAAAGAAGACGAAGAGCTGTGTACTGTAAATAGCAGTATATAATTGTACATAGGCATGTTTTGTAATGTTTTTAAATGATTTGATCATTTTTCTGGCATCCACTTGGAATTTTTCTTTGCAGTAAGTGTCCCAAATTTTTCAGTTCAGTCACTGATTTGTTACTGTCTTGTCCCAAATTTGCCTGGTTGGCAACGGTCATCTCTGGTTAAAGCTAAACAGACTGAGTTAATGTGCAGAGATATGTAGCTATGCTGTGAAATTCTCACTTACATTTATTTCAAAGAATGGGGAGGGCATGTCAAAAAGTGTTTTAATCAGATCATAGGAGGATATGTGGATTAATGCTACTGAACATGACCTAATGACTCATTCAGAGATGTGGTCATCAACAGAGACATCTGCGGAGGTGTTTCGATGTTGTGCAACAAGTCAAGGTTACTTATTATTTCTGAGCTTTCTTTATTTTAAGTGTCATCATTTAGATTTTGTTTCAGTTGTTGCCAGATAAATGTTAACTTTCAGCTACATTTTTAGTTATTTTGTGTCACAGACCATTAACAGAAATAACTGATGTTGGCTAATTACTTTGAAAGTGGCCAAACCCAGAAGGAAAGAATGTTTGAACAGTCAAAAATAAAAAGCTTTAGAATTACAAATGCTGCTTGATTTGAGGGTGGACTTAAGATGTTTTATTGGTTGTGAGAATAATTGTTTGAAATTGATAAACATTTTAAATTCATCCTTTTTTGTACAAATGTTTTTTGCTTCATTGGTTTGGTTTTATAAGGTTTAAGGACATTTTTCAACACATGATAGGATATACAAGGTTTCCAGTATATTAGGTGGAGGATAAACTCAGTAACTTGTGAAGAACCATTAACCCATGGGAAGTTGATGGCAAGATTTATCACTACCCACATTGGTCAAGTCAAGACTTGAACTCGTGCAGACAGAGGTGAGATGTATGAGTTGTGTAAATGTGAGCACCTTAGACCACTCTACCTCCTGGGTCCCCATTGTGCTTCATCAAATATGGTAAGAATGCAAGAAGTACCTAGGATATTCAAAATAAAAACAGACCGCTCAGGTGGCCTAGTGGTTAGAGCATCGCCTCGGATGCTGGAGGTCGTGGGTTCAATCTCCGGCCAAGTCATACCAAAGACTTATAAAAATGGTACTAACAGCTGCCTCGCTTGGCGCTTAGCAATAAAATGTTAGTGTTAGGACTGGTCAGCCTGGTGTCAGGATAATGTGACTTGGGGGGGGGGGGGACATCATGCTACATGTCTGCAGCATGATGTCCCCGTGTTAGACATCACTATAAACTGCCACACTGCAGACATCATAGAGATATGACTGAAAAATTGTTAAAGCTACTTTAAAAATCCAAATCTCTCACTCAAAAATAAAAACAAGCAAACTACCCGCTGTCTCACCAACCCCTAGATGTTGTCATGATGACAGAGGTAACCATTTTTCTTGTATCCTTCAGGCCAATGAGCTGTTGATGGGAAGTCGGAAGATCACAGCTATAGAGGCCTGTCAACTCGGTCTAGTATCGCAAGTATTTTGGCCAACCAGCATGATGCAGGAGGTTATTCCCAGAATACAAAACATGGCTGTGTTGTCCAGCAAGGTCAGTTCCTTATTCAACTTTTCAGACCACATCTCTATCATAAAGAGTTAGGTATTTTGTCCATTGTTTCCTTTTTTACTGGTTTGTATTCGTCATTGAAATTCACCCTTTTATCATACCACATTGGTCAGGGCATGTTTTCTCTAGACATTTCCAGTCTTTCCTAAGCATAATGTTATTTTCATTGTGATCATTTTTTGTTGACAAAGCTATATCGGTTAAATTTGGCTCTATAGGACATGGCTGCTTTACGTTTATAGGTTTTGAGATGAGTATATTATGTTTTGAGATCTGTCTGTTTAGATTTGTTTATGCAGGCCATATCTTTGTAATGGCTGGAGAGATTTTCAAGAAACTTAATCCATGTATATGTCATGGTGTTCCAGGTACTATAGCCATTCCCTCGGCTCCAAGGTCAACTTCACAGCAGGGAAAATGCCATTCTTTGACATTTATCTCTAGTTTAATGAAACTTTGCCCATCTATATAAGACTTACTGTGCTTACAAACAAATTATGTCACAGCACACATTTTAAACTATGCTGGTGGACACAAATACAAGGAGTTACTAACAGCAGTAATAAAGAATGCAAAGAAAAAACATTGTACAGTAAATGAAACATTTTAGTATAGATTATCAAATTTGTAAATAGAAGCATTTATTATGTTCTATCAGCTCTAAAAACTGCACCATTACTGATTATTTTAGACAAATAAAAGTAATTATCATGTTAAGTCAGTACTGCCTGCCACTTGCAAATCTGAATGACCAGTTACATGACTACGTAATGTAATTTTTGATTACCCTGTATCATCACTAGGTGGTATGATTTGTACTGCAGCCACACTACATGTCTTGAGGTCAGGATCACAGCCAGAGAAAATGAAATTTTATTATTTGTATCTTTCTTTGTATAACTTTTCAATCTGTATCAATGAAACTTTTGTCAATTATGTCATGTATAGATGGTCAGCTGCATACCCTAACCACACCCACTACCACAAGGTCATGGTTATGGCAAGTGAAAATTTAATTCAGTGACTTTTAGCCTTGTTTGGAGAATAACATTTGGACCATTGAATATATTTTAACTAAAGTTGAACCAAAGATATCGTGTATAGATGGTGTGTCACATACGATAGGCATACCCCTACTCATCTGCAAGGGATAGTTTAACACTGATTTGTATCCTTGACCAGAGAATAGCTTGTGAACCACTTTCTATATATAACAAAACTTTAACACTTATATAATATGACATCATAGACCATAGCCACATAACCCATGATTTTCATTTATGCATCTTCTTCTGAGAAACACCTGACAGTTAAGCTTTGTATCTGCTTTCAATCTGTTTCCCATACATAAAAAGATATAAATAGAGTGGATATTTTCTTTGTGTTCTCCCTCATTAATGTGGAAGGGGTATGTAGTTTTACCCTTGACCATTTATCTGTCTGCTGGTCTGTCTGTTTAAGTTTTTATTCAGGTCATAGTGAAAGGGCATTTGTGTTCTATGAACACATTGTTAGTTTATTAAAAAGAATACAAATTGGGCAGCTCAGTTCAAGACAGGATTGTTTTTTGTGCCAGCTTACATATAGTTTATTATAATCTTTATACCCTTTTTTGCAGGCTCTTGAAACAACAAAACTGCTGATAAGAAGTCACCAGCGGACCAAGCTTGATCTCACTAATGAATCAGAGAGTAATCTTTTGTTAGAGAGATGGTTGTCCCCAGAATGTCAAAAATCTATTGAAGAGTACATTGCAAATGAAAAGAATTACAGCTTCTGAGGCCCTTGTACAGGAGAATCCTACTATCATGCACTTTGTTAAAACATGAATTTGGATGTAACATTGGTGTTTCATAGTTCATAATTGTCTTATATGCCCACGATCTATGACAATGATTAAAACATTAGCCAAGCTGACAAACGTATAGAAATAACACTGTTAAGATTCAGAAACCTATAACTAACAGATCATAATGTTCTAATTCAGCAGTGGTTATTGTTCATTGAGCAAAGGTCTGTCCTGTTCCTGATTTTTAATAGTTTGGCAGGTAGTTAAGCCATTATGGTTCACTGTTATTATGTTTTTCTCTGCCCAACTAGTCATTCTAACACATTCATAAAATTTGCAGTCGTTCTTGATACATTGTGGTACTGCACATAACATAGTCAGCAGTTGTAGACCCTAACTACTGCATTACAACTGGGTTCTCCTGTAATGTTAAAGAATTGGCTTTGATGATTTGTGCAGTTGTTGAGGTTGTTATATTTTTGTCGAGCCTGCCTTGGCAGCAGCTCAGCATAATGATTGATCAGTATGGCATCTATGTCTATCATACATTCATCTGTCATCTATGTCAATCATAAATTCATCTGTCATCTGTGTCAATCATAAATTCATCTGTCATCTGTGTCAATCATACATTCATCTGTCATCTATGACAATCATTCATTCATCTGTCATCTATGTCAATCATATATTTGTCTGTCATCTATGTCAATCATACATTTGTCTGTTATCTATGTCAATCATACATTTATCTGGCATCTGTGTCAATCATACATTCATCTGTCACCTGTGTCAATCATACATTCATCTGTCATCTGTGTCAATCATACATTCATCTGTCCACGTCCTAGATTAAGGTCAGTGCTAAGGAATTTTAGGATAAGCTGAATGTTAAAGTATTTTACTCACTAGATAAGGCTCGACAAAAATTTTGGTGTCTTAGTGTATTGAATAAATTTTTAATATATTTATATGATGGATTTCGAATGATTTCATGGTAGTGAACAAAAGTAAATAGTATGTTTTGGGTTCTTATAGTTTGGTTATGAAGATGTTGACTCTTTATCCATTATTTATTTTAACATTATTTCTGCATTCATGTATTTTTTTCTCTCACTACATATGTATATGCAGTGTATGGTGTTTTACTTTTATTTAGTATAATATTGGATAACATGAATACCTCCAAAGAAAACTAAGATTATTTAAGTTTATGTGTAGATATCATAGGTGATTTAATGATGGAGTACTTTTGTTTTAGACTGGTATTTATTTTAAATAAATATTTCTCATCTGTTAGCTGACATCTCTTAACCTAGTCATGTTCTTCATCAAGGGCTAGTCATAAACGTCACTGCTAATGTTGAAACCAACTTGTAGTTAGGTATCATTGATGCATCAGTAATTCAAAATATTTCTCCGGCAATAGTGAGTCACAATACAGACTCAAAGAAAAAATACAGGATGATAGTACAATAAAACATGGGCTAAATGATATAATGATATAAATTGCCTTAAAGTGAACATTTTCTTCTTGTCTTTCTATCCCATGTAAACAACAAGACTGCTTAAACCATGCATAATAAAAGCCTCCTAATGCCTACTATATCTAAGCAATTGTTACTAAACACTCTCTTTGTAAATTTAACACTAGAAGTATTTTTCAAAATAATACTGATACATGTATTGATCTATTCTGGTAAAAGATTTTGTTTATTGTTTTTGTTTGTTCACATACCACATAGATTTATTATTAAGCTAACTCCCCTTGAAGAGCATCATAAAATTGTTTCCCTATAGTTTTATGTATCTGAAGATATAAAGAAAGAAAGAAAAACTTATTGTTTGTTTTGGTATTTCAGTCTTTGCTACGATAGATTTCTGCCATGATACCAATGATATTTGTTTTGCAAACATGGACTCGATTGTGTATTTTACAGTCTGTATATGCAGTGCTATGTTTATGTGATACTGTCATGATACATGTTGTGTCTGGGACAATGATATGTGTAACATAGAACAAATACAACATAGCTGGTGATCCCCAGCTCTAACACCTACATGCAATTCTATGCTTCTCTTAAAGTGATTGTATTAGCTTTCCTATTTTTAATACATACATGAAAAGGAAAGTTGAATTACAAGCTTCAGTCATCATTTCTAGATGTATCACAACATGACATGTATCTGACTGAAGCTGGGCAGTGTCTCGTCAACATACATTTTCCTGAAAATTAAATTGTTACCATGTTACTGGGAAAAATGTTAGAAAGTTAGGAGTAACAATATTCCCACCTGGAAAAAGCCCTGTAATTTTGCAAAAGTGGGTTAAATTTGGGAATAATCTCAATAAAAAGCTGAATTTAACTGAGAATGGATTTGGGGCATTATTTAAGTGAATAAATTTTTCAGAACATGCAGAATAAATTTGTGCATGCAACTATTGGTCGGCACTTTGTCCAGTCAACTAAATCAAGTATTTTAGAAATGGCACAAATGACCTCTAAAAGACACATCCAAACTATTCTCTCACAGCATTGAATAACCAGTAACAGCAAATATGTGCTAGCAATGCTGTTGATGTCAAAAGAAAAGGCAGGAAATCTCCAAGTGTGGGAAGTGTTGGGTATGTCCGTAGTATTGACTTTAGCAGCTATAATATATGCTCCTGATGACGGTACAGCTCTCTCTCTCTCTCTCTCTCTCTCTCTCTCACACATAATCTTTATGTCAACCTTGAACTAACAATACACACATTATAAAGAAGTACTCATTTTACTGCATTTTATCAGTATACCAGCATTAAAAATAAGATTGTACTCCATCATGTAAACATTTGAATTTTTGTCAATGTCACAACCCTAGTTGTCTCTCACTACCACCAAAGAGGAAGGGGCAGGAGAAAAAGACATTGGTTTTGTGCTTTCCATCAATCCATCCATCACACTTTCTTGTGCACAAGATAGCTTAAAATCATTGAGCCAAACCATTCCATATTTGATATGTAGGTACCATCGTTGGGCCCCAAGACCAGATTAGGTTCTGGCGACTGTGATCTCATTTTTATCCTTTTACCACATTTATGAACAGCCTTTTTGTTTTTACTAACACCTTGTACACATATTTAAGCAAAAACTAAAACTGTTTAATAAACAATTACTTGACATTGACAAAATAGAGTGTTTTATTACTATTTTTAATATGTAGATGACCTTGTTAGATTTTCAGGCCTTTTAATAATACAAATTTGAATGATTTTTATTTTTTTTGTAACTAAAACTGTAAGTACAATTAAGCAAAAATCACTTTTTATGGTAGACGAATGAAATTGGTAGGCTTTTATCGTTATTTAGATGATTTGATATGATTTTTAGCAATTTTTATATTTTTTGTACAGATCTTTTAAACATTGTGGAATTAGGTTTCTTTCTTTCTTTTTTACAAGAACCACATAAGCATGATTCAGCAAAAAATTACAAGACAGAGAAATAAAATTTGACAGGCTTGTATTATTTTGTCATTAAGCTGATTAGGTTTTCAATTAGTCTTCCACTTTGTAAACATTTTAGAACTGGACTCAAGTTTTGAACGGAATATTTGTTACAGAAGGGAGCAGAAACTTGTCATATATCCCATAATATTCTGTGTCGAAGAGGCAGTTTTATACTCATCCGTGTGACAGAGTAATCTAGCTGTTTTGCTAACCTTCCTTTTCTTATCTCATTCTGGTTGTCTCGGGTCATCTCAGTCAAGGTGTCCACATACTAAGAGCTACTTTATAAAAGAAGAAACTCTTGTTATTTTCTGCTGTATCTGACAGAGTTGTTCTATAATCAAAACACAACAACAGATATATAACACAAAAAAAACCATATTCAACTTTAGGTACATGTATCTCCAACTTTGAGAACACATTTCATAAAACATTTTCACACATGCACACACACACAGAGTTGAGCTATTTTGGTAATATGCTAGAAACTAGTTTGTTGCACACAGCATAGTGAATTTTATCCTAACTATGGACCTAACTCAAAGATGGAAAATCCAGACTCAAGAGCCACTGCAAAGACTGCAACAACTAGAAATGTGTTATATCAGACCTACATTCTTTGGACTTTTTCAAACACCTCCAAATAGTGTCAGCTGAATAAAAAAAATGTAAATTTAAAAATTCCTGCACTTACCAATCAATCAGAATGGTTCATTCATCAGTCCACATGCTATTCCACAAGTAGATTTCCATGTAGCTTATCATTATGCTAGTAATAGCATCACTTGCCATATTTCCACGAAAAAAAAGAAAATATTAATTTCCAAGATTATCATGCATTAGAAATCTCCGTCACTACTTACTTGAAGCTGTACGGTAGTCTGTGCATAGTATGGTAATATATTGTAACATTGCCTACCATAGAACTTTTCCAAATAAAAACTGATGAAAGTTAAAAGTTTAAAAGTTATCCTTATAAAATATATTAAGTACTTATTGTTTTTTTCTTCATATAACACCCATCAGTTAAATGTTATAATACAGTAATAATATCAAATGGTTTTGTTTCAAATTTCTCATGCATATAACTGATTTACATAGGGTCATCAGGTTACCCCATTGCACTCATTAACATATTCATATAAACACGCAATATTGTATTTTAAAAAACAGTAGCACATGGCTCAAGACATTCATTGTGTAGTACTTCCAGCACCTAACAATTATGTAAAAAAATTCTTCCCCTTCTCTAAGAACGGCATATGTAGCTAGATTCCGCTTAGATAATTATTCAGATTTTCATGAAAGAGGACAAAACCTGATGACCTTTATATAGAATGAAAAGCAATAATAGTACCTGATGAGTTATAGTTTTGAATCTTTTTAGTAAATTGCAAAAGTGCAGGGTTATTTTAATTTAATTGGAAAAATTGGGTGAGAAAAATAATCTATGTCGGTGTTTGTACCATGACAAGGAAATCCCAGTTGTAGGGTTCATTATTTGTCTCGTAGCCAAATGGAAAGACAGCTAATGTAACCCCTGGACTGGATTTCCTTATGGTGCAAACCCCAACATAGATTCTCTTAATCACGCTTCTCACAGCTTAAACTCTTTCGTAATATAGTGCTGCCTGAAGGCTGTCTTGATCCTAATGTCCTCTAAAGCTTAGTACATTGTCTTCGTGCAGTAATGCACATTAATGTTGACTGGATTCTATTTTATCCCAGATTGAAATCTAATTTTAAAGTAACCCAGGTATAAACAACCAGATGATTCTGATGTTATTTATATATTATATCTTCTGTGTGCTGTCTTGTAACGTCATCAGCCAGCGCTTTGTCTCAGCAAGTAAAGAATTTCTGACATATTCCTTCTTATCAAGTAAATTCTTTACATTTTGCTTGAAAACTATTGCAAGGAAGACATCACAAAGAATGCAGTATGAATTGAGAGTGATGCAGCAATTAAATCATATTACAGTACTACCAAATTTACATAATTGTGGCAGTGGCATCATCCTTCCAAAGGGAGGTAATCAAACTGAAGAGTATGATTTTTAACCTCATCTGATCATCAGAGTTAATATGTTGGAACAAAAGTGGAAGATCCATTGCCCACAGCAGCCCAGCACTACTAAAGTGTAGCCTCAGATAACCAAATATTACAAAGTCATGTCCCAAAAGGGTCGCAAGTAGATTTTCATGGACATGGTTTATTTTAACTTTGATTTACCATGATGCAGAATCAGTTGAACAGGTCTGTTGACTTTTATTCTTTCCAGGTTGTAATATTCATTAAAGATTTTGGTACCTCTTTGGCAGAGTCATCAATGCATGATAACATGATAATCCTACTTCCACCCCAAAGTACTGTAAGACGTTTTTACTTTCTGGCAATGAAAAGAGTATAAAAAAAACAATTACCCAAGAGATGTCAGAAACACATCTTTATTCAAAATAATGTTCTCTTCAGCTATAATGTAATGTTTAGGTTGAAGTTCACATATTCCTCGACATCATGCAGAGCAGCTTCAGATTAGTGCCATAAAGAAGACAAAAATGGGTGTCTTCAGGAGGTCCATTTGTTTGCAGTTTGGCATGATTTGGTCATGAGTGCAGGGTGCCTACACAATATTGGGGGAATACACAACACAGAAAACTTTTGAAATTCTAATGACATTTGATGCCAGAGTTTGATGTATAATTATCCTAGCTGCAAAAGTTACATTACTCGAGTTGGACTCTCAGGGCTTTGATCAAAATTCTAAAACCATTGTGCACACACAATCATATCGAAGGTTTCAAGTCTTGATGCATTTTGAAGAGATGTAAGCATTAAACATGCATGTTTGCAGGCAATTCTGAATGGGCAATAGCTCAATCTCCACCTAATCTTCAGAGAGTGTGGAGATAGTAAATTAAAAATAATCTTGCCAATTATGACTTTTCTTAAAAATTGATTTAGCAAAGAGGATATTAATATATGGTGAGTTAATTTAACTTGTATGAAAGGCTCTGCTGTGTTTGTGATACATTCATATACAGTACTAAGAGGGGGGAGTAAAAAAATAAAACCTGTACAAGATTACATAAAATAAATATACTATACAAAATTTAAAAATAGAAAGAAATGGTAAATGAAAATTGTAGGGAAAGTAAAATAAGCTTTTGAGGTAAAGTACAAAATAATGAATTTTGAATTTTGGCATGTGCTTAAAATTGATGTTTGAGAAAAAAAGATCACTACCTTTGAAATGAATAGTCTTACTGAATTTATCAATATACACAGAAAGATTTGTATAACATGAGAATATAAATCTAGAATGATGATGATATATTCAAGAACTTGGAAATCCATTTTTTTTATCAATGTCCTTTTCTATTCCAAAAGCATATTTGTATAATGAGATGGACTATCTTAATTTTAAAAGTTCTGGTATTGATTGAATATTTTTATATCATGTTTTGACAAATGAAATTAATAATTTGATTAGATATTTTGCATAGTTATTATTTAAAATTGGGAAATGGGGAAGTGAAATGGTTATGTTTATCAACCAGATCTTCTGTTGTTTGTTCTGTGCACAAGCACCTTTTTCTGAAACATTTTCCAACCTTGCTGAGTGATGGAAATTTACAAGTGTATATTTTACGAAAAAGTTTGAGAAAACTGTTAACCTGTTTTTGGTCTAGGCTGATAATAAATAAGATCAGGGTCTAGCTTGCTTTCACCTTTTTCTGTCAATACTTTTCAGAGTTGTGATTTTTTTCAAATTAAATTCTTGCACTAAGAGACCCTTTGTATGTTCCAGCTCAAGGATGATTCAGATTATTGGTTATCAGATTTGGTAACTGTGTTTACAGTATAGTGTATGTAAGTTTGGTAACTGTGTTTACAGTATAGTATAAGTAAGTTTGGTAACTGTTTACAGTATAGTATATGTAAGTTTGGTAACTGTGTTTACAGTATAGTGTATGTAAGTTTGGTAACTGTTTACAGTATAGTGTAAGTTTGGTAACTGTTTACAGTATAGTGTATGTAAGTTTGGTAACTGTGTTTACAGTATAGTATAAGTTTGGTAACTGTTTACAGTATAGTGTGTGTAAGTTTGGTAACTGTGTTTACAGTATAGTGTATGTAAGCTATGTTATTAACAGTTCATCTTGGTTAAAGCCACGTTAAAAATAAAAAAATCTGCAAAACACACATTCATCTTGGTTATGCCTTTCTTTTTATTTATGCAGTGCAACAACTCGATTCAGCTTGTATGGCATAGTTAATGTATTGCCATGGCAAGGTCAGTCATAACTATAAATGTTTGACAGGTGTATTCTTTTGCCTCATTTCTGAAATGTCATTGATATTTATCATTAAAATTTTAAGTAATTATGGTGGCGCTCTACAGTATCATATTTTGCATAGGGTTAGGATTTTAAAGAAAAAGAATTTCCCTGGCTTTCCTCACTGGTTATACTGGCTATTTAAAAAAGACCTTGTATATCTTAGGTGTAATTCAAAGAACCTTTAATTCCCTTTATTTTGGTATATGATTGATGGGTGTAATACGGGTTATAGAGTATACAGCTTGGCCTTACTCCAGATGTGCACCTTTCAAAAAAGTGCTAGCTCCACTTGGTTGTTTTCACTTCCTGAACTTCAGAGGTAAGTTGTATAAAAAAGAGCCGATAACTTTTTTTACATTTTATATATTTGGTAATTCGTTCATTGCCCTTTCAGAAGCTGGTATTGTCTAGTCTGGCAAAATTCATTTTCCCTGTTTTAACAGCTGCTATGGATAGTGTACTTTAGACTAATTCAGGCTGATTTTTTTAGCACAAGGGAGCATTCATTTTAGTTAGCAGTGTGTTTAAATCATATACAATTTCCAAAAGTACAATATCCAAAGAAATATCATCCACATTACATTAATGTAGCATAGAGGTATGCCACCATTCTCTCCAATGTGCATGTTTTAAATGCAGACAGCTTCACCTTACATACATCACTCTCTCAATAGTACATAATATGTTAAAAGTGAAGCATATCTGAGAGAGGAAAAAAGACTAAATATTTATTAGAGATATACAGCTCTATCATTGCAAGGCCCTTCGTTTTAATGCAGTTCCAGATATAAAGCAGTACCGCTATGGACCCACTTACTCAAAATAAAACCATCATACTTGGATTGGTTTATCAAATCTCTGATACGGCTTGAAAGAAAATATCATCAAGCTTTCTATTATATGATTATGTCAGTTTTTAATCATTCATATTTGATAGAATCAACTGCACAAATACCGTGAAACAAAAAAAATACATTTAATTTTAAGAAACGAAAATTATTACTGTTTGACCAGTATTGTATATTTATATACACACAACCCCACATATACACTTTCTTTGAATTTTATTTTCATTCTGACTACACAGCAGTTAAGTACATAACACGGTCAACATTTAAGGACCCCAAATACTGCATTGTAATCAGGGAAAACTACAAGCATGTGGCGAATTTTTCAAACTAAACATCAGTGTGAACTGGCAGCTAGCAAAAGGGGCAATTATAATGAGCTGTAACCAGTATGATTTATGGTTCAATTATTCATTGTCCACTGTATTTTTTTGCTAGACACCCTACATTGTCACAATTTGATTCAAACAGATCAATAATAAGTATATCTGATAAAGATAAAGGTTCATGATCAGAATTCCTTTTTCTTTTAGTAACCAGTCATTTCGTTTTAGGGAGAGTTATCGCTACAAACAGTATGTTCCAAATGATGCCATTTACTTTCATAAACATGAAATCTGTAATTTAAATGGTGAATGGAAAGAGAACTGATTTTACTTGCTTATAAGTTGAGTCCAAGTGCAAACTGCATAGATTCAGATTGGCCATTGAATAATGCGATGTCAGATCTGGATCTATGTAGCTTATTAGGAGTAATAAGTAAAACAAACTACATAGACCTTGGTCTGCCAGTGCATTATGTGATGGCAGATCATAGTATATGTTGTTTGCCGTTCATACAGACTTGTAAGCAAGTATATATAATAGAATTCTAGTGTATTTGTGATGAGATTTACAAAATGTTTGTATTTGTGAAAGTGAAACGTATATAAAGTTACTTGTTTTCAAAGGATATTTACAAAAGGTTGCATATTTCACCTATTTTAACAGGTGCATTATTTTGTTATTCATCATAATACATTATTATATGTCCCTTAGCTATGTCAGTACTTACATATGTAAAATAGTCAACTCACCTTTATCAAGCCTTGTTTAAAATTTTGCATTTCCTTTCTTAATTATTATATGTATTTGCTTGTAAGTAGAGTTTAACTAAAAACTGGACCCTGGTCTGCTGTTGCATAATGTACCATCAGCTCCAACATATTTGCTGTTTGTTCCGCTGATTTCTGCCCGCAAATTGCATGTACCCAGATCTATTGGCACATTATGTGCTGGCAGATCTGGGGCTGTGCAGTTACGTCTGACTACATGAGTATACATGATACAACAGCTTTATCGGACTCTTATATTTGGGCTCAAATACCTTTGTTTGGATGCAAAATATCCATTGACCTGATATTCTGCTCTAGGGCGGTGGTGTTGTTTTGTGGATTTAATGCCATTTTTCCGCACATGATAGTTTATATATGGTGGTCATTACATCTAGTGGAGGAAGATCTCTGGAAGAGCCACTGACATATGGAAGCTACTGGCAAGCTTTCTCACATATCAACTTTGGCCAAGCCAGATGTGTTGTGGTTAGGATTTTTAATGTAGCTTTAAAATTTTTTCATTCATATCGCTACGATGTCTGCAATGTGGCAATTTATAGTGCTGTCTAGCACTGGGGCATCATGCCGCAGACATGTAGAATGATGTCCCACCTTGTCACATTATCCTGGCACCAGGCCGACCAGTCCTAACACTAACCTCTTAATGCTGGATGCGAGGCAGCTGTTAGTACCGTTTTTGTAAGTCTTTGGTATGACTCGGCCAGGGATCAAACCGATGACCTCCCGCATCTGAGGCGGACGCTCTAACCACTAGGCCACCGTTGCGGTCTGGCCAAGCCAGAGACTTGAATCAACATGGATAGAGGTAATATGTTGGTGATCTGTAAAGGTGAGTGCCTTTGATAACTCAACCACTCAAGGCCTGATTTTGCTTTGAAATCATGGGAATTAATCACAATTTGTAATTATCAGGAAGCATTACTCTTAAACTCATAAAGAAGATTAGTGATTAAGAGCCCGCACCTTTATTTTATCTACTTGATTATATGTATGATCAAATGGTTCGAGTAAATTTTTGCTCACATTATTTGTTGTTGTTGTGGGGTTTAATGCCATTTTTCAGCACACGATAGGCTATGCATGGCAGCCAGTATTAATGGTGGAGGAAGAACCCAGGAAAACTCCGGGAAGAACCACCGACCCACAAGAAGCTACTGGCAAGCTTTCTCACATATCCACATTAGCCGAATCCTAGACTCGAACCCATGCAAACAGAGGTGAGATGGCAGTGATCCGTAATGGAGAGCGCTTTAGACCACTCGGCCACTCGGGGCCCCTCACATTATTTAACTGACATTTTGGTTAATTCAACGTTGATGTAATGGACTATCAGATTGATGAGACTAGACTGTATTTGTGTGGTTTAAGTAATTGAATAAATACTAAAAATGTCTTGTGTAATTGTAGGGCAAGAACTTTAAACAATACAAAACTGTCTTAGCAAATTTCTTATCAGGATCTGTTCAAAAACTGAAAATATAGGAAAGGGGAAATTGGTTTTTGTTTTAAATAAAAGGGGTCAGGTTGGAAATACCTGAATATAGGAAGTGATAAATGTAGGACACATAAATATAATTCATGATTTTCATGCCTTGTGATGCTATTGTAGATCAGGATCTTGATTGTTTGCAGTTTGATTTAATTATAAGAAAGTATATATGGTAGATTCTACCTTATTGAATTTTCTCTTTTAATTTATAAATTGACTGATTAAGTTGTTCCTTTGTTGTACAAAAAAATCTCATTTGCTTGATTGTTCTGTACATAGTGTAAGAGGAATCCATGTGCATTTTTAATTTCTGTTTGGTATTTTGTTCTAAAATAATATAAAAAGGTTTGCTTCAGCTTATTTTTCTAAGTTGTCTCAGGATAACTGTTATATCTATTTTATGTATCATTTCAGAGCAGAGGGGTGCTAATTTTATGAAATAAGTTTTGCAAAAATTGGCTGAGATGGAGTAGCAATCTATACCATATTTATCCACAATGAACATACACACCACATGGAACAGCCAATCTGATTTCAAATGAGATCTACTTAACAGCCAGTCTGATTTCAAATGAGATCTACTTTTAATAGAAAGATCTGAAGGCACTGATAAAAGTTCATGCACTGGTGACCTTTGGAATTCCTGGTCCACTTATTTTTAACAACCAAACAAATAAAGTGTTGCATTTCATGTTAGAGTTATTTTAGAAACTGTGTTCCAAATGATTGGATGTTTTATTGTGATTGTTGTATCAAAAAGTGAACAGAACATGACCCAGTATCGATGTCTGTCAGACCTCCTTTATGTCAGAGATCTTGATTTTAATCAGATCGCTGGAATAGCATTCATAAGATCTACATCGGCCCCACTGTCATTAAACTTGACTCATCTCCTGATCTTACTAGGAAATACTCTGACCAGTCAACAATTTCAAGTAATATTTCTGAGTCTGGATGACTATTTATCACTCAAAGTGTTGAGTAAAGCTTTTTGGATGGTTGAGCCAGGATTCACAGTGGTCACATGACATATTGAGAAGAAAAGTGTCAGCAAATTATGCAGAGGATCATCTAGAACTATGTCAGCCACAGTCGAGTATGTATTATACACCCGCAGATAAAATAATAAATGTTTTGCTTAAGTTAAATGCAGTCTCTTTATGGGGATTTAAACCTTCGCCAATTTATGGACTAGAGAAATAATCTAAGAGGGAATATGCAACCCTTCTGTATAGATAATGCTGCAAGCTTTCATTATTTGAAAAATTGATATGAAGAGAAGTGAAATGTTATTTAAGGATCTGAAGATTTAATGACTTTAGCCAATGTTTCATTGATCTCTTATCTTTTACTTGCATGTCTATTTTTAGCTCACATGGCCAAAAGACCAAGTGAGCTTATGATAGAGCCCTCTATCCAGCATGCATTAGTGTTTGAATTTATTGGGTGGGGGGCTTCTTGAATATTGATGGACCAATATCTATATAATTTGGCAGATTATGTTAATCCATCATATGATATGGCTACAATTATGAAAAATAAATTGCTTCTCAAAAACCTGCTCAGCAGAATTAGATCAATTTGACAGAAAGCAACCAAGGATAAGAACTTTAAACTTTATTGGAATGATGCAAATCCATCTTAAAATATAGCAATTGCTACTAAATTAATATTAAAATCTTGAAATTACTTTTCAACTGAATTTGACCACATTTGATGGAAAGGGGTTTCAAATTCGTAAAAATGATATTGATCTAAAACACAAAATTTGAAATAACTTCTCAAAACCTGCTAAAATTAAAATATTGACCCTATCTTTTTAAGGATTTAATATCTTTTTATCTTTTTTTCCTTTTAACTTCCATTTCATATACATTTTAAATAATTTTAGGACCTTTACTTTTTTATCTTTTATCTTATTTTAAGAGTATTAGTTTCTGTTTATTTAGAAGAATTTATCTTTTCAAAGTTTTTTCAGTTTTTGCCTTTACCTTTTGAATCTTTTGATTAGCAATAGAATGATGCCAGTAAGGTTTTATTCATCTAAATGTAATGGATTTTGCTTGATCATAGCCAGCAAACTTGCTGGAAAGGAGAGACATAGGTAGGGATGGAAGGATAGATAGATGCAAATTCTTTCCTTGAAATAATTTTAGATTTATACAATATTGCTCTGGCATTAAATATGACTGCATTGCTAAAGCTAGAAAAATATTCAGCTAAATAGAATTTGACCAACTTTGACAAAGCATTCCCGCATAAAGGCCTCTCATTCTTGGACAAATGATGCTGATGTGTATGTGGACTATTGGTCAGATATCAGATGATGTGTATATGGACTATTGGTCAGATATCAGATGATGTGTATATGGACTATTGGTCAGATATCAGATGATGTGTATATGGACTATTGGTCAGATACACTGGTCAACAGTGAAATCATTACTGACTTGAAAAGGCCCTAATCTGTAGTATTTTGGTGTGCCGAACACGAATATAACCGTGAAAAATTTGTATTGGCTCTCGTTTTGAAGATATTCATATACCTCATTTTCTATGTTTCACTGTGTAAATTTCTCCAGTAGGACTGCAGCAACATCCGGAATAATGATGTAACATTGCATAATACCATCATGCTCACATCATCCACAGTTGATTGCATCATTTTCTGATGCAATGCAATACTAATGCCATGCGGCTGCTGAAGTAAGTTGACGTCAGCAGTGTACTATACATGTGTAGGCCTATTATACTAATGCCAGGCGGCTGCTGAAGCTGACGTAAGCAGTGTACTATATAAAGCCCAATCAGATAGGTTCAGCATTTAAAATATTTTAGACGTTGTGCGAGACAGTTCAAGCTACTGTTACATAAAACTTATTATTTTATCCATTTACGTACAATAAAGAACAGTAATGCCTCGAAAGTGTGTTAATACCGCGGACAATTTTTGCTATATTTGTGGGGAAGTGACATTTGCCAACCAGAAGAAAAGTATCAATTCTCAAGTGAAGAAGGCATATCATCTTTACTTCGGATGCAAGGTTGGTGACCAAGACAAGCCTTGGGCTCCGCATATATGCTGTGCTACATGTACAACACAGCTTTCACAGTGGTTGAATTGCAAAAGGTCATCAATGCCGTTTGCAGTCCCAGTGGTGTGGAGGGAGCCAAGCAACCACCTAAATGACTGTTACTTCTGCTTGGTTCCTCCTCTTTCCGGCGGAATAACGAAGCGAAAGAAGTCGAGAATAGTCTACCCAAACATTCCGTCTGCATTGAGACCAGTTCCACATGGTGAGGGACTTCCTATTCCAGAACCTCCAGCAGAATATTCTCTTGATTCATCTGACGAAGACAAAGGTGAGTCGACCTGTTCTTCTCCTGGTCCATCAGCATGCAGTGATCCAGATTTTCACTGTGGTGCATCATCAACCCCACACAGAATAACACAGGAAGAACTAAATGACCTGATTCGTGATTTGGACTTATCAAAGAACAAGGCAGAATTGCTAGGATCAAGACTCCAACAATGGAATCTTCTAGAAGAAGATGTCACAATTACTGCATATCGAAAGCGCCACCAGCAATTGGAGCCTTTCTTCAGAAAGGAAAGTAATCTGATATTCTGTTCCGATATTGAGGGCCTCGTGAATGCTTTAAAAATCACTCATGACCCACAAGAATGGAGACTATTTGTGGACTCTTCGAAACTGAGTCTCAAGGCTGTGCTTTTGCACAATGGAAACATTCTTCCATCTATTCCAGTAGCGTATGCTGTCCACATGAAAGAGACATACGATAACTTAAGGCAGCTACTGAATTCCATTGAGTATAACAAGTACAGCTGGCACCTCTGTGGTGATTTGAAGGTAGTTGCCCTTTTAATGGGACTGCAGCAAGGATATACAAAATACATGTGTTTCTTATGCGAGTGGGATAGCCGAGCAAGGGAAATGCACTACATGAGGAAGGAATGGACTCACAGGCAGAATGTAGCCATTGGAGAGAAGAATATCCAACACCCAGCTCTGGTTGAGGCTCAGAAAATCTTGCTACCACCCCTTCACATCAAACTAGGTTTGATGAAGAACTTCGTGAAAGCCATTGACCGGACTTTGCCAGCATTCCGATACCTGCATGAAAAATTCCCTCGACTCAGCGAAGCAAAGATTAAAGAGGGAGTTTTTGTGGGTCCTCAGATTCGAGAGCTTTTCAAAGATGACCGGTTCAACAACTTGCTGGAAGGTGACGCGAAACAAGCATGGAATGCTTTTCGCCTAGTTTCTACAAACTTCCTCGGAAATGTTAGGGCAGAAAACTATAAGGAACTAGTAGAAGACATGTTGATGAAGTATAAGAAACTTGGCTGCAATATGTCTCTAAAGATTCACTTCCTTCATTCCCATTTGGATTTCTTTCCTAGCAACTGTGGTATTGTTAGTGATGAACACGGCGAACGTTTTCATCAAGATATCGCAACAATGGAACAAAGATAGCAGGGAAAATGGTCCACTACAATGCTGGCTGACTACTGCTGGACACTCCTCAGAGATGCTCCCGAACAGCTGTACAAGAGACAGGCGAAGAAATCTAAGATGTAGTCAATGACTTGATTTTTTATAGGTAGGCTATTACAGTTGACCTTTTACTATTGGAATGCATTTCGTTATGTAAACATTAATTTCTTGCAGATTACAAAAAAACTGGAGCCAATTTTGCAATTTGACTGTCATATTCGTGTTCAGCACATAAAAATTGATAAGAATTGACTAATTTTATTTCAGTAACATGACTTTTGTAAAAATTTGTTGTCCAGTGATATCAGATGATGTGTATATGGATCCCTATTGGTCAGATATCAGATGATGTGTATATGGACTATTGGTCAGATATCAGATGATGTGTATATGGACTATTGGTCAGATATCAGATGATGTGTATATGGATCCCTATTGGTCAGATATCAGATGATGTGTATATGGACTATTGGTCAGATATCAGATGATGTGTATATGGACTATTGGTCAGATATCAGATGATGTGTATATGGACTATTGGTCAGATATCAGATGATGTGTATATGGACTATTGGTCAGATATCAGATGATGTGTATATGGACTATTGGTCAGATATCAGATGAGCATTCTCAGGACAACTTGAGTCTTATGTTTCATATTTAACAATAAAAATTAGTTTGTATTTGCATATGATGCAGTTTAAATGTACATATTTAATTTTCTCTTTGCTGTGATATAAGTTTATTGTTTCTGTATGTTTGGTCCATGTGCATGACTCAGGACATTTAAATTTGTAATATCTATAATGTACTATAATATTATTATTGAATCATGTATAGTCCATCTTTTTCTTATTTTGTTTACTAATAAAGTGATGATTGGGTACCACTATAGAAGTAGGAAAGTGATGGATCACTGACTCCACCCATTTGTCAATCAAACTTAAACAGCTTGCAACTGACAGTCTTCTGACCACTGCTATTGCTGGCTAGGTATGAGTGATATGAATTTACCGCTGCTATTGCTGGCTAGGTATGAGTGATGAATTTACCTCTGCTATTGCTGGCTAGGTATGAGTGATATGAATTTACCACTGATATTGCTGGCTAGGTATGAGTGATATGAATTTACCACTGCTGTTGCTAGCTAGGTGTGAGTGATGAATTACCACTGCTATTGCTGGCTAGGTATGAGTGATATGAATTTACCACTGTTATTGCTAGCTAGGTGTGAGTGATATGAATTTACGCTTATAAATGTGGAGAATGGTCTGCTTATCATAGATTGAAACAACTCACAAGTACCATATACACTTGGTTGTAAGTTGAGACCAATTGCAGATGACACAGGCTAGATCTACCATTGCATAATATGCCAGCAGTTCATGGTCTATCCAGTTTGTTAGGAATAATTAATAGAACAAACAACACAGACCCTGATGTTCCTGCAGATCTGGGTCAATGTTGTTTGCAGATGGACTTATAATGGAGTATAAATGGCATATTGTTTACATTTTCATGAAAATTGGATGAAAGATTTTTAAGTTATAAAGAGCTGAAACTGTATAAATTGTCAGTTCCTTCTATTTGTCTGACTTGTTTGG